>JAAGVU020000036.1:1049730-1084715 GCA_011763525.2 Mormyrus iriodes | reverse complement strand
AAAACGAATCTTACCTAATATCTAAGAGAATGTAAAGGGTTTATAAGGGCTTAAAATATACAAAAATAACCATATAAGCATATAGTTTTTACTTCGCGGATTTTCACATTTCGCAGGGGGTACTGGAACGCAACCCCCGCGATAGACGAGGGATCACTGTACTCTCAAAAATGTAATAAACTTCTTTGTGCTCCAAAAATATTTTTGTGTAATCCCATAGACCTTCACTCACCATTGTCATCAAATCCATGAGTGATTTCATGGCCAATGACCATTCCAATACCACCATAGTTAAGAGACATGGGTTGACCTTTGCCAAAGAAGGGTGGTTGAAGGATGCCAGCTGGGAACACTGTGGGAAGAGGGCCTTGGATGTCATTTACAGCCAACACCCTCACCCTCATCCCACATGGAGCTGTGTGTAAACCATGAATGCATCATTATGCCCACTAACCACGTACACTCAGGTAATGTCAGGTGGTTACATTCTACATTTCATTAGACCAGAATAGCCCACCATGTATGTTTTAACAAAGACAAGGGAGGCTTCTATGCAACCTCATAATAATTTATCAATTCATTATGGAAAAACTGTAAATGGTGTGATGTCACTCATACCTATTTGGTTTCTGCTAGATGAGTAGAAGGCATTCACAATGGCAGCTCCTGTGATCCATCTTTTTTCAGTAACAGAAATAATTTGAGATTACAACCATACTCAAGTTACCCTGCTATTTGGAAAAGAACATGTTTCATGTTGAGTAGAGACTGGGACCTGGGTACCTACAGATCCAGCACAATGACTTACTCTTCTTTGTTAACTTTCATTCTTAGCTTCTGCAGTCGTTTCTTCTGACCATACTCTAGGTTTTTCAAAATGTTCTCAAAATACTCATCCACGTTGTAGCTCAACTGAAACAACAAAAACATAAAAGAAATGGCAAAAGCACGATTTTCTGTTACTATATACCATACCATAAGATCATAGCATTAAATGGTGATTATAATGCTTTACTTTATGTTATAGGTGTTATACATGCCCTAGTGACTCTTGGTCTTGCAAGATTTCAACTTACGTCCTTGTACTCATTGTGCAGATAATCATCATTCATGATGTTCTCAGAGTAACCAATCCTCTCACGAATAGCCCTTGCCTGCCATTTAGAGCAGAAAACATAGCCAAGCATTTTTCTAGCGCTATGTGGTCACGTTAATGATTTCATAAAACATTGTTTTATCTTTAATTTGATTTTATTAAATAAGGTATGGGCTGAAAGTCTGTGAGACCAGGAATAGAGATTGTATCAGATATACAATTCTTACCTTTTCTTCTGCTGCCCTTTTGGTCTCCTTGTCCATCCAGGGAAGGTCATCAAGATTATTCACAAAAACTTGCCTGATCTCAGCAATCATTTCATCCATCTTGGCCAGACAAATAGAAAATTCTTACTATTTTAATTTTTTTCCCCCTTGTGATATAATCCATTAAAGCCTTTCAGGTTGGAGCACGTCACTATTTTGATTTATTATGCTTTGCATAAGCACATTGAACATAATGAATAGAATTATCTGCATATAAAATGGTTATTTGTGCAGTCTTGTGGTTCCATGAGTAGAACCATTAGCCGTGTGAGATACTCATTACAGCCACATTTTCATTGAGCCTAAGTAGTGCTATAGTGAAAGGTTGTTTGGCAGGCAGATCAAGTGAATAGTGCTACAACTCACACCAGGCTATGATCACCATCACTGTCAAGTCTTTATTCCTAATAGAATGAAACTGGTCCTGTTGCATATTTAGAGGGTATATATGAAAAATTATCTGGGAGAGTTTTTGTTTTAGGAAACGTGGCTACACGTATAATTAGGCTGCAGCCAAGGAGGGATTCAGCCAGTGTCACATGCATTATGACTACAGTGGTGCACCTATGCACAATTATGCCAAAATTGCATCACAGTGACTCAAAAAAAGACTCAAAAAAGGTGTTAATGTGAAAATTGTCCCTACAATGACAGTACAATAAAATACTAATACAAATATTATAACAATCATAATACACTAGCACACACACACACACACACACACTCACACTCCTGACCATATCTTTGCTCTCCCCAGCAAAGGCCTCCTCTACATATAGCCGTCCCACTGCGTTCTCCATGTTGTTGTTCACATAATTAGCACACTGGCGCCACACAGCTGCTTCAGATGTAGTTCCATATATAGCCTGTAGGGGGCAAAGGGCATTGGCGTAGTATCAAATCCTGTAAGGAAAGCTCTAACCTATAATCATCAATCAATCATCTTATAATTGATTCATAGAAACCTTGCAAAAGATTGAAGCAAATGGCTCCATTTTAGACTGGAGTGGAGCTAGCTGGCTCTTTTGTGATGAAAAAAGTACTGCTAATAACTTTCCACTATGTTTACGGAAATAATACTTCCTCATAAACTGCATTTTAATGGAGTATGTTGTAGAAGTACTAATGCTCTGGGTTTCTGGGATATTTCATGGATATTTATTGATTTTATCGCAGTAACACCACTTACCTGGATTTCTTATCATGTATGCAGTTTTATTTGCTGATATAGCAGTACAGGTACTGTAAAAATTATCTTGCCAAGTATAGCTTACTCATTAATTGCAATGATATCATTATCATGAATCCCTTTGTCAAAGAAACATTTATTCATAACTCCATTTTGACCATTGTAAAACCATAATTAATGTATTATTGTATTCTTTAATTTAAAATTAGTGTTTTAAAGCTCAATCCAGTGCCGTTTATCTCAATATTGCACTTTTATTAGATATTAGAATCCATTCATGGTTCACCTGTTCTTAATGGGCAGGCTTTAAGACATGTCTGACAAAAGACATGGGAAGAGGTCAAAGTGTAACAGCCTCTCACAGCCCATGCTGTCACCAGGTTTGTACAAGCCTAAAATCCCTGCTGCCTTAGCTTTCAGCCTTAATTATTTGGGGAGCTGCCTTTTGAGAAGCACACATACCTTGCGGAAGGCTTTTCTTGTGTCTCTGTAAGCTCTGCTCAAACCAGACACCAGGTTCATCACATATCGCCAGACAATATAATTCTGTATGTCTCTGTGCAAAATGCGAGAAGAAGGTCACACTTGGCTCATTTATGTGCTTTCTGCACCTAGAGTAGAGTGTAGTTACGAACCTGGGTGTATAATTCTCCAGGATGGGCCTGAGTTTTGCAAGGTACCTTGGTGCATATATAATAACAGCTTCATCTTCACTTATTGTAACATTCACAGTCTCCATTATTCTGTTTGTAAACCGAGTCCAGTTAAATTCCTATTGAAAAATTCAAAGTAAACACTGAGTAAGTGCAAGTATGAAAAGTATGCTTAAAAAAAGTATACCGGATGGAGAACAGAATGAATAAAAACACGAGAATGATCTTATACCCCTTAAAAACAGGAGTATCATTTTCAGGATACATGAACATCTGCAATATATTACTATAGCTCACACTGCAGTTCAGTGTGTAGGAAGAAGCTTCTTACTTTAGAGTCAATCACCAAAGAGAAATTGGTGCTCAAAACACCCAACGGCATTTTGTTGTAAAGGAGAACTGGATCGTTTCTGTCTTCTGGTATGTCTGTTGCCTGTGGGAAATAAATAGTAACCAAAATGTAACTTACTGTTAAATTTTGTGTTTCGTGTGTGTGTGTGTGTGTGTGTGTGTGTTCGCATGCCTGTGTGTGGGTATGGTTTATGTATATATTACATTGTGGGGGACCAAATGTCCTCACTATGAAATAAAAATGGTTATTTTGATGTTGTAGGGACCATTTTTTGGTCTTCACAAAGGGAAACTCAGTTTAACAAAAATCAGTCACTGCAAAAAAACTAAAAATGCAAAAAGTCTTGTATTTTGTGTGGCTATTTATGGTTAAGCTTAGGGCTGGGTAGGGGTTAAGGTTATCATTGTTGGGATTAGGGTTTTTCCCATAGAAATGAATGGGCGGTTCCCACAAAGATATTAATACAAACATCTATGTGCGTGTGTGTGTCCATGTACACAGACAAGAACAGGGGAGTTACATTGGCAATGTCTTTCTCCAGCTGCATCACTCTGGCCAGCTCCTTCACAATCAGGCTTTCATTCACACTGAGCCCTCGGTCAGTACGCATCAGCTTGGCCACATCAGTCATAAATAGCTCATACGCTCGACATGCCTGCAAAAGAATGACAGCAGTGAAACATGGGAATGGAGAAGATCATAAGACTGGAGTGGAGCTAGGGTAAGCTATATTTGGCTAGACCATTTTTACAGTACTAGAACTGCAATATCAGCAAATACAACTGCATGTATGATAAGAAATTCAGGCAATAGACTTTAATGATCCCAGGGGGAACATCCCACTTGTGCATAACTTGTGCTTCGATTCATAAACATAGATATCACAAGTAAGTGGGAAAGCATAGAACAGGTATGGACATTTGAACACTAAAAAATAATAAAAATTGAGCAAATTGACAGGATAACTGCTTCTGGCCAAGGATGGTACTACACAAAGGAACCATTTGATTTGCCAATATTTGTAAACATGGACTATATTGACAAAAAGAACTGGGACACACTTGTTAATCATTGAATTCAGGTGTTTCAGTCAGACCCATTGGCACAGGAATCAAGCACCTAGCCATGCAGTCGGGTTTACAAACATTTGTGAAAGAATGGGTCTTTCTGAAGAGCTCAGTGAATTCAAGCATAGTACTGTCATTGGATGCCACATTCGCAACAAGTCAGTTTGTGAAATTTCTTCCCTGCTAGATATTCCACAGTCAGCTGTAAGTGGTATTATTGCAAAGTGGAAGCATTCTGGAACAACAGAAACTCAGCCAAGAAGTAGCTGACCACGTAAAGTAACAGCAGTGTCGCCGAGTACTGAAGCACATAGTGTGTAAAAGTCACTGTGTTGACTCAATAACTGCAGAGTTCCAGATTTCCTCTGGCATTAACCCCAGCACAAAAACTGTGCATTGAGAGATTCATGGAATGGGCTTCCATGGCCTGGCAGCTGCATGCAAGCCTCACATCACCAAGCGCAATGTCAAGCGTTGGATGGAGTGGTGTTGTGTACACCGTCACTGGACTCTGGAGCAGTAGATACATGTTCTGTGGAGTGACAAATCATGCTTCTCTGTCTGGAAGTCTGATGGACGAGTGAGTTTGGCAGATGCCTGGAGAACGTTACCTGCCTGAATTGCGGTGAAGGTGGGATATACTCGTTAATACTCAATGCTCACAACGCATCCTCATGATGGCCACCACGCACTTTCTGCATTGATTACACCCTTCATCTGTGCACCTACGCGAGGAATTGACGCTAGGTGTACACGAGATGCAGCACTACCAAAATCTTGGCGGCAGTATGATCACCTTTTGTCACAGGACTGTGTATTTACATATGGTATAGTTAGCATTGAAGTACCATCTGATTTTTTTTTTAAAGAATGAGTGGCCAGAACATATTCAAAACGGAATATTTCAAGGGAAAAAATATTCTGAACACTATTGTGTGCCGCTGTTTTCACAACACTATTGTGTGCCTCTGTGTCTTCAAAATTCAGTGGCAGTTTAAGTTTCTTTTGCTTCTGAATTCAATCTGAGCTAAGAAAGCAGTGTCATATGTACAAAGTACAATGAAATTCATACTTGAAATTTTTACTTACTTTCACAAGCAACATTATTTTACAATACCGCTCCAGTATTTAGAAATCTTGGCGAGAAAATTTGCCGAGAGCAGGAGGGTTACGTTTCGCTAGAACATTTATATTGTTATAGGAAACAAAACTTCGCAAGGTTTGCAATTTTAATGACCGCTCTTTTTAAAGCCTATCTGGATATTTTTAACATTGGTTTAAAGTTTACTGCCGCTGGCTTTGCATGAGCTCTGCATATGCTTTCCAGACAAATCCTACTCATTTTCATCTGGTCAGGTCAGGAAGAGTGGCTGTTTAAATCACTCATAGACATGTTTGTGAATAATTGATTTATTTTAAATTCATTTTTGCTGTATAAATATTGTAATTTATCACAAATAAATTGATTTTTTCCAATATAGTGCACCCATAGTATTAAGTACAAAATACTAACTACTTCAAGACAGGGGCGCCGTAAGGGGGCGAAGTTAGGATGATTCCAAGGGCCCCTGACTGACAGCATAACTGGATTGATCTGGGTTGGGGGCCCAATATGATATGCTTTCAAGGGGCCCAAACTCTCTAGTGTCGTCCCTGCTTCAAGATATCTAACAACATATAATGCGACATTCAACATGTGGTAGTAAAGCGATATGTGGCAGAGCGAAGTACCAATACAATGTGGAACACTGGGTAGAATACAGAAGATGCTGCAGCAGTATTACAAAATTAGCAACTCACTGTGGAGGCAGCTAGTGTACAATATTTCATGCCACAACCTCAACCTCATATGAACAAGTATAACCGGAAACAAAGGCACCGGCCCTAATGCTATGGGGATGTTTTTCAGGGGTCAGGCTAGGCCCCTTAGTTCTAGTGTAGGGAACTCTTAATGCTTCAGCATACAAAGACATTTCGGACATTTCTATGCTTCCAACTTTGTGGTAACAGTTTGGGGAAGGCCCTTGTCTGTTCCAGTATGACTGTGTCCCAGTCCAGAAAGCAAGGTTCATAAACATATGGTTGGTGTGGAAGTTTGGTGTGAAAGAACTTGACTGGCCCACACAAAGCCCTGACCTCAACCCCATCGAACACATTTGAGATGAACTGGGATAGACATTGTGAGCCAGGCCTTTACATCCACATCAGTGCTTGACCTCACATATGCTCTTCTGGATGAGTGGGCAAACATTCCCACCAAGTTGCCACCAAAATCTTATGGAACGCCTAGAAGAGTGGCAGCCATTATAGCTGCAAAAGGGGGACCAACTCCACATTGATGCATATGGATTTAGACTGGGATGTCATAAAAGTTCTTGTAGGTGCCAGGTGTCACAATACTATTGCCCATATAGGGTACCATTTGACAATGACACTTATCTGAGTTATCTGAACTATTACCATGTGACATAATGAAGGTGTGGATGTTTCTGGGGAGGGGCAGCCCTAGGAGAAATTTCCTCAACTCACTTGTAATTATCTGCCTAATGAGGATTAAACAAGCTTGCTGTGCTAAGGACAGAGCACACAGCAGGATTTTCTGCTGGGTTAACTTAAGCTAGAAGTCATGATTCTCCAACAGGAATGCTTCTTACCTAACTCTTATTGGACAATCATGACCTCTAGCTTAAGTTAGCTTTAGCTTTGAGTTGCTACCAGATGTCAGCGTGAGAAATATGTTTTGAAATCAGTACAGTGAGCCACAACACTGAGGCTCTAGCCCATGTGCTGTTTTACCCTGGGAGGTGAATAATCTGCAGATGCTCCAGTACGCATGCACATTTCTGCAGAAGTTGTTGGAGACTTACCTCTTCATATGGGCCAGTGCACACATAATAGTCCCTGGAAGAAAGACCCAGTCCAGTCTGGTCAAACTGGAAAAGAGGTCAAAAAAGGTTTTAGGCTGGAGACAGGAGCTCAAAACAAGCATCGTTTTATAAAGATATTTTACAGGATCTGTGACCCAAGTCAAAGAAACTACTGCATTTTTCTCCAACCTACGTGAATGATGTGGGAATTGGAGTCTTTGTCATCAGTTCCAACAAAAAAGTTAATAAGGACTTGTTTTCCATATCTCTCATTTAGCCTTGCTAGGGCGTCCTCCAGAGTCCAGTTTACACCTGTGGCAGTAATGGAACATAAGCATGGTCAGTGATCTGAGGATAATGCCAATTCTGCTCAGTAGAAATTGCTGCATGTCTCACCATAATCAGTGTTCCAACTGTCTGTGGCCACCGGCCACTCATAGATGTGGGGCAGCATGTTGAGTAGAGGACCTCCACCTCTCTTCTCAATTGTGCCTGTTAGAAATTCCAAGTATGTGTGGTTTTTTTTGTAACACAACAGGGTTTTGAAACCTGGGAGCATCATATGTGCATTCTAATCTTTTTTCCATTCAGGAATTAGTTCATCCAGTTAAAAACTAACTTTAAGATGTACTGCAAGTTGTAGAAATTCCTCATCCGTTACCCAACCGTTTTCCAACTGCTTATTCTGAACAGGGTCATGGAGAAGCCTGGAATCTATCCCAGGCAGCATAGGGCACTAGGCAGGGGTACACCCTGGACAGGATGCCAGTCCATCACAGGGCATATATATGCAATATAGAGACTAATTAGCCTGCAGATTGTTGGAGGAAACGAAAGGAGTTCCAGAGAAAACTACACACATAGCGGAGGTGGGATTGGAATCCCACTGAGCTAGCCCTAATTCATGATAAAAGTGTAAATTAACTCAATCTGACAACATGAACATTTAGCAGGAACAAAAACACACCAAAAGAAGTTGAAAGACATGTCCCTAAGAGGCCTTTAAAGGAAGAGTGAATTAGACAAGGAATTAGCGGTAATAGAATGTTAAATTTACTTTCATTGATGCAAGACTTGTACAGCATCTTAGCCTTGGTCAAGGCACTGTTGTTGCCTGTGTCGGGCCTTTCAAGCACACCTGTAAGAACAAGAATAAATCGAGTTTAGCACAATGTCTATGCTGATCCCATTTTATTTTACATTTGACGGGCACCCTTTATCTCAGTCACATAACTGCCTTTTCATAGCATTAGTTAGTGCCTCCAGGTGGTCTGTTATGCTCCCATAACCCACACTCTTGAATATGACTGTATGTTAAAATGTATTTAGGTCCTGCATTTGACTGGCATCCCATCAGGATGCAATATGTCACTGAGAAACAATAAGGCCTCTTTCATTCTCATGAGTGATAAATGAATAGAAGCTTGACTGAAGGGGGAAAAGTGATTTCATAGAAAACGGGTACTGAACAGGACCGACCTGTCCCTTGGCTCCCTTTCTTTTTGTATTTTTCCAGTTTTTATTTTCTCTAAATGTCCTGCAGCCCCCTGCAGCCCATTCGACCTACTCCAGCGTGCAGGATTGCACTTCCCAAGTCTGATGATTTATATTCCAATTTAACTTTAATTAGAGCCACGTCTTGGGAAGTAATTGGGTGCTTCCTGGAAAGGGCACAGATCATGTGTGCATGATAGGATTATGGGCTGCCTGGTGTCAGGGCATCTGGAACCCCTCCAGCTTCAAAACTGCCTTGCTGATTCAGATTGGTCCTTCCTGGCTGTCTGGTGAACCTATGCTGGTAAGTTTCGGAAACTGTAAACCGTCTTTCCAGGAATAAGTTTCTCGTAGCCTGTTCCTGTTACAACCATGGTCATAGCCTTCACTGAAACAGTCATACTCTGTTCCATCACATAGGTCTACTCAAATTTCCTTTCATATCTTTCCCTTATACATATCTCTAATCTTTTATCATTTCTTCAGCTTTGTAGACTTAGAATTCCTATTTACAATATTACGGTTTTGATTCAGTTTTAAACCTTGGAATATAATTTAACTTTAAACTGGAACTATAAATGTCTCATGGGCAGCAAGACTGTAAAACAATGACAAATGACCATGACCTTAAGGGGAAGATCTGTTCACTATACATAACCACTGTGTGCAAGGTGTCTGTTACATATAACCAGTTACATTTCTGTGCTTTAAAATCCCTTAAGTAAAGCTCTATATTGTCATCTTCTGATTTTAATGTCCCCAGTTGCATACACACACCTGTTCCTCAATGTATTTTGTACCACGGGGGGGGGGGGGGGTATTTCCTTTCATCTGTCGAGACAGCTGCTCCCCGGAGGCAGCTCTATAGCCTCTCAGCTTAATTTGTGGGGTGGGAGAGAGCCGTAATTAAAATCTCCCGGTCAGTTTATCAAATTATTTTGGAGTATGCCAACATGTAGATTTTTATAATCTTGCGTAATAACTTAGGTAAGTTAGCAGCAGTCTCAATCTGCCAACTGGGTAGCCAAATAAAATTTGTGATATTATATTATAAAGAGTTTTACAAAGCAATGTATTCTCTGCAAAACTGGACTGATTATCCTAATGTGAAACATCCAATAAATATTGTTAGAATCAACACAAAATCCCTTAGAAAAATGACTTTACAATTATTTCTACTTTCTTGCATTTTATGTTTCTTTCGATTAAAAGGTGAAAATTGGTCTACATTTTTGGATGGACACTAATAAATTGTCATCATCTTTGATTTTAATCACAGTTACAAACCACTCAAAGCTGAAAACAGAAATCTGCAGGACACAGATAATCGGACGTATTTGGAGCAAAGACAGGGTCAAGTTTCACTCAAGTTATGCTTGATTAAGCAGCGGTCAAAATCCAAGGCTCAACATCACATGCATCATAAAGCCTGAAACAATCAAAAGTACACAGAGAAGAATGCATCTTTTCCTTTGCAAACCACGTCAGTGGCTGCCTGGTCCTTGGAAACAACACCCTCAAATTTCTAGTTAAAACTATCTTGCTCATTTAATATGGAATCACACTTTTCCTATGCAAGAAAAATCAGTGAAAGGCTGGCCACCTCTCACCCCACCACCCCACATCCTCACTAGAACTGCTTGCTCAAGCCCTTTGGATTCTAAGAAAGTGGAGTGTTACAACAGACATGAGTCATGGGTGTACGCTAGTACATCAACTGCCAAAACTAAGAATAACTGGCCTAACAGGTTAGGAGAACCACTAAACCACCACCATCTCAGACTACACTATCCACAAAATCCAGGTCTTTGAGTTATAGTTATTAATCTGTCTGACAATGTCAGTGATTGACAAATGAGTAGTTGATGTTTCACTAACCTTTTAGGACCACTTCCAGCTCATCCCTTAGAATGTCAAAAGTGCTGTAGCGTGAGCTGGTCTCTGGTATGATGTTCTTCTTCAACCATCCCCCACAGGCGTACTGGTAGAAGTCCTCACATGGCTTCACACTGGGATCCATGTTCTCGATGATACGGGAAGCTGTGATATGACCAGCAACTATCAGCAATAGTAGGGCCCTGCTCCATGGGCCAGTTCTCCAGCAGTCATTTTCTTTAAGAACTGATTGAGGGTCTAGAACAGCTACACAGTCTGCTGTTTGGAAAGCTTGCTCTATTTCAGCAAGCAAATGCAGCAATATAATCCTAAAGAGACGGAATACAACAGGGAATGAAATCATTCGTTGAATAATTGCACAATGCTGGCTTACCTGACCGGGTGCAGTCTGCCGTCGTACAAACGCCATCTGTAGACAACCGAAAAGTACAGTGATCGAAGCACTTGGAAGAATGACCCATTCAAAGAGGAATACCTGCCATTCCCCCTCATTAGTGAGCAGTGTGGAAAAGCGACTGACAGGCGGCATGCAAGAACCAGCAGGGTTTAACCCACACTGACCACCACCACTGGACAACATCACCATACCCTATTTAATAATCCATTCAGCAATTTCCATGTGATTCAGTTTAACAAGGCTTGGATTGAGACCCGCCCCACTTCTCTCTCAGGTTCCCCTGCGTTCATGTGGAGAGCGGGACTTCATGCAGAGAAATCCCCCTGCATTTGCATTCTGCCTCAGAAAGCTGTTGAAACATTTATTAAGTACCATGATTTACTCAGGCTGACACAACATTGCTTTCCACCCACCATCTGCTATACATCTGCTCAGCACCTGGAGGTGTTACAACATATTTACCGTGGAACAGCAGGGGCCATTATCGACATACTCATTTCCTGTCCTGTTAATTATGGCTTGTAGCCTGATTCTCTAATTAGCCCAAATGCATAGATCTGTTTGTCCTGTGGAAGGCTTCTATATGCACTATAGAGTGCACTCTACCTGGTGGAGCACCATCTTGCACTTTAGGTAAACCCTGTTGTGACCCAGTGAGCCCCACTTACTTCCATTTTGGGTTACAAACAGGACAGTGAGAGCCACCAGCACGACGAAGAGAAGCGATACTATGGTAATCAAGCCAATCTCCAGGGATGTCCAGTGGAGCTTCTTCACTGACTTTGGCGTACAGCTTTCCGCCATATTCAGCTGACCCTCAGGTGCCGTCTGTAAAAATTCACCTGTGGTGAAAGAGAAACAACAGACAAATTAATCTCCTGTAAAATGAAAGGAAAACTTCAGATCCCAAAGCACCACTTGTCGGACTTTATCGCTTTCCATAAATAAATCGGAGGAAAGCTACTTGCCACTTTGAAGGTGGATTGCGACCTGCTGCCACCTCATCTCTGTATCTCTGTACCCTTTCTGTAAAAAGCTGAGTCAGCACAATTCCCAGAAGCTGGTCTGAACAGACAATTAACCCTTGATCCTCTTCCACATATAAGTGCTGATGTCCCATGCCAGTATACTAACCTGCCCGTGAAGCCCTTGTGGAGATGAAAGATCAGGTCCTGGGTGTGAACTGACCCTTCTGGAGGAATGCAAAGACGAGCCCTGCAGCATAAGCCCGGGGACCCAGTGCTGATGGGCTTTTGTCTCTGAGCCACTTCTTTTGTTTTTTAAGAAAACAAAATATGAGGAACACTGGCGAGTTTCCTGTGGTTTGTTCTTTATGAAGATACAGCTTCTTTGTCATATCTTTTTTAGCCCAAGGCCCCTGTCGTCGTGAGCCAGCTAAACAAAGAGGACTGTTTGGGTTCTGTAAGAAATGTCAACATGGCAGTGGGTGACTGGCGGCTGCATGTGTGGGTGTGCGTCCTTGTATCCTTGTGTATGCATTAATAATAACATCATGTATGTGGTAATATACAACACTTACAAGAAACCATGAAGCTGCTTTTTTCACCGAGCACTATGGGTTAAGCTAGACAGTTCAGTTCCTTCACTCTGCATTTCAGTATTGTACAGTATTCTTTCAGCCAGAAAGAAAGATGACATTTTTTTCCATATTTGTTATAAAAGAATTATGTTGTGCAAAAGACCTACTGAGGTTGTTACCTCACTGAGGGAGCACTGAAAACACCTCGTACGTCATATTTATACGAGACATTGAATTCCACAAGAATTAAAACTGCCCAAAGCCAAACAGCTGTCCTGCCGTTCGAGCTCAGTGTGTGCATGTGTGCATTGCGTGTGTGTGCTCTGGTTACTGAGATATTGCACTGCTTATCAGGTGTGTTTATCTTCAGCATTGTCAGTCCCTCATATGCATGCCAACTTGTTGTAATCTGTTGCAGTTTAATTCACAGACATTTACTGTAGCAGTTGGATGGATGGATGCATGGATTGATGGATGGAAGAAGCGATGGATGAAGCAACCTTTGGGCCACAAAGCCTGATCCGTAAAGCAATCTGCTGAATTTTTACAGTCTTATTCAGGAAGGCAAAGTCACAACATATTAGAGCCTGTAAGCCAGACATGTCCAGTTAACAGTCCTCATCAGGCTTTTCACTAAGGGCACACTTCTCAACATGGACCAGGCCTGCTGAAGGTGGCCACCTTCTGTTCACACCAGCGTGCTGTGCTGTGCTGAGGGCAGGGGGGTCTCTCAAGGAAAGCAGGCTGGTGTACACAGCTCTCTCAGTGAGTGTGGTGTGCTCCCTCACTTACCCTCATATTTTTCTGTACCGTTCAGCATTCTGCAAACTTGTTTACATAAAAATACAAAGACTTTATTACCATGTTTAATATTTTTTTCCCAATTATTTTATTGTTTGCGCAGCTTGTGAGTTGTACAGTGCCCGGAGCATTTTTTGCTGTGCAACTGATTGCATGGTAATTAACACACACTGAAGGTGAAACCCCAATTCGACACAGCTTAGCAGTCCAGTGACAGTTTCTGTGCTCCTTAGTGATTATACCTGCAGCACGGCTGCCAATCCATCCCACAGCAAATGATAAGGACTCTCATTTTCATATGTCACGTGTAGCAGCAATTAGGCATACGACAAATGTTCAGCAAGCAAAGAAGAGTACTGTGGAGTACTGTGCGAAAGTCTTAGGCAGTAAGAAGATGATGTTTACATGCTCTTCATGTTGGTGTAAAACTATGATTTTATGTTTGTCACAGTGTGTTAGCTTAACTATTTCTAAAACCTTTCATAACGTCACCCCAGTATTTGCAGCAACCATGGAATATACCCATGTATTTGTTGACCTCACCACTAGCATACTATGTTCGGCTAATGAATAACTCATTGCGTTTTTTAATCATTTTAAGTTAATTAGTTATGTGAGCCAGTGGTTAAATTTAACTAATACATGGAATGGTTGGGATGCCCCTGAGGAGAGGTTTTGGAACTGAAGTTGTGTTCATCTAGCCATCCAACAAGATATCAGTAACCAATATCAGTTGGAGAACAGAAGAAATTTTTACTAGTTTTTATTGTATTACTCATAATTTGCATATGTTCTAATGTTAAATTCTGTTTTTTGTTCTGAGCAAATGTGCACTTACTACCCAGATAAATAGCTTTAAACGTTTTCTTTGACTTTTGCACAATACTGTAGTTTAGTTAAACTCATTACCTATCGCAGCGGTGAACTTCTGTTTTAGTGTTGAAGAAAACTGAGTGAAGGAGAAAGTAGCCACTGAAACGCCTGTCTTTTTAATTCTATACATATATAAACATGTATACATATTCTGTTGTTCTGTCATGCCACCCAAGATGTCCCCTGCCTTATGCCCTGTCCTTCCTGGGATAGGCTCCAGGTTCACTGATACCCTCTGCTAGAAACGCGGTTATGGAAGATGGATGAATGAACGATTGTACTGTATTCGTTTTTGTTCTGTTCTATGATAATAATTAGAATCATTTGTTTGTTTATAATTTAATTTTTTCACAAGAACATAAGTATTCAAATATAACTGCACACTTGCCGAGTGTAGTCTTGACAGCAATACATCTAATAGATTTATAAATACCGGAAATACCGGATGTCTTTGGTTCAATTGAAAGCAGATTAATTGCAGACGTTTAAAATAATACTTAACTGTAGTGCATGAATTATTTAAATAAAAGAGTAACAATAGAACGTTGCTATTACAATCAACAGCAGTATCTAGCATAATGTATTGCAAATGAGAAACTAAAACAAGTTATCGATCAACCCAAAAGAAAACAAATGAAAGATTAACCCGTTCCGTTAATTTCTTAATTTTTTTTGACTTACCAGGTGTCTCTGGAAATTTTCGGTCGATGATGTAAATGGGCATCACCGACCAATCAAATAGACATCAAATCCATGAAAGAAGAGCCTTCAGGATCAGGCTGTATGCAACCTGACAGTCAACAACGGAGAACACTCTCCTTTACTGCACTTCTTTAAAACATCCGCATCTCTCACCGAATTAGGTTAGAAAGGCGCTTTCCTACCTGTTAACGACGCGAGACATCACGAATCCCCTCAAACTGTTGTAAATCCCTTACTATTTTACGAATACAAACAAAACGTAACTACTGGAACCCGCTCAGCTTAAAAATGTAATAAATATTGGTGTGTACTGGGGTAGACGGACTCCTGTAGTTCCGCCGGTGGCCGGTGCTGTCTTGGAGCCCTCTTTCAGAGGTGTTCCTGTCAGCGGCAGCAGTTTTAGCGCTTTCGTGAGGAGCTGTCACAATATCCTAAATGACTAGCGAATGGTTTTTGTCTAAAGTTAATTTCATGACTGGTTTGCAACCTCACGGATGATTATTATGTCGTTTGAAGGTTTGCTAGCTGTCTGAAACCAATCTATGCGTAGTGTTGCGTGTGGGTTAAGAGCCCGCGACCATCCTGTCCTGATCATAGTAACAACACAGCACGTTCTTATCCTTCTTATAATGAGGCAGGAGATGTATTATGGCAACTCGCCAAACACAACAGATTTTCAAAAATATGCCCATTTTAAATTTAAAAGTGCTATTTAATCTGAGTTGATAATTATTCAATTTGATAAAAGCGATTGTAAATTGTTGGATGTCTATAATAGATATGATTTACCTATATAGACCATCATTTAACCATTTCCTTCTTACATTACATTGGATCTCTTTACTAAATAAGAAGTAAATGTACAGTTACTTGGCCTCCCTTTTTTAAGATAAATTCAGTTCAATTCAAATTATTTTGTATAGTGCCTTTCACAGCAAAGTTACCTCAAGGAACTTGATTGGAGTATGCAACAATTCATTATTACTTCATTTGTCCTGAATGGTTTATGATATAAGGAAAAGGGGAAGGGGAGCATCCTCGGAGTGGATTAGCTTTATGGATGTAACAAGGTCTGTTCAGACTTCCGCTTCGCACTGCCATCATGTCTGTTTCTGACAGGCGTCAGCTTCGCACTGCCGTCATGTCTGCTTTAGACAGGCATCAGCTTCGCACTGCCGTCATGTCTGCGTGTTGTGTGCTTCAGTTACATATTGTATTAGTATGTGTGCATATTGCACATTTTAGACTGAAACTGTTGGCATATGAGATTTTTGTGTGCTTTATCTACTGGGTGTGTCAGCAGGTGGGCTTGTTGCATGCTTCAGCTTCAGACTGTCGGCAAGTGTGCTTCAGCTTCAGACCATTGACATTTATCTATTTTCTTAAGCATGTACTCTCCTTTTACGATGTAATGGTCTCGCCTATGTATGTTTTCTGTCCTTACCAGCTTGGCTTGATGTTTTCTCTGCTCAGGCCCGTGTTAGTGTCCTGGGAATTTTCTCAGGGCACTTTCCTCCAGTTCCAATTAGCTGCCATGAGTTGCCAGGCCATTCTTCTCTTAAAGTTGCTGCCGATTCTTTGTCTAAAACATTCACATGTTTTCTTTACAGGAAAGTGAAAGTCAGGCAAGGGTTATTTCTCCAGCCTGTCTCTCTGTGCAGCTTAAATGAAAACGTCTCTTCTTACTGGCAAGCAGGAACGTAAAAATAAAAACAAAAGAAACATAAAATCTCATTAGGGTAAAAGTAAAGGGGCTTACATCATCATATGCGCAGTTATTCGATCTCCACAACCTCATCCACTTCAGATTTGAGCCTGAGCTGGCCAGCTATCCAAGGACAACTGCACTGAGACTGCATACATTACAGAGGCCTTCTCTCCATGACACGCACTGAAGGTGCAGCCTAGAAGGATGGGACGGTCCTCGTTGCTGCCCTCATGTCCAGCTCACCTGGCGACTATAATCCACCAATATTCAATATAGGGAGTCATCATTCCAGTTACTCCGTGTAAGGCCCTGGCCTGGCATTACCATATTGAACACAGAAGCCAGAGGATAAGGTGCCAGCAGAGAATAGTGACACATATGTCGACATGTAAAACATGGCATCTGAAATGTAAATGACATACAGGAAAACAAATATAGAAAGCAAGTGAGTTGGGTTACAATTGTGAATGGAGCCGTGTGATAAAAGAAAGTGGCAGTGATCCAGAAGTTATTTGGAAAGTTGTCTCTGTATGGGGGGTAGATGCAGACCCAGCAGGGACATGAATAACACAAAATTAACATACACGCAGGAATTAGCTGATTTCGTGGGGATAATGCAAGTCAAACAGAGGACAGGTACTTCAGGGGAAAATAGTTCCATGGAACCTCAGCATCTTGGGAATGACAGGAACAGCTTGGTCTATAAAACACACAGGGTAGTGGCCATGTGTGTGATAAATGGCTGGAGAGTACTGTATTCCTCGGCCAGAAAAAGCCAGATCAAGAAAAAAATCTGTTTCAGTTTTTACAAGCCAACCATACAAGCTGTGATTCAGTTGTGGACCAGGGATGTCAAGGGCAAATGTCACTATTACAACACAAATCTGTAATTTTTTCTGTGTAATGGGGGGGCCAACAGATTCATATTTACTGGAGAACCATTTCTATCAGCATTATTGTATTGCAGTGTGATAGTAGCCTTGTATCTTTAATTTTTGGGATCAGAGTTTTGGGACAGTAACCCTGTTGAGTCTCACATGCAGTCCGTCCACCCCAAATCCCACTGTTAACTGTATTTCAGCCATGATCCGATGTTGTGCTGAAGATCCGAGACAGCTTTGTCACTTTATCTCTGAGTGCGGCCCAGCTAGTGCCACGGACATGTTGCCAGGCCACAGAAAGCAAGCGCTGACCGGTAAAGGCTGTCATAGGACATTACGCACAGCAGCAGAGCGTACGTGTGACTGCCGCCTTATCCAGGGCCAGCACACACGCTCATCATCATTTTTACAAGGACAATTTATCTGGCACGTGGCACGACTGGAGCTCAGAACACTGAAGTTATCCAGAGTTGGTTCGAACTGGGTGAGAGTGAGTGGAAGCTGAAGAAATTCTGCTGTATTGTTCAGTCTTGTGTACCAATGAACACCTACGCTGGTTTATTTACCACCCTATTGGCAGCTGTTGCCACCTGAGCAAATGACAAGCCAGAATTTTAGTAAGTTCTAGCATTTAGAACACAGAGCTGCATAACATTGCATGAGAAACTCTCATTATGAAGGAATCATGGCTGAGGATCAACAGATCCCACTGACAGGCAGGTGATGGGCATCTACTGGCACAGGCCTGCCTGTAAAGCCGTATCCTGGCTATGTACTCGCCAGGGACAGCGGCCTCATGGTCTGTGATGTGCCAGTGAGACAAGCCAGTCCGAGTCACAGCATGCCCGTCAGAATGATTCCATGGCATTCTGTACAATGTCACGGCAGTCAAAACAATGCCCCACCTGTCATTCACACTCAGAGCCTTGATCGGAGGATAACTGCAGTGTGTGTGTGTGTGTGTGTGTGTGTGTGTGTGTGTGTGTGTGTGCATGCATTTCTTTATAATGTCCATGTACTTCTGAATAACACCATATTTCATATGTACAGGAAACAATAGGATGTATGACCTTGAAAATATGAACCAGTTTCAAAACAGAGCAATCCTTTGGAGACCTGCTTGAGGTAAAAGGCACTGAGGCTGGGGCCCTGCCGATGTACACATCAGCTAGGCCTTCTTCCCTGTGGTATCGAAGAAAAACAACGTTAAACATTCAGAACAAACATTTCTGTAGTAATTTCAACATGAACAGTAAAAACAAGATATTCAGAACAAGAGGGAGGTGAAAATGGATAGTACAAAAACATACACATGAGTGTTTGTTTAGCTCTTGTGTTTAATTGTCATTTTTGCCCAGACCCTTCCCAACCAGAAATAAGATTCTTCCCAGTTGCCAGTCAGTATGAGGTCTCTGGCCTCAGGGAATGGGGAACCCAAAACTATGTCCTTTAGCTACACAAACCCAAATGTTACAAAGCTTTCAGAGGCAGTTTTGGAATGGAAAACAATAGAAACCATAGAATTCCATAATAATCTGTGGTCACACCGAACCCAAGTGTTTGGTTCCTAATAAATACTAGAATTTGGTTAAACAATGCGTGAGGTCAGAATAATAGGCATGATTCTCAAGTTTCATCAGACTATTAATTATATATGAGTAAATGATATACTTGCAAATTATAAATAACAGTTATACGGTTTTTCTATGAATAGATAACAATCACACCATATCTTACGTGCCTCACGCGTGTACTTACTGTACGATTATAATGATAAACCACTGCCCTCTAGTGTTTATATAGTGAGATACAAAACTCAATTAATTTTTTGATTACAATGCAAACGCATCTACGATTATTCAGCCTATTCTTTAATTATGAGAGATATATTAGCTATCAGTTGTGTAAAGTTCTCCCTGAGGGCTTGCTTTGTCAATTGAAATCTAAGTTATAGAATTATTCATATGTGTTATTCATTCTTTTGAACTGAGCCCATAGGGCATTTAGGCATCCATTAACACTATTTGCATTTGCGAAAGTTCGTATCTCTGTGCTGAATTGCATGTAGGCTAGTTTATTCTGAATTTGTGCCACTGTAAATAATGGCAGTCTGCTTACTCTGCTTTATTTACACTTAATTAAGGGTTTGGCGTGATGCAACACATGTACAGCGGAGACATACTCAGGTCTCTCTTGGTCTGAGAAATCGTTCCCGAGAGATAGCGGGAAAGATAAATACCTTTTTAAGTACCCCAGCTGCGTAGAATTCAATTAGCAAGCGGAGTTAGGGCGTTAAATGAGCTGATGCGCTATCCTCAAGGAGTGGTTTTAAGTAGGTTTTCCTCAGAGAAAAGTGCATCACCGTGTCATTAGGCGCTCTGATAAGCGGCCCCCACGGTAATTCACACTGCGAGGGGGCAGTTCACGCCGGGTGCCGGTGTTGACTAATTAATTCTTTCCAGCCCGCTCATTACAAAAACCTGATGTGTCCAACAGCAGCTCAGCCCACGAGGATCGCATTAACCTTTACGGGAATCCCTCTCTTCACTCAGCTTTTATTGTGTGATACTGAGCTCACTTCGCCCACTCTCCTGCGGAGAGATCTAATGCAGACGCCTTTTCCCCAGATAATGGAAGGCTTTTAGTGAGCAACCTTAATGAGCTTTTCTCTCGTGGCGTCCTGCCCTGCATCCCTGGGGGCGTGTGGATGGTCCAGGTTCTAAAGGCCTGCCAGACACCGAACCGCGAAGGCATGCGCAAGACCTGCGTGCGCGTCTCAGCGGACGGCTGCTGTGTTCTCCGCTTCTTTTCGTTCGATTGTAGTTCACCACAATTACACGGTAATATTGCTTTTCTGTTTCCTCTTAGATTTTGATCATGGTAATTGAAGCCATTAAAAGCGTACGCAGCAGGGATACATTACCGCGACGTCAAGGATTTGCCAATTTTATGTTTATTTGCCTCCCAGCGCGACGAACGCATTTAATATTCGGCATGTGTGTATAATAGTGTGTGTATAATTTAGTAATATTATATATAATACGAATTTAACTTCTTTTAGGCGTTGATTATACCTCAGTATGATTACTATTTTACATCAAGCAGTTATCGCACTGTACAATTTGTAATAGGCTGAATAACGGAATTATAACATGAAATAAAGGACTAAACAGGGAAAACATAAAATAGGCAATAATAGTATCTATAATTTCATATATACAATCACAACATATGAGGATAATACAGTATATGAAATGATACATTATAATTCTTGGATTTATTTGTTTGTTTGAGTTCTATTATGCCAAACATCAGTCTACTAACATCATGTGGCGGGACGGGGTGCCCAAAGACTGCCCTGGGCAACACAGGGCTCGAAGCAGGGGTAATAACCTAGTCAAGACTATTTGATTGTACATTCATACACTACAGTTAATCAGTACAGCTAATATGTAAGTGTATGGCTTTTGTTGGCAGGAGGAAAGCAGAGTACCTGGAAGAAACACTGGGTGTATTAGTATCCTCAACCATGGAGGCATGAAGCAACAGTGCTACCCAGCGATATCCCGCTGCCGTCTTTTTTATAGTCATATTCTAAAGGAAACGAGCGGCGTTATAGCCGCAAGTCTATTACAACAGAGCCCTCTAGTGGCAACTATCGTGATGTATGCATTTTTACGTTCAGTTTTCTTCTAACAGGTCTGCAGCCTGTCGTTTGTACAGTGAGGTTTCAATTCCCAAAAAACACCAGTTTCTACGAGGGTTTGACGTACTGTCCAGGCAGCAGTGACAAAAGTTGCAATTGTGAAGCAATGACAAACAGAATAATTATTGGTGTAAGACATGCAGCGTTTCGGTTCAGGTGATGCAATAACAAGGGCCTAAACAGAGTAAAATAGTTTTTAATGGAAAGGCGTGTCTGCTGATTGTATATTATGAACATACTCCATTGTCTGTGTATGTTGGCCTGGTGTATAATAAATGGACTTGTTGTGAACAGCCTGGGATCCACTCCAGCGTCCTGGTCTCTGGTGTCCTGGCAGTAATGTCCTCCTCTCAATCCCCATTTTCAGCTGTGGGGAAGTCCTATCCTTTCCTCTGCACTGTATTTGCCATTTGTGACCTTCATTCACCATTTCCATGGCAACCTTTACATGCATCAGGGCGAAGGCAGATTACATGAGTGGCACACACACGCAATGGACCGGGATTCGCATCACAGCACATTGAGAGCTGCACCGAGCTCACGGTCAGAGGCCCATCGCAGCCACCTACAGCCCGAACTGAGAACCATGGTAAAGAACCATTGTGTGTATGATTGTGTTTTCGACTGAGACTGACACGTGATGTTGCCTAATGTGTGTGTTTGTGTGAGAGACTGACACGTGATGTTGCCTAATGTGTGTGTTTGTGTGAGATACTGACACATGTAATGTAGCTAATGTGTGTGTGTGTCTATGTAAGACTGACACACGTAATGTAGTTAATGTGTGTGTGAGTTTGTCTGTGTAAGACTGACATATGATGTAGCTTGTGTGTGTATGTGTGTGTGTGTGTGTGAGAGAGAGACTGACACGTACCCAATGTGTGTGTGTTTGTGTGAGACTGACATATGTGATGTAGCTAGTGTGTGTGTGTGTGTGTGTGTGTGAGAGAGAGAGACTGACACACGTAATGTACCCAATGTGTGTGCATGTGAGAGACTGACACATGTGATGTACCTTGTGTGTGTGTGTAAGACTGACATATATGATGTAGCTTATGTGTGTGTGTGTGTGTGAGAGAGAGAGACTGAGACATGTACCCAATGTGTGTGTGTCTGTGTGAGACTGACACATGTGATGTACCTTGCGTGTGTGTGTGTGTGTGAGACTGACACATGATGTACTTAATGTGGGTGTGCAACTGACATGTTATGTACTTAGCGTGTGTGTGTGTAAGAGAGAGAGAGAGACTGACACATGTAATGTACCTAATGTGTGTGTGTGTGTGTGACTGACGTGATGTGTCTAGTGTGTGTACGTGTGTCTGTGAGACTGGCACTTCCAGGATATGTACCTAATGTGAGAGTCTGATTGATCTTTTCCTTCACGCTGATAGCTGTGAGGTGTCTTTTCATCTTCATTTTATTCTGTGGGGAGGGGAGGAGAACAGAACAATCACACTTCAAAGCTCTGGAGCTCTACCACCACACATTCCGGACAGGCGCCTGCCTCAAGGTCTGCTCTGCAGAATTATCAGCGCTTTCAGAAATGCTTTGACTCATTACAGATACATCTTAATGTGTTTAAAACCAGGCTTCCAAAATTCAAGGTTTAAATACGAAATCAAAACATTTAACTACTCCATCTGTATAACTGGTCAGAGAGCTAAGGCAGACGTGTCAGTACAACACAGAAGCAACTTTACGATGTGCTTGGTTTTGTAATGTATTGTAGGTCGTTTAATAGAATTCCTTATGGGTGACCACTGTCCATCTTGCAACCACATTTCCTGGTCAGGGTTGGGGAGGAGCAGAAGTTCCAAGATCTTTCACTGTTCCAATTATGTTTCCTTCAGAAACGGGTCAGTTCGCATTTAACCTTGGGTGACGGGAGCAGCCACTTAACCCTGAACTGCCCCTCCCCTTTGTCCTAAGTAGTGGGATCTCTCTTTTCAACAAAAAGTATGAATTTTTGGTTGCTCAGCATTTTATTCAGTCAGGTAGAATATGTACAGCTTTTGTGCTGAGTTAAAGATGGCAGAGTATGTAGTTTATGAAAAGGGTGACCATGAAATGGAAAAGACACATTTCTGGACCTCAGAGTAGCATTGACTGGATGTTGAGCAGGGGCTTTTAGCAATACACTAGAGCTGGAGTGAGATTAGACTCACTTGTGGTTCTGGACTGACTGAGTGACTCAACGGTGTGTGTTTGGAAGGGCACACCATGCATCTATGTAGATTTTTTTTTTAGTTATTTTTTGATACTTTTTGGGTAAATTCTTTACACCTCCCCCAACTTGCTCTCTTAAGTGAGACCAAGCTGGCCGTGAAGGGCATCCACCCATAGCAGTGCCCAGGGACCTGGGGGTTAAGGGCCTTGCTCAAGGACCCACAGATGTGCCGAAGCTGGGCTTGGACCCTCGACCTTCTGTTTGCAGTCACAGAGGCTTAACCCACTGAGCCACACACTGCCTCCCAAGTCAGGTTTGAAGTCAGGTATCACATAGTGTTTTCCCTGAATGCGTTAGCAGTGATGTTACACTGTAATTGCCTGTGTCTGTGTGCACTCGGGAATTTTTGTGAGACACCATAAAAGTTTATATTTTCTACCCAGGGTAAGAAAATATTAAAGGTTTGCTCTTTCACCTCTAGCCATATTGTAACTGAAAATCTTGACTTAAATTTATATTTGAAACTTTACATAGTTAAAAAAAATGAGATAGGTTGGTAAATCCATGGTAACACCGATTAAGAAGTGCTTCCACCCACAGTCCCTCTGCTGGAATTATGGTGAATGTTTCACTGTGTGAAGGAACGTGACAGCATCACTCTTCCCTGTGGTGGCATCCGGGGCACGTCACAGAGATGTTCGTCGGGGCCATCTGCTGCCTATTCCAAAGTCCCTGCAGCCTGCTGGCATGCGTTCCCGTCTTGTACCATGTATTTAACGTGTGTCATAGGTGTTTCACTTGAAGGTCATATCATTTAATCAGAAAATATGGCTGCCCCGACGGCAGGTTTGTCGCTTTGCTTGTGTTGCAGGAAGAGGGGTGGCTTCGACGGCCACAGCTCCTCAGTGAGGCACTTCCCTCGCTTCGCTGGTCGGGCGGCGTGCCGGCAGCGTGACAGCTCTTCGCCAACGTCCCTTCAAGTTGTACTCGACTCCCAGGGGATTTCGCTGGCCTCCGAGTCAGAGCTTATCGGTGGTCTGCTGTCGTTTCCGTCTGCGATCCCGATTTAATTAAGCTCTCCAGACTGAGCGAGCGTGTGTTTGTGTCCATGCACATAAGCTTGAGTTCCTGTGAGTACAGTCGTGCATTTGCATGTTGTCTGTCACCGACATGACACAGCTCTGCAGTGGATGAGGAGAAATGAAACCATGACACCAGCACCACAAACACCTCTTGTAAAGGCTTAAAGGGAAAAGCGAGAGTGTGATGTCAGCTATACTGGGCTTTAATGCAATGTCACACTGGGAATTGGTACTTCTGGAAGCTCAGAGCCGTCCCAGCACAGGATGGCAGTAGCTAAAAAAAAACTATAAACAGCCCCCATTAGGTGAGGTGGCAGGACACAGGTGACATAAACCTGGATCCATGGAGCTGCTCAGTGGTTCATGGTACACAGTGACTTTTCTCGTACGCTCCCCTTGAACCTCGTACCTTCTGTTTTCTGACTAACGCATTCCTACCATTTTCTGTGTGTGCTGTTTGGCAGTGAATATCTAATAATATTCATATCATAATCCTATCAATCAAAGAATAAACATGAATATATGGCCGTGTTTCATCCTGGAAGTGAGGACATAAGTCAATGGACATATCACAGTCATTATTGGGGAGAGGTGAAATATACTATATAACATAAGACACGATATCACGCACATTTAACTAAACCTCTATAGTGACAGCGCAATCACTTTGTTTAGATTCTTGCCACATGTGGTAAAATATATCAGCCAACATCCACTACGACTGCTTCAGACATCGCTCAATAATTTTATTACTCTTGTGGGACATAAGTATGACCGAACGTTACATGACGGATGACTTCCTTCTGCTCAGGGTTGGGGGGTGGGCCTGGAGCCTATCACAGCATAGTGTACAAGGCTGGGCTATACCCTGGGTGGAAAGTTAGTTTAAAGGCATCAGGTAACATCCCTGCATGTCTTTGGACTGAGGAAGGAAAACGGGGCATGCCAACATCATACATGCAGAGCAGAGGCAGGATTCAAACCCACAACCCTGGAGATGTCAGGCCACACTTAGAAGGTGATCTGCCAGGTCACTGCTAGGCAGCAGTAATAACTGAATAGACATGTATATAACAGCAATATACTATAAAACCATTATCCTTCCATAAGAATCTTGCAACCTTGAACAGCAAATACATTCATACGAAATCATAAGTGGAATGAGTCACCACTTAAGTCATGATGAAGGTGTCATTACTGCTCCGGCCCTGATGTGTGAGTCAGGCTCATCCTGCGGTCCCAAAGGCTGTCACATGTTCGTCCACAGCCCGGCAGAAAGCAGACAGCCCCGAGTCACCTCCATCATCGCGACCCGTGGAGCCGCTCCCTGTCACTTCAGGTCACTCATCCCCCAGAGGGCTGTTCCGTTGACTGTAGCAGAGCTGCTGAGCATGGCTTTATGACTGCTGTCTTCTCCAGCCTGTTTACGGCAGAGCGGTGATGTAAAAGGTCACGTTTCTTTTTGTGCATTCATTTCTTGACCTTGAGAATACGTGAGTCTCTATACCTCACTGATTTCAACAGCAACAGTGCTGTTACATTGGGCTTCAGTCTGCAGCTACTACTAGCAGGCGAAGGCTACACCCAAACCTGGCCTACAGAGCCCCACCCAGTGAGAACCATGTGTATCTCCATCCTGTCCACCAAGCACTGTGTGAAAAGTAGGGGCTTAGCTGGGGGTTACATGCCGTGAGCTCCTGACCCCAGAAGCTCTGGCCATACAGGGTGCTTATATGTGCACCAGCTGAAATATCAGGTGGAATTCTGCTCTCGTCTTAAGCCAACACAACATGTTCTTTGAACAAGGTCACTTGCTTTGAAGGTCCTGTGTTTTACAAACAGACAGCAGCTGGTCACTGTAATAATTCCTGCATATCCCTATGAGAGGTAAGCCAGTGCTGTTTGGGACACAATCCAGGCTTTATGCTCCAGCGTGTTGCCCCAAAAATAACTCAAGTGAAATCGGCACGTAGGATATTTATAGGTATGTGATATTTTTTCAGTTTTTCGCTAAAAAAATAGCTTGCACATGAAACGATGCAAAACAATAGAATATTACACTTGCTGCTTGAGTTTTCAATTTCAAAGTTCACATTGGCTATCAAACAGACAAACCGGGAACAAAGGAAAGAGACGACCCTATTTAACATTAAATCATTCCTGAATTTTCTCTATGAAGAAAGAAACGGAATAATGTTAATGTTAATAGAAATATCGTTATCATACCCCACCCTGTATGCACCCCGTATACATATGTCACTCTGCATGTGGTAGTTTCAGGAAATGCTTCCCATGAATTTCACCGATTAACTCAGGACCTACCATTACACACTTCCAGTTCAAAGAAGGATCTCTCGCATGTGAACTACCTTCGCAGATAAGCAGATGATCACGGTGCTGTGCTGCAGAATAATGGTCATCATTCTGGAAGCTCCGTGATACATTAGCATTCCGTAAAAGCAGCCGAGGGGAGGAAAAACTCTCCTCCCACAACGATCTGGCTGGAGAGAGAGGGAGCAGGAGCGGCGCGCCAGCTCATTCATGTTGTATCAAAGTGATGCGCCAATCCAGCTTGGGCTGGCACTAATGTACGCTTTGTCTCACCCACGTCCCCAGGTTCCTAAAAAAGGTTGGCGATCGCAGTGTGCGAACGGGAAACAGACCGCAGCCAAACAGCAACAAACGCATGAAAGCGCCTTGCTGGAGCGCGTCGCCTGCTTCTTGTGTCTCGCACGCTGGTACCACTAGCAGGGATGTGACGCCGTCAGCAACGCTTCTGCCACGGGAAACTTCATTAGCTACAAATGGGGAGCTGAGAGCCTTTTTTTGAGCGGAGGACAGGAAGTTATTAAGGAAAAGTTGTGCGAAAATGTCTATGAAATCCAGCGCAATTTCGCTCAACGATACGGATGGCCAAGACACGATGGATTTCCCTGAAGTTAAAAAACATATGAACTTAGTTCTCTTTGGTCTGTCCTTTGTCATTGCCTTCGTTACTTTGGTGGGAGGCGTGTGTTCCCTCATATTTTTGCTGAAGATGCGGCGAAAGACGTCGCTTTCTCTCATAGTGGCTTCTATGTCTGTAGACGACCTGATCAGCGTTATCCCGGTGTCGCTCTTCATCCTGGGTCAGTGGCAGGGGCACAGCGCCGGGAGCGTGTCCTGCACGCTCTCTGCTCTCCTCTACATTTTCCAGGGTGTGTCCAGCAACATGAAAGCCTCTCTGATTGTCGCCTACACTTTCTGCGTTACTCGGCGCTTTACAGCGTTTCGATGTGCCCGAAGACCGCTGATTGTGTCGTGGGCGATAGCTGCGGTGTGGGTCACCAGCCTGGCAGTCAGCGTCCTGCCCGTGTGCGGCTGGGGATCCTTTTCGCAGACATCACTGGGATGCTTTGCAGAGGGCACCAGTTCTTACGCGTTGCTTCTTTTCGTGTTGTACTCGCTGAGCTTTTGCGGCTTCGTCGCATTCTCCATCCCCCTTACCTACCAGCTGCTGTGCTCCGGGGAGCCCCAGAATGCGTTTCATCCTAATTATGGGGGATCGGCTGCAGACGGATCGTCACCGCTTTGCCACATCCCCTCTCTGTCCCGGGATAGCCTAGAGAAAAGTTTCGAGACTTTTAGCGAGGTTAATTCGGAGCCTGTCGGTTTGAACAGTCACACCTGTCCGACGTCTGCGGCTCAAAACAGCGGAAAGGAGTCAGCGCAAACCTCCTTAAACTCTACTCAGGTGTTTGCGCAAAAGCGCTTTTCTTTCATCATGGCCATGGTTCGCATCCTTTTGTGGATGCCGATGATGGTGAGTAACATGCTCAGTGCTGTGGGTGCCACTGAAAACCATAACAATCAAAGACTCTTTCGGCCTGTATTATTTATTGAAATCATATAACCAATTGATCGTGCATAAACCCAGCGTTCTATTCCGTGGGTTAACGCACATAAAAACTACAAGCTGAGTTTTCCTTTTTCTGGCAATTGTAAGAAATACTATACCCTAGGAAATATTACTTTGAAACTGAAAAGTTGTAAGGTATGATTAATATAATGCAGAACTGTCACTCCAAAACACCATGCATGAGTGTCTTAATTTTACTGAAGCTGGTTGTTAGTCGAGTCTTGCTGTATCGGTACCCCCCATAACCAACAGTTCATCCCGTCTGCAGGTACAGATCCTTGTGAGTCACATTGTTCAGGTGCGGAGCCCAGTCTTTGAGACACCCAGCTTCTTCCTGACCTTACTGTCTGCTACGATCACGCCGCTTTTCTTCTTATCCAAACGCTGGGTTCATCTGCCCTGCGGATGTTTCATCAACTGTAGGCGAGACGTGGCCCCGCAGCCGTCTGCTGGTACGATCACGTGGGGTACTTCTTATTTAAAACGTCCCTTCCCTGTTAGGTTGGCTCTCCTGACTCTGTGCTACGTTTCCTGGTTATTTATAGTTCTTTAAAATTTATTTATTAAGTACTAGATTAAGTAGTTCTTGAGCCCTATATATTATTTAATGATGTAATTTAAAAATATGAATGGATCTCAACAAATCCGCTCTGAATTCTGGAGTCTTATAGACCAGTATTATATAATGATTAAAAACATTGGTGAACCTCAAGGAATCCGCTCCTAGTTCTGAAGCCTTATATTTAGTTTAATTATGCATTTAAAAGCATCAGTGAATTACAAGGAATCTGCTTTTAGCTGGACATTTCATCAGTTATACAAATGAAAAATTATGTCATAAAACTTGCCACCCTGCATAGGATAAGCCGGTATAGAAGATGGATGGATGGAGGACTTCTACTTTGATATTTAACTGATCCGTTTTATTGATTCTTTTACAGGGAAAAAGAGAGGGTTTGAATTTAACTTGTCTTTCCAGCAAGGTTATGGAATTTATAAGATCTCCCAGGCAAAGCTGCCCACCGCGGAGACCCCTCCGTATCGTAGTTTGTTTGACTATGAGTGCACTGAGAACAAACCTGCTGCAGTGGGAGGTGGGCCCATTTCAAGGATCACGAGCAATGAGTTCAGGACCGCAGGTGCTGAGGACAGCTCCCAGGGCTGGGGCAGGCGGGTGGTCACCCCCTGCGAGGCCCCGTCAGACAGCCACATGGCCGGCCCTGACTCCGCTCCTGGGCCAACTCCAGAGGACCGCAACCTAGACAACTCGTCGGTGTTTGAGGGCTCTGAACGAAGGCTGTCGCACGGAGGAAGCCGGAAAATGGAGCTGACCGACTGGGAATGGTGTCGAAGTAAATCAGAGAGGACGCCACGGCAGGTGTGTGGCTCGCAGGTGGGGATGTGTCATTCTCTCGGGATTTTAGCTTCACGTGCAGCCCAATGGTAATTATGCAGATTGGCATAAAATACCACAGCAGCTCATTAAGCTGCAGCATAGCGATAATGGGAGACAGGAACGGGGAAGGCAGGTTTCTGGCTCGGCGCCTTCGGTTGCAGGGCTCATGTGGGAAGGGACAGCGGCTCATAGCCAGGCCTGGTGCCTCTCCTTGGGCTCGGCACCTGCTCACCAGTGCCGGAGTAATGAGCCGCAGGGAGTCACAGGCTGCTCTGAGTGCTCATGTGAGCTTAGCCGCTCACATATGTGTTCATCAAGCTGCAGAAGAGAAACGTACTCAGTCAGGCGTTAAGCCTGTGCCCACTCAAGTCGAAAGGCTACTGTTAATGTATATTACAATGAAAGGACGGAAACTCTGTCAGCAAACACAGTTGTTATTATATATACATACATTTGCATTTATTTACATCTGTTTGTCAGATGCAAAGCAACGTACAAGGGAGGCAGAGAATATATATATACTGTATATAAATATATAAAATGCAAGAATTTGCAGGGCAGAGCTGTGTTTTCACAGCAGTGTGTTTCGGAGCTCAAACCTCTGCCAGGCTGAGACAGCAGGTCCATCGTAGCCCCCGTGGTGATCTCCTAATCCCATTTGCAGTTGCGTCTTTCCCTCAGTCCAGTGTGGAAGGGGCTTGCTGTTATTATTAAATTAGACCCTCTACATGTTTCCGTAAGGCTCTGATTGAATAGCCGATTCAATAAATGGTGCTCATGAATCAACCAGTGGCGTCATCGGTTTCGGTCACACACACACACACCTCCTTGAGTGCCCTTCAGTCAGCTACCTTTTAAAGTCATAGAACATGGCATGCGTGAAGTGTTTTTATTGATTTCAGTTTTTGGGAATTATAATTATTATTTGTAGCTCCTTGTCCAGATAGACACATTTGACGGAACAATCACACACATGTACATATATACAAAATCTGTGAAGATTCTTAGAATGCTGTGTTTTTTAGAGCACAGTGCTCTTGCCCTCGGTTTGGGCTGCTGCTGCAATAAGGGCTTTGGTCATGAACACACTGGCCTCGGGGTTCCATTGGAGAAATGAGGTCCTGGGTTCAGGATGTTGTATGAATGGACACTGTGCTTGCAGGATACCATGCTGGTTTAAAATAGGGCCATAAGTCATGTGACCGCTTTGGCCCTGTATCTCTGGCTCAGACAGTGGCAGGACAGCTCTCCTCAGCTCCACGCCCGGTACCTTGGTGACTGACCCAGAAAGAGTCCCACGTCCTTTGTGTCTTTCTGTGAACCGCACCGTGAATCGCAAGTTGCAGGTGGTCACGCTGCTGATTAACTTGTCCTCACACCAGATACATTTCTGGAGCCAGCCTATTTTGGTATATAGTTTTTAAAGTCTATTTATGTGTATGTGCTGGTCACATTTTAGAGCACCGCCCTGCTCTTTGATAAGTGCATATATTGTTCTTACTCCACAGAGGTCCAGCGGTGGCCTTTCCATTCCACTGTGTGCCTTCCAGGGCACTGTGTCCCTCCATGCCCCCACGGGGAAGACCCTGTCCCTGTCTACTTATGAGGTCAGCAGTGATGGACTCAAAATATCCCCTAACAACAAGAGAGTGGAGGTGTACCGCTCCAAGTCTGTGGGCCACGAGCCCCGGACAGAGGAGCCAGCTGACGGCAATGCCGGAGACACCAACGTGAAGATCCACCTGGAGGTGTTGGAGATCTGCGACAACGAGGAGGCCATGGATAGCGTCTCCATCGTCTCCAACATCAGCCAGTCGTCGGCACACGCCCGCTCACCATCACTGCGCTACTCCCGGCGGGAAAACCGCTTCGTGTCCTGTGACCTGGGCGAGACGGCGTCCTACTCTTTGCTCATCCCCACCAACAACCCCGAGTCCGATATTAACATCCACATTCCTGACACGGTGGAAGCTCACCGCAGGAACAGCCGGAAACAGCACCAAGAGAGGTCTGGGTACCAGGAGGAGATCCAGCTGCTGAATGAGGCCTACAGGAAGCAGGGGGGGGGCCGGGACACCTAGAGGCCCCTGATGAGAGGACCCCGATGTTGGAGTGGGGAAACCATGAGACTGCACAGCTGTGGCTGTGGAAACCTGCTTTGGGTAGGAAGAGAATGTTAAAATGGGAGGAAAGTAGATAGAAAGAGAATTGAGTGAGAAGAGAAAGAGGAGGCCAGCTTCAGGCACCATTCAGAAACCCTGTATGGACACACAGAGGTGCGAGGGCTCCTGTGAATGTCACCCAGTTTCAGTCACAGTGACTCACTGGAAAGCACCGTCTGAGTCATTGTACATGTGTGTGAAAGTATCACTGCTGGGGAAGGGGCCTTGGCTGACGGCCCAGTCCTTGTTAGCACCACTACGATGGTTTACATGCAGGGATAATCACCACCGAGACAGTGTACAGCTAGCTAGTGTGTGTCTGTCGCTGTGTGTGTTTGTGTTTGTGTGTGCAGACGCTGGCTTAGCCTAATGTAGCATGCACACCCACAGCTTTTGGGAACAGAAAACAAAAAACAGGTTATTTATTTTACTTCAGAAAGACCATTTATATGAGTGAGTTCGAGCCTGTTTTCTATTGCTGCAGATGTTTAAAAGGAATGTTAATTTTGAAACCACTTGTAATTCCCCTTCTGTTTCATTCCATTTGACACAGTATGTAATCATAAGTGAGACCCAGGTCATTGCTACATTTAACAGATGCATAATTTATCTGAGGGGCTGGAGAGTATTCACAGAATGTTCAGAGTATGTTACACAGTTCCAAATTTCGACCGGATGTATCCACATACACACCACTTATCAAAACATCAGGCACATAATTAATTAAAAAGCCATTTTTCCTCATAAAAATGGTTCTCTGTGTGATTTGGCTGTTTAGGAGGTGAATTCGATAACCTTAGAAATAGTTCTTGTTCACTTTTTGTAGTGCGCCAGTTCTTCAGTTTGTCAAAATGTATTTTTCTCTCACAAAGAACAAAATGTTCTCATTAAAAATGTACATTCATATGCTGAAGACCCTCTTCCCACAAATGTTTTAGTTTCAGGTTTTATTCTCAGAGCTCCAGACTAAAAGCTCATATCAAGCTCATCATCCGACAGCAACGGACAACAAATTGGCTTTAATGCTTGAACATATCGCTGGTCCTACAGTAAAGTGCTTCGGCAATTTAAACCTTTTTAGAAAACACCACCGATATCTGAAAAATGGCTAAATACATCAGGCATTACTGCATTGCCCAATCATATCGTCCAGCCATCGCATCACCAACTCAGTTCATCCAACCAGTTACATCACTGAGAACAGGCAGGCGGAGAAGATCCCCTGACATGTGATTCGATCTCACAGCACAGCATTTCCACTCCTTCCGTTATGAGTGGGAGAATAAGGTGTCCTGTGGTCACAGTGAATCTCTCCCTGCAGAGGAGTCAGTCCTTGGGCTGTGGAGTCCTTGGACATCTAACCTTCAGAGCTGTTGATTTATCTGAGCTGTATTCGCTGCCTGTGGGCCTTGTGGACACATCCCAGATGGGGTCCTGTCGCGAACCGCAGCCTGCGTGCTGCTTGTCCTTCACCTTGAACCGGGTGCTTGTCACCACTGCAGATGGGGAGGACCACATTAGAGACTCTCATAATCTCTGTTATCAAATGAGTTTGAGACATGCTGAGCGGATTGGGTGGCCATGTGGGTGTCAGGGCTCCTGTTCATATCAGGAGAAACGCTCTGAAAGCCCATCACGTAATAGCAAGGCTCTGGTATCACATGATCTGGCAAGGTGACAGTTATCAGGCAGCCTAGGATTTCTAGCTATGCCAGTCTCCAGGGCAAAAATGTGTGCTGTAACAGAGGAGTGTTGTGTGTGCATGTACCAGGCTGTCCAGGAGGGTAGGACTTTCACAGTAGCAGATTGGCACAAAGACAGAGGCGGCGAGCCACAGCTGTGCTGGGGTACAGTGGTGACAGCAGACAAAGCCCTGCACAGACAAACACGGGCAACAAAGAGAGCCCTCAGTCACTGGCTTAAAACAGCACGCTAAGCCCTGGCGCTGCTGTCAAGGTGCTTGCTGCTCATGCTTACTGGGATAAAGGGAGTCTTCAGCCAGTCACAAACCCCCAAACATGGGTTACCCACATGAAAGAAATGGAAAAATCACATTTTTTCAGGCAACAAGTGAGGGCAGTGAGAAGCAGCTCAGCGAAAGGCAATAGGTGATCCTTGGCTTCCTGATGGATGGCCATCGGACAAGCGAGGCACAGCTATACAAAGGAAACAGGCTGTGTGGGCAGACCTACCTGGCTGTCCATCAGTATCTCCATGGTGATGCTGCCTCAGGCAGCCGTTCTCCTTCAAGTGGGCTCTCAGGCTCATGTCTCACATTAACTGCTTGTCTTGTTCCTAGCAGAGGAGAACTGGAGATAAAAGTTTCCATTACTTGCTTTATTCAATGAGCCCATACATCAGTCAATATGCTTGGTATTCCCTCTAATGCCTCTGTATTTTTACAGGCATGATTTTCCTCTCTGAGCTGGACATGTTATATGGGGTTAATTGCCATTTTCCTTTTAGCTTTGCACAGGCCAGCTTTCCAAATTCTGTATTATTGTGAAAATCAGCCAAGGTCTGCTGGCTATAAGAGCAAATGTTTAACATAGTGTAACTCCAACTGATCACTACTTGGGACTTTAATGGGAGTGAAACAGCACTTTGTTTGAGGGGCAGAATCCCTTGTGGAGCAAAGTCTTCACGGTCCTGATCCAGTATATATCATGCTGGGGTTTTGTACAGCTCTATATTACTGCTCTGGTCATTGCTTCCTACATTTGAAGTAAATGGATACTGGTATGCCTTATTTTTTTCCCCCCCTCATACTATATTATATTATATTTTAT
>JAAGVU020000036.1:1013721-1039525 GCA_011763525.2 Mormyrus iriodes | reverse complement strand
TGTGGTTTATAGTGGGAATGTGGCCTGCATAGTGGGAGTGGTTTGGGATATGCATGTGGCTAGTAGTGTTTGTGTAGTCATGGGTGCCAGGGAGCCATGGGCATGGTTTGTGATGTGAGATTTGGTTTATAGTGTGAATGTGATCTGTGTTGTGGGCGTGGTTTGTGCTATGGGTGTGGCTTGTAGTTTGAGTGCGGTCTATATTGTGGGCATGGCTAATGTTATGAGTGCAGGTCAGTGCAGTGGTTTCTATTGTGAATGCGGTCTGTATTATGGGTGTGGCTTGTGATGTGGGTGTGGTTTGTGATGTGGGTGTGGTTGGTGAGGTGGGTGTGGTTTGTGAGGTGGGTGTGTATATGTAGCATATGTAACATAAACTGCAACCTGTGAAGCCCCACATTTTAGAGTCTCACCCATCAGTAACCCAGATGTAGCTTTAGAAGACAAACTGGAAGCCCCCTCTTCTCTTGCCATAACCACAGCCACAGCCCAGAGCGTGTCCCACCCCCTCTCACCTTATGCCCACTTCAGATCAGTTACCCTAGGCTACTGTTCAAGGAAGAGGGACAGAGGACAGGAAATGACATCATCAGCTGGGTGATCCCTGCTGCTGTGTTGGAGCTAAAAATAAATGCCGGCATGGGTTCAATGAAGTCCCATAAAGGCAGGGGGGCTGGAGCTGAGGGGCCCAGAGGATGCCACATATACAATAACACAGCTGGACCATAAGGTGGCAGAGTCATTAAAGTGTTGAACATTGATCTCCTTACTTAAGCACATTAGCTGGGCTGGTGTGTATGTGCATGTATATGGTAACTCCTTTGGTGTGAATAACCTCAGTAATATCAGTGTCCTACAGTCAACTTTCAATCACGGGCAGAACTCCCCCCACTGGCACGACATGGGCATGTAATTTGGTCTGTAGTTGTTTTCCCTCTGCTGTGTTTATTGTCGTGTGGAATGTCTGTTGCCATTTTCTGCAGTGACTCATGTTTGGTCATCGATGCTGCAGTGTGCGAATGTGTGCGGATGGGACTGCATGTGTATTTAATGTGGTGTGTGTGTGTGAGACTGTAGGTGTCATGCAGACAGACATCCCCATGAAATAAAAAGTAGGAAAATCTGAAATGCCCCATGTCCAGTCCATCCTGAGATAAGCTCTTTCAGAGAATGGAAAGGACTCGGCTTAGACCTGCTCCTACGTCAGGGGCAGACGGCCAGAGTGTGCCATGTGATTATAGGGGAGGGAGGCCTGCAGGAGCGCGGGGGTCCTCAGTCTGACAGCCGGGGGGGGGGGGGGGGCCTTTTTCCTCTGCCTGGTTTTTTTTCTCCCCTCTGTGGCTCCAGGCACCAAATGAAGAGGAAGCCCTCATCTGTAACTCACTTACCAGAAAGGCCAGCGGCCTTGTAGTCGCCACAGTGACTCCCCCTCATCTGCCTCCCTCCCATCACGGGACAGGCGGGGACACAGGCCCCTTCCATCAAAGGACAGGCAGGGAAGTGGGCCACTCCCATCAAAGGGCAGGCGGGGAAGTGGGCCCCTCCCATCAAGGGACAGCTGGGGACGTGGGCCCATCCCATCAACGGGCAAGCGGGGACACGGGGCCCATCCCATCAACGGACAAGCGGGGACACGGGGCCCATCCCATCAACAGGCAAGCAGGGACACGGGGCCCTCCCATCAAGGGACAGACGGGGACATGAGGCCCTCCCATCAAGAGACAGCTGGGGGCACGGGCCCCTCCCATCAATGAACCGATGGGGACACGGGTCCTTCCCATCAAGGGACAGCTGAGGACACAGGCCCCTTCCATCAAAGGACAGGTGGGGAAGTGGGCCACTCCCATCAAGGGGCAGGCGGGGAAGTGGGCCCCTCCCATCAAGGGACAGGCGGGGACGTGGGCCCCCCCCATCAAGGGACAGGCGGGGACGTGGACCCCCCCCATCAAGGGACAGGCGGGGATGTGGGCCCCTCCCATCAAGGGACAGCTGGGGACGTGGGCCCCTCCCATCAACGGGCAAGCGGGGACATGGGACCTTTCAATCATGGGACAGCTGGGGACACGGGGCCCTCCCATCAAGGGACAGACGGGGAAATGAGACCCCTCCCATCAAGGAACAGGTGGGGACATGGGCCCATCCCATCAAGGGACAGCTGGGGACATGGGCCCATCCCATCAAGGGACAAGCAGGGACATGGATCCTTCCCATCAAGGGACAGCTGGGGACATGGGGCCCTCTCATCAAGGGACAGGCAGGGACATGGGTCCTTCCCATTAAGCGACATACAGGGACACAGGCCCTTTCAAGGCCGGGACACGTGACTTTACCAAGGAGCCGCCGTCACCACTCTGTTGACCGCTGCTGAGAAGCGACTTCTCATGTCTGCTGACCTTTGCCTCAAACCTTCAGTTTGTTGACTGCACTGACAGCTCCATTTGACCCTACTTCTCCAGCGAATGAGCTTGCTTTGGTGTGTTTGTTGGGGTGCCGGGGGGGGGGGCGGGGGTGTGTGCAGCACTCCCATAATGCATTTAGAAAGGATCGTGCGTCCTGCAGCAGTTCGAGGGGTCCTGATGTGATTAGCGGCTATTCATTTGCAGGCTGTGCGGTGCTGCCGCGCTCTTGCTGCCTCTAACTGCTCCCGTCTCCTGTCCTCTACATTAGATTAAGTCCGGCTGCCGCACACTCGCACGCTGCGCATGCAGGTCCATTTATATGGCCTAATGTAACACAAAATTCATTACTGAGAGCATGACGCTGAGGCAGTGAGCATGGCACCCCTCACTGACTGACACACAGCTGGGCCCCCTCCTCATGAAGAGGTGGAGAATGGACAGAAAGGCCAGGGGGGCAAAAAAAATGAAGAGGCAGGTGGGGGGGGCAGAGACAAAGATGGAGAGGCATGGTCAGCAGAAGCAGAGATGGGCAGACAAGTAGGGGAGCAGAGAGAGAGATGGAGAGACAGGTGAGAGCAGAGAGAGAGATGGACAGACAAGTGGGGGCTGAGAGAGAGATGGGGATAAAGGTGTAGATGCAGAGAGAGAGATGGGGAGACAGGTGGGGGGGTGGACAGTTATATGGAGAGATAGGTGAGCATCCCGATAGAGACACAGGCTTTAGAATGAGGAGAAATGGAGATAGGAGGGTCCTTCTGCCCCCTCCCCCCCATTATTAGATTTCCCTCTGCAGTGTAATGATGCTAAATGAGATTCAGCTCAGCAGGCCGACCCAAAAGAAATCCCATTGTCCTGCCGACACACAGCGATGCACACAAGCAGGCACACACACACATGCAGTCTCAGGTTTACATACATACAAACCCAAACCTCTCAAGCCCCCCCCCCCCCACACACGCACACACACCCACAGACATCTTCCTATACTTGTCTAGCTTGTTTCCCCAGGGAGGGAGACTGTAGCACCTGTCTGCCCGGGAGCTGCCACAGAGGGCGCTCTGGTCCCCGGATTAGTAAGAGCTTAAACCTCGGTCACCAAACCTGTGCTTGTGAGGAGCGCGATGCAAGACGTCTGTTTGCACATCCTCCGTTTTTTAAACCTAAATCTAACACAACCTTCCTGTCACACTTTGAAGTATTGAACTTTAGCCATTTCAGCTAACATCAAGTATAATATCTGTTCTTATCTGATGTGTTCCAAATGCGAGAGCTGCATATTAAGTGGATTTTTCAAAACGGGGAGTTGGATGAGGTGCTTGCCCCCATCTGCCCCACACATCAAACAAATATCGCCGTGCCTATGAGAGCCGCGCACCTTCATTTGCTATTCAATCTTGCTGTATTAGCCTAACCACGCTCGCACAATGAGAATAAATAATCCTAGATCCCTAGAGGCTGTTGGCCAATCAGAGCAGTTTGACCCCACACTCTTAGTGTCAAGTGAGGTCTTCCTCTTGAGGCCTGTACTCACGCAGGCAGGGGGGGGGAGGGGGGGATCTTTTGTTCCTTATGATTTTGCCGACTCCAGCCGTGTCTGTAATAAAATTCATAATCAGAAGCTGTCTGCTAGTGAATATGTCTAAGCTCTTGTCATCATCATTCTTTGTTTATGATCTTACGGCCGCTACGTTAAATTGCACACACTGGTTGTTTCATCATGGGCTGCCGTTTGGTTGAGGTTTCAGTCTATGAATAGATTTAAAAAAAAAAAAAATAACAGCAAGGATCTCAACGGGGCCCAGCGGGAATGAGGGCAGTGGGCTCTGCCTGTCAGGGCTTTCATGAAAACATCTGAAGCTAATGAATGATTGATGACATGCCAGCTCTCATTTGGCTGCTTGTGAGTTTAACCTCATGATGCTCAGATGTGGGTGAGGGGGGGAGGTAACATTGTTCTTAAAAAAAAAAGCTCAGTTTTGGGAAGTGATTTAATTTCTATCTCCAGGCACCTATCGAGCGTCAGTCACATCGTCCTCGATGAGATTCACGAACGGAACCTGCAGTCCGACGTCCTGCTCGCCATCGTGAAGGATCTCCTCCGCTACAGAGATGACATCAAGATAATCCTCATGAGCGCTACTCTCAACGCCGAGAAGTTCTCCAAGTATTTTGGTGAGATAAGGTGCCTCCGTGTGGCGGCTGTGCGTGCTGTGTGTGCGTGCTGTGTGTGCGTGCTGTGTGTGCGTGCTCATGACCGAGCGCTGCACACAGCGAGTGTGTGGGCCTCTGCCTTTTATCTGATCTGATGCTAATCACACTAATTAGCCAGGAATTTTGCAGTCCCTGGAAATGACTGTTACCCAATCATTTTATCTATAAAGGGTGAGCTCTGTGCTGGCAGACCAGAATAGCATATCTGTAGGCATCCTGTGGGCAAGGAAGATACTATCTTAAGATGAAGGTGAGACATTCTGAGTTAAGGAAGTATCTTCTCCGTTGCTTCTTTAGATAAATGTCCGATGATCCACATCCCTGGTTTCACCTACCCAGTGAAGGAACACCTCCTGGAGGATGTGGTGGAGATGCTCAGGTGAGGTTTCCTGCCCCAGCTTCAGGTGGAACCGCTTCTGAAACGCGACAGTCATCGTGGACCATTTGGGGCATCCCCAAAAGCTGCTCTGATTGAATAATCAGAGGTCAAGGGTGAATGACAGCTCATGTTGGCAGGTACCGGCCTCAGTCGCAGGATCGACGGCCCCGGTGGAAGCGACGCTTCATGCAGGGCCAGATGTTACAGCTGGAGAAGGAGCAGAAGGAGGAGGAGTATCGTGAGAGTTGGCCCTGCTACGCCCGTACGCTGAGGGACAGGTGAGCCAAGGGCGGGGCCGTAGGACTGTCCTGATTCTGGGCATCTGACGAAGTACTTGTTTTGTTAGATTAATTGGCTGATACATCATTTAGGCCTGTTTACAGGACGTGTCCAGTGCTGTATAGTACAAAGTTGCATCTGAGGCTCGCAGATATTTAGAGGTACCTGTATTGGGCACTCTGCAGGTACTCTGACAGCACCATTGAAGTCCTGGAGATGATGGACAATGATGACAAAATCGACCTGGCGCTGATAGTGCAGCTAATCAAACATATCGTGCTGCATGAAGATGTGAGTCTTTCCGGTCCGATTCCCGTTGGCACCGCTTCCTGGATCCCCCCCCCACATCTCGGTTCACCTATCATGTGAGAGAGAATCTGCTGTTCTGCATCGGGCCCCAGTTAGATTTTCATTGATGCAGTTTCGTAATCACCTGGCACTCAGCCTCATGACATGGGCCGGGATGAGGTGATGATGAGGTGATGATGAGGCTGAGAGGCGTATTGCTGTCATGGCGCATGGGGTGGGGGGAGCGTTATCACCATCGTCAAAGGTTTCAGCAGGAGGGATTAAAGATGAGATTAATTACTGTTAATTAGCAATATGGTTTGGGAGAACTGAGCTCCTGAGCTGTCTGACTGCTTCTGTGGCAGTGAGAAAATATGAATAATCACGGTCGTGCCCCCCCACCCCCTTTCCCCGCCACTCCATTAGGATTCTTTTTTTTTTTTTAAAAACTAGCTGATCATCCTCATACATTTTAGTGTTATAGAAATGGGCTCATCTCCCCCCAGGCCTCACCGCAGAAGCACTGTGAAAAGACTCATTTTCTTCTAGTGGTTCACAGCTAAAAATAAGAGCAGAAGATGTAGCCTGCAGGACCGACTCCCCGCATTTCACCTGCCCCTCGGCCGCACTCCATCCGCGCTGATTACATCAAAGCCCTTTCATGTGGTCTGTCTCGTTTGACGCGGTTTACTCTGTCGCTCTGCCCAGGACTCTCTCTGGGTCGTTGCTCTTTAATGTCGTCACATAGCATTTTAGTGCCATGGATTATATGTCCCGGGGTCATTAATGCCCCCGTAACATAAATGTTGTCCGTGTGGTGTTCTGTACGTGTTTCAGGAAGGTGCTATACTTGTCTTCTTGCCTGGCTGGGATGACATCAGTGGTCTAAATGATCTCCTCATGGCCCAACAGATGTTCAAGTCAGGTAGCTACATCTGAACACCTGTGCTGCGTACCTGTCCAGGTTTACCCGCCTCCTAACACCCCCTGCTGATGGATTCTGTTTCAGAGAACTTTATCATCATCCCGCTGCACTCCCTGATGCCGACGGTCAGCCAGACCCAGGTGCGTGTCTGACCCCGTTGCAAACTTCCCTCGTTCCATTGGCTGTCGGCTCACTCTCCGCCACTATTCCTTGTTTCCTCGCTCAGGTGTTCAAGAGACCCCCGCCAGGCGTGCGCAAGATTGTCATCGCCACCAACATCGCTGAGACCAGGTGTGTCGTCATTGCAGAGCTTCTTGTTTCGGGAGAGTGTCAAAAGCTGAATGTGTCACTGAACTGAGGAGATGGATCGGCTGATTGGCGTACTGTTCCGGCCCCGCCAAAGAGTAAATCACAGAGTAGGCTGTAGATCCACTGTTTGTTAACTAACCTCTTAGTGTCACCGGCTGATTGCACAATCCATGCGTGTGTGTCTGTGCATGTGTGAAGGTGACCCATTTGTGACTGTGTGCCCCGCCCCCAGCATCACCATCGACGACGTGGTGTTTGTGATTGACGGCGGGAAGATTAAGGAAACACACTTCGATACCCAGAACAACATCAGCACCATGACGGCCGAGTGGGTCAGCCTGGCCAACGCAAAGCAGAGGAGGGGCCGTGCTGGCAGGTGAGCCGGCGTGAGTGGGGGCGTCCCAGCCGGCGTGAGTGGGGGTGTGTCCTATTAGGTGAGCTAGTGGCCTGAAAGTTGAGAGTGTTGCCATGCCACAGTCTTTGCCAAAATGAACAGTGTAACGTATTTTTACTTTAGATTCAAAATGGTGGCATTGATCCTGGCTACTGGTGCCCCCCCCCCATATTCCACATCATTTAGTGCTGTCGGAAATGCAGGTTGGCAGCTCAGCTGTAAATTGGGTTTGTATTCGGCAGAAGCTCACTGATTGTGCGTGCGTGCGTGCGTCTATAATGGCTCCCAGTAGGGTGGGGTGGGCTGAGGGGGGTGTGAATGACTCAGACTCTGCCTGAAAGTGGTTAGGGTTAGGGGTGGTCCTGCTCAGCACTACAAGGAAGCCACTCATGTGGCCTTCGGTAACACTGAGCCCGTTGCTGTGGCGATCTTGCATTATTCATGAGGAGAGCGTCCCATCACGTGGCTCTGAGCGTGTCTGGGCTCATTTCCGGGCGAGGTAAAAGCCACGGTTTGGCCACCCTGTATCCCACCATGCCCTCAGGAGCCACGTTCCCCGTGGCTCCACCGTCTGTCAGGGCTGAGTGCCAACAGCTAATTAGCGCATGTCGGGGATAACGGGCATCCATGCGTTGGCAGCAAGGCGGAGGCCTGGGACCACCGGGAGCTCAGCCTGGCCCAGCCCCGCTCCACCCGACCACTCTTCTGCCTCCCCTCAAGTATTCATCAGGAAGAATGGCGCCATCTAGTTGCTGTGTAGTATTATGCCTGCATTACATTTAGTATCATGGTAAATGATGACACAGATTATGCCACTTGAATAACTGCAGGCTATTTATTTAGAAGACCCTTCCTTTTCATGCGTGCCCGCTGTGCCCAGGTGAGCCATGATCTCCGTCCCCCTGCGCAGGGTTTCCCCAGGGAAATGCTATCACCTGTATAATGGACTCCGTGCCAGCCTGCTGGATGCCTACCAGCTACCCGAGATCCAGCGTTCCCCCCTGGAGGAGCTGTGTCTGCAGATCAAGGTGAGGGTGGGGTCCCCTCATCCTTACAGCCGTCATATAGCCTTTTGTAGGTCAGCGGGTGACCTTTTGGGAAAAACAACCGATCGGTTACGGGTTCAAAGCCCAGAAAGGGGCTTAATCTGGGTCACATCTGTGGAGTCCAGCTGTGAGAGGTTCAGAGTCCCCTGGGAAGCAGTCTTAGCTGAGAGCAAAGAAGGATATGCTGATGGACCACTGATTCTGGAGATCTCCTGTATCCTGTAGATCCTCAAGCTGGGCAGTATCACCTCATTCCTGCAGAAGGTTCTGGACCCCCCTTCCGAGCAGGCTGTCCGGCTGGCCATCACCCACCTGATGGACCTGGTAAGGGAGGGGGGTGGGCGGGCGATGTGGAGTCAGCATTCCATTCCTGCATCTGGCCTTCCTGCATACCATTCCTGAGAGCATCAGCCATTTTGAAAATGCCCCTGTTGCTGTGTGTTGGGTCAGAACGCCCTGGACCGAGACGAAGGGCTGACACCGCTGGGGGTGCACCTGGCCCGCCTTCCAGTCGAGCCGCACATCGGGAAGCTAATTCTGTTCGGCGCCTTGCTGGGGTGTCTGAACCCAGTCCTGACCATCGCCGCCAGCCTTAGCTTCAAAGACCCCTTCTTCATACCACTGGTATGGACACGCCCACACATGCTCCTTTTGGCTCTCTCTCTTTGATGTTAAGCGTCCTTCACGTTTCAGGGCAAAGAGAAACTGGCGGATACCAGGAGGAGAGCCCTGTCAAAGAACTCCAAAAGTGACCACCTGACTGTCGTCAATGCCTGCCTCGTAGGTGCCTCGGAAGGCAGAATTGGGGCCTAATTCTCATTCCTTCTGGTAGCACAGCAACTCGCTGCATGTAAACTGCTCTGACACACTATGTTGGGGTTTCCTCGCCAGGGCTGGGAGGAGGCCAGGCGTCGTGGTTATAAGTACGAGAAGGATTACTGCTGGGAGAATTTCCTGTCTGCCAACACCCTCCAGGTGAGATCGCTGGCTGTCTGCTGGCCAACAAGCAAACCGCAGAGATGCTGGACATGATTGTTCTCTGCAGACTAAGTGGGCTGATGAGAGCCTGTTCTGGCAGGACCTGCAGTCATGTGACCTTGTTTGATATATTACCTCCAGATGTTGCACAACATGAAGGGTCAGTTTGCCGAGCACCTGCTGGCCGCAGGTTTTGTGAGCAGTAAAAATCCCAAAGACGCTGGATCTAATGTGAACTCCGGTGAGCACACTGCTGTGTCTGGCGTCGCCTCCATTTTCTCCGTGTGCCACTGGTCCTTGAGCTGACCTTCTCCACATGCCCAATCTTACAGAAAACGAGAAGCTCATCAAAGCTGTCATCGTGGCCGGCCTGTACCCCAAGGTGGCCAAGATCCGACCCAGCTTCAGCAAAAAGAGGCCTGGGTCAGTGCCTTTTTGGGTGTAGCGGGCCGCTGTAATCCATAGTAGCATCATCCATGACCCATTTCTCTTTTTGTGGTTCAGTGTTAAGGTTTACACCAAGTCTGACGGCAAGGTGAACATCCACCCCAAGTCTGTAAACGCGGAGGAGTCGGAGTTCCATTACACTTGGCTCATCTATCACCTGAAGATGAAGACCAGTAGCGTGAGTGGCACCTCCCCCATGGGCCAGAGGTTGAGGTCGAACCAGGGCTTAGGGTTGGGTTGTGATTACGGACCCATTTGATGGACCAGGTATCGGCCATACATGACCGTTCCACGTCCGATACTTACTTATTTCGTTTTTGGTAGTCCCTAAAAAGACAGCTCATATTTAGTGTTAAGTCTCTTTATACAATCAATTGCACAACTTTCCAATTAGATGTGTTTTTTGCGGTATTCAAGCTGAACGCTAACGCTGCCACTCAGTGTGTGATCGCGGTGACTCCGCCCCCTGTGATGTCATGCACATACCCTTTGCAATGCAAGGAAAGCAAGAACATCAGATAAGAGGGTGATGGTCTGGAAGTATTTTATGCTTTTAACAACGACCAGTAGCACAGCGATTTGCAGACTTTGTAAAAAAGTTTTGAGAGCTGGAAGTACCATTTAGTGTAAAATCCCACTAAACAAAGTGCATGCGATTGTGCAAGACAATGCGAGTAATATGAAAAAAGCAGCGGATGGTTTGGGAGTCGCTGGCTTGGGCTGTTTTGCACAGTTGCTGCAGCTTGTGATACACGAGGGGCTGCTGTCACAGCGAAGTGTAGGTGTTGCTGTTGCCAGTGGGAGAAAAAATTGTGGGTCATTTTAAGCATTTGCCGCTTGCGTATACTCGCTCAGAAGATAGTTAGATTGAACTGCAAATGGCTCAAAAATGATTAAAAAAAGATGTACAAGTGAGGTGGAACAGTACGTTATGGATGTTTCTGGTAGCCTCATTAAGGATTTTTTGGCATACGGTTTTTCATCTGTATTTACTAGTTTAAAAAATATTAAAATATAGAATAATATTAAGTAGAAATGTATAATTATATTAAAACACTAAAGTAAAAGGAGCTCTTGTATTGGAATCTGTATTGGAAGTTATGTAGCAGAATCGGATCGGAACTGAAAAAATATGGATATATTTTTCCCAGATATATTCCCAAATCATAGGCCTGATTGTGGCTCAGGGTGGTGCATTGGCAGACGCCTGGCCCTTCCACATTCGTTACCTGTTGCCGTGCCAACCACAGTCACGGGAATGACCACAGCTACATTAAATCATTCTGGAAAAGGAAGGGGATGGTTGGGTCACTCTGTGGAGCTGTTCACGTTCACCTGTTTGGCACACGAAGTCCTAAATTGTGACCCCCAACCCAACAGATCTTCTTGTATGACTGCACGGAGGTCTCCCCATTCTCGCTGCTTTTCTTTGGTGGGGAAATCTCCATCCAGAAGGACCAAGACCAGGACACCATCGCTGTGGACGAGTGGATCGTGTTCCAGTCCCCGGCGCGCATCGCCCACCTGGTCAAGGTGAGGAACACGCTCCTGACATACCATGACGTGGTCGTATTAGGTGTCTCCTTGTCGGCCGGATGAGCCCTTTATCCTCCTGAGGTATAGGCTCTGGCCTTTTGTCACTTGTAGAACGAGCACTGAACTCGCAACAAATGGTCTAATTAAAAATGCCCTTTCAGAAACTGAAGAAGGAGTTGGACTCGCTCCTCGAGGAGAAGATCAGGAACCCGCAGCCGGTGGACTGGAGCGAGTCAAAGTCTAAGGACTGTGCGGTGATCTCGGCCATCATCGACCTCATCACCACCCAGGAGGGGGATGCTGGCTGTGACAGAGGTGTGCGTGAGGGGGGCAGGTACTATGATTAACAGAACACTACCCCCCCCCCCCCGTATCTGTCACAAACACTTTTTAATACATAAACTTATTTTGGGAAAAGACTGTCACATCCAAACATGTCGGACAATGCTACACAAGATTGATGCCTTTTTTTTTTTGTTAAAAATCTTTAATGGTGTCTGTTAAGTGAACATTCTGCACTGCTCTGCTGCACGTTTTCCCACGGGGGAGTCTGACTCTCCATGCATGAGCAATGGGCAGGATTATCAGAAAAAATATTTTTTGTACAGACTGTTTGTCTTGTAAGCCACCATCCCTCCGTCCCCCAATTAAAGCTGCACATTATCTTGTCCAGAATGGTTATGGTTTAAAGGACCAGTCCAGCAGGGACATGGCCAAGTGTCTTCCGTGAAGCTGGGCTGAGGAAATCGTACTTAGGCACAGTGCCGTTTATTGAGAAGCTTTATGGCATCTACGCTGTTTAACTGCGCCTGGCAAATCTGTAGGATTAAAACACATTGCTGGGTTTACAGTAATGATACATATTTCTCCCTGAGTATATAGGATCTTAAGGCCAGATCATAGTAGTAAATGGTCAATCCTTCCTTTTCAATATGACCCGTTTGCCATCGGAGTTTATCAGTCTTTTGATTGGTTGAGCAAAAAATCACTTAAGGGGTTTCAGTGGTTGCCTCATGTCTCATAGCAAACATTAGGGAAACTTCTTATCCTTCTTGATGATGTAAGAGGGGGAAATCCCATACGGGGCAGTTAAAGCTACAGGTGTTCCTGTAGATGAAACTGACAGTTTCTCGTAGCCAGGGTGGTGCTCCTGATGTCAATCCTCACCCCCAGCCACTTGCTTCACACATTTGTCTCTAGCCGCTGCAGACGGTCCATCCGCTGCACGTTGCGCTGGATGGTGGCCTGACAGGTGATGACCTCTGCACACTCTGCTGGGAACCAGCCGCACTCTCCGTCGCGGAGCCGCTGACCCTCGTACCAACCTGGGGGGCAACACTCGACGTCATACAGAGTGTCACAACAGCAGACCTTGTGCTCAGCTCTGTTGTATTTTTAATGGCCCACAAAGGACAGGCCTTTTGATTGGCTATTCTGGTGGCGCTGGCCTTTTTTCACATGAAGTGAAGGCCTGTCCACATGCGGTGGGCCGCCTCCTCGCGGTCTCTCACCATCGTCCACGGTCTGCCACAGCAGCACCACGTCGGCCACCTGCAGCGAGAGCTCGTCGGGCTGCCTGGCCGTGTAGGTCCTCGTCACCTCCACCTGGGCCAGCTCTGCAGGGCAGACAAACAGCCAGCTCTTTCCTTTCGCTCAAAATGCAGACGTCAGATTATAGGCAAAAAAAAAACTAAGCAAGGAACATAAGTGTAGAGATGCTAAGGGATAGGGAAGCCTGTGAATATTTTTTTTTTTTTTTTTTTTTTTACATACGCTACAAACACCCATCCCACCCTCCCCAAAGGGAAGCCGGTAATTTAATTGATTTAAATTTGATTATTGTGCTTATATTTAGGCAGCAAGTCTAACGGTCTTGAGCTAGAGGTTGTGCTGTGTGGTTTGGCAGTTTCTACTCGGTGGCAGTAATGCAGAAAGTAACGGGAGTTACAGGGTTTTTGATTGACGGCTGTAGTGGAGTTCAGTTTGAGCTGCGTGCATCTGTGTGAACTGAAAAGGCCTCATTTTGAACAACCTACATCTTGTACATTACTGTAATTTAACCCTAGAGGCAGGTTTAAGCAAAAACGAGCCTTCCTGGAAATCTCAAACATAGTGCACTGCGCAGTAGCAATAAAGTTTGGGGTTCAGAGTGCATCTCTGCTGTGTGGCCAGTAGGGGGCAACATGTTACCAAATATAAGCACAGACTGCTGCACTCACTGGCTTTATCCATGTTCTTCCTGTCATTGCTGCATTGTCCGAGAGCAGTGACCCACCGGGCTCGCTCACTCCTATTACAAACAACGAGGGGAACACACACAAAGCCATCAGCAGGCCAATCAGCATGGACGACAAAGCCATAGATGTCAAAGTACTGCCCCTAAGAATGGACAAAAATACAAGGTGGGGTTATAAAGCAACACGATCTCCTTTCTCAAAGGTGCCCACTCTCCAGAGACCCCCCCCCCCCCAGGTACGGTTTCTGGGGAAGCTGATCCCAGAGATACAAACCCTTTCATAGAAAAGAAACCAAAGCTTTTCAGTTTTTCTGAATTCCCCTTTTGTTTCCCTTTTTGTTGAGTAACGCAGTTGGTGTTCAGGACAGCCTACAAGCCTACAGCCATGTATTTATGAGAGCAATTGTACTACTGAGAAATAATCGATTGGCCATAGATACTTATGAATGTACATCCATCCTTCTTATGGTCAGGTATCTGCAATTGTACATACGCCACCTTGTGGTGGACCTCGTTGTGACCCACAAAATGTGGTGAAAAAGTGAGGACTTGTGCTGTTGTTGAGCCTATGAACAGATTGTACAAATCATGCTCAGTAACTTGAGACTGATGACTGGGGCTCTGGTTTCACAGGCCAATGAAAGCCAATCTGCTTCAGCAAACACGAAGAATAGCAAAATACCGCAATGTTCCCGGCGGCCGAGTCCAGCCACCTCCTCCAAATCAAATACTTTAAATACTGCACATTCAAAGCCATTTCCCAACACTGAAGTAATCCTGTAGCAGCAATAATATAATATCACACCGTGGGCAGCAGAAACCAGCTCAGGCTCTCGAATGCCCAAGTGCCAGAGTCTACAAAACTTACTTTCTTAGAGCGGTGAAGCAACAATTTATCATACAAGAGGGCATCAAAGGTAGCATTCCACTAATGGCAAACAAGATCACAACCGGCTACGTGTTGAGGAGACCCTTCATATGGCCTACAGATAAACTCAGCAAAAGTTCCTAAGAATGTCAGTTACACACTGAGGAGTTGCAGCAAAAGTGCGGAGCAGGTGGTTTCTGTGACGAAATCACCCACCATCCCACCGAACTGGAGTTCCCCCCTCACAGATGGGGCACAATCACTCGTGTCCATATTTACACGCAAGGACATTCCTGCATTAACGATGGGCCCACGGGATTCCAGCCAGCGGGATGACGACATGGACCAGGGAGAGACGGCTCTTTATCACGCCGATCTGGCATCCCATGATATTTAAAGAGCTGCAGTCTTGTTGACTTCCTGACTTGCTCTGAGGGAAGAGTCATGTACCTATATATTTAGACTGGAACAGAACCCAGAGGAGAAATTCTGGGCCCAGACCCAGCAAATTAAAGGCCATGTAGAGGCAGTTGTGAAGCCACAGACCACCTTCTATGGCATGTAAACAAATAGGGTGTCACAGTGGTGCAGACTGAGAGATTCCCTGTGACCCAGAGGCCACAGACTGGCCCTAGACAGCACACTAGGGGCTGGATGTTGACGGGGGAGACAAAGGGTTAGGCCCACCAGCCATGACTCGGCTGAGAGCTGGACCACGACTTCAATGGTCTTTGCAACCGCCCTGTCCACCCCCGACTAGAAAGATGTAACGCTCCAATTAATGGGAGGTTGCCTAGCAACAGACAACTAAGCCTGCTCCGTGCCAGAATGGACTGTAGTGTGCAGAGCTTTTTTTGGGGTGGGGAGGGACAAGAATCACAGAGCTGTAAATTGTGCACAGGGCTTTGTGTTGGTGGCTTTTCAATTACGCTGGTGTTTTACGAGAGAGAACAATACTTCATGGCACGAAGAGGACAAGCACAGCATCATCCCCAGAGAGTGAGCACACCCAGGTTCCTTCAGATGCACAGGCAGACCCAGGTTCCCTCAGATGCACAGGCAGACCCAGGTTCCCTCAGATGCACAGGCACTGTGAAGCGTACACTTGCTAACCCCATAAGTGCTGTTCACACAGGGTACAATCAGGCACTGAGCCAGACACCTGAAACTGTGTCCCACCTGACTGACAGACTCACTAGTTTCTCAAAGCTACCCCCATGCAGGCAGACATTCGGAGTACACTGAGGGGGCTCTCCCATTGGTTACTCACAGTTGCTCCGCCCCCAGCACTCTGGACACCATCTCCTGTGAGTGGTTGCTGCAGAATCGCATTTTGAACAGGTGGTAGGCGACGGGCTGGCGGGAAGTCAGCATGGAGGTCGGTGTTCGCACAGGGGACAGGTTTAGCTCATCTGCTTGGCACAACTCCACCTGGATCTGGTTCCGCAGGGCATAGTCCATCACCGTGTAGCTCTCCTCACTGCAGACAGCAGGGGGCACAGCGGTTAGGGGAGGCTGGACGGGGGACTAGTGATAAGCAGCAGGCTGTAATTGGACTGTTTTTGCACACAAATCCACTGGTTGGGAAAGAAGCATTACTCACACCCAGAATCTCGCAGGACCTGAACATTGTGGTCAAAGGCAGTATTTCTCAGCCTGGTCCTTGGGGACCTCCAGGCGGTCCGCATTTTTGCTCCCTCCCAGCTCCCTACCCGAGGACCAGTATGAGAAACATTGCTCTAAGGTTGGAGAATGAGGCACTCAACAAAAGGGGGGGGGGGACCCATTACCCAGGAACAATAACTGGGACACTGCCAGAAGCTTATTACTCAACTTACATAACTGCACCGAACTCAGGAAATTCAGCAGAAAGAACATCATTTTCTCCAAGATGCTGAAGCGAGAGGGATGGTCCAGAGCTTCCAGGCAAAGAGAGGGGGACACATTTCTAATGATCTTCATCTCACACTGAAATTGCAAAGTCTACCAGCGCACCAATAAAGTTCTGAAGAAAAGCAGAAAGTGCTGGAATGTGTCCACACTTCACACAACGGCTCCTCAAAGGTCTGCCGTTTATTATAACCACGTTGTTTCTGGTAAACAGTCATAAGTGTGGCAAAGGCAGGGATGCAGCCAGCAGGACAGACCGAGCTGTGCTGAGAAACGGCACTCGTCCTACAGAACCAGAGGGAAAGTAGCTGGAATATCTGGTCCATCCTCTCTTTGCTGTCCACCCCTGGACCCCCGTTAGCAGCAGCTATATCCTATGTGCCACCCTCAGCTATGACATCACATTAACACGTTTAGGGGTCTATCCTAGTACTTCACACCTTTAGGAGACCAAGAGGAGGGGAAAGACTGACTGAAACCCCCAAAGCAGAGGCAGAACGGGCCTGACACACACCCACCTCTTCTTCCGGGTGACGATGAGGACGTCATTGAAGAGGAAGAGGTATACGGGCAGTCGGGACACACGCTTTATAAACCTGCTGTTGTCTTCCATGACAGTGGTGAGTTCTCCACGCTTCACCAGCCAGCGGGATGAGGATACTAGCGGGAAGGGCTGGGGGACAGGGGGCACCAAGCAACGGATTTAGGATCAATCCTCACTCCTGAGCCTCACAGACTACAAGGCTGGTACATCTCGGAGTACTAACACCTATCCCAGTGGGGGAACCCCACATCTGTGGAGCCAGAAAACTCTGCATTAGCGCCTGTACCAGTCTGCAGGGGCATTCAGCAGGCATTATATTTAGCTTAATGAGGTAAGGGTGGGCATGGCATGGTGATTAGCACTGTCACCTCACACTTCTGAGACCAGAGTTCATGTCTCCACCAGGGCTCTGTGTGTAGAGTTCATATATTCTCCCCACAGTCCAAAAACACGGTGAGGTTAATTGGGGTTACTGAATCATGTGTGAATGGTGTATGAGTGCACCCTGGGATGGGTTGGCACCCCATCCTGGGTTGTTCCCTGCCTTGTGCCCGTAGGCTTCAGACCCCCTGTGACCCTGAATAGGACAAGTGGTCACAGAAAATGGATGGAGTTAAGGAAGAGTCAACAATCCTCCACATGGGAGTGCCTGCTTGGGAATCATGTTTAGAATATTTCACCCTCAGCTCCCACCTTGCATTTCCTAGGGTGATGCGTGTGAGGGTTATGTATGTTACATTGTGGGGACCAAATGTCCCCACAATGTTATAAAACATGTTATTTTCACATTGTAGGGACCATTTTTTCAGTCCCCACAAGGGGAAACTCAGTTTAATAAAAATCTGTGATTGCAATCGAAAAACAAAAATGCCAAAAGTCTTGTATTTTGTTTGATTACTTATGGTTAAGGTTAGGGCTGGGTAGGGGTTAAGCTTGTCATTGCTGGGATTAGGGTTCTGCCCATATAAATAAATGAACGGTCCCCACAAAGATATGAATACTAAATGTGTGTGTGTGAAGTGAAATCTCCATATGTTCCAACTCCCCTATAGTGGCAAGGGCCCATGCACACAAGACAGGGGTAGGCAGACAAAGTATTTCAGCAGTTCCTGCTCTGAGCTCATCCCTTGTTGATATAATTCCACTGCAGCTCTATGTATGTCTGCAAGGGAGTGAGAGGCAGGCCAGGGGGCACACTGGCACCGGCTCAGTCAGGGCTTAGAGTACTAAACCCAGGTTCAGGGTTACCCTCCCTGGTACTGACACACTTGCTGGGTTCACAGGGAGGCCTCACCCCTACAGACGCATTACTGCTCCCAGGAAACAAGCCAATATCCGTGTGGAAGCTGGGATTAGGGATTTCACAGCCCAGAGGAACAAAGGCAGTAATAATAGAACCCACTGGAATATATGGGTCAGAACCATGCTTTTGGGTCTGAAGTAAAAGTCGATTAGACCCAAATTGCAGGTGGACAGGCAGAATTCCATGCCAAATCTTGCACAATCACAAAGTGTATTTCTATTGTCTGTCTCAATATCATGTTTATTAGTCTATGTCCCATGCATCATAAAAATACAAAGACCACAAAGGTATTTTGACTTTGACTTGAGAAGCCACTTTGAAGGACACTGACAAAACAAGTTTGGCCATGTTGTAGAAAGATCATACCCAGGACAGGACACATTTTACAGGAGAAACCAGCTGTAGTCTGGCTACGAGCAAAAGTCCTTCTTACTCTGCCCTTCTTTAAGCACCTCGTGAAGCACAACACTCACAGAGTTGTGGACGTCAGAGTTTCAGAGGATTCAGAAAGAGAGCAAACTGCTTCATGTGATACAAGAAGCACGCAGAGACCAGCAGATGCTCGATGGAGAGAACATCAGTCAGGCGGTTGGAATGCTCACCTTGATCTTGAAGCCCAGCTGAGAGTTGATGGTGTACATCATCTCAGTCCTCTCCATGCGTCTGGCTCCCTCGTTACACTGACGCACAAGCTGTACACACACACACACACACACACACACACACACACACACAGGAAACACAGCTGTTAGGCTCTTGGACACACACGGGCAAGGTGACGAGGCTTTGGTCTCCAGCAGTGCTTCCCAACCTGGGAACCTGGGTCCTCGGGGGCCCACAGATGGTCCACCTTTTTGCTCCCTCCTAACTCCCGGTAGCAAAAACGTGTACTGCCTGTGGGTCCCTGAGGACCGGACTGGGAAACACTGATCTCCAGGATGAGTTCTTAGGCCCCTTGAGCGTGAAAGCGTGTCCCTCACCTTACTGACGGCCTGCAGGGCTTTCTTGCATGTCCCGTACCAGACCGAGTCCTGGGCCGTCTTCTGACAGATGGTCTGCAAGGGAAGCAGATCGGCCACCAAGAGTCAGGTCCCTGCGCAGCACACGCAGATGTGCAACACATGTGCACGCACTGCCAGATAGCATTTAGTGGCATAAAAAACCCGCTTTCACTCTGTGTAGTTGCTGTGGGAGTTAAGAGGTAGAGAAGCAACCAGGAGAAGAGGGAATTTCTCAGGATCTAACGTGCTTCATGACACAGCTGGAGGGGCCTCCGTGTGTGTGTGTGTGTGTGTGCGCGTGTGTGTGTGACAGTGAAACGTGTGCACCGGTGAGGTGTCAGCTGAAAAGCTGCACAGACTCCCAACTCCTCTCCAGCTGTGGGAAGCAATAGAGAAGGCGGAGACAGGGAAAATGAAGCAGGAACGGAGGAACAGGATCCCTGGCAGACAACCAATGGATAAGGTCATGTGACCGAGGCGGTGTTTGTGTGGGAGAGGGCAACAGGCACTTATGTAACCGTTCTTTTCCACTCGTAACTAACAGGATGAGAACATCACTGGTTTTTTAATTGCATGTGTGTAACAGAAGCTGTCCGGCGATCGGAAAGCAGGCAGATGCTCACATCCAACAGCAGGGGGAGCCGTGTGACCCGCTGCATGGGCAGGATGAGGAAGGAACTCATGGGCAGGTTCCGGCAGTCCTGGTGGGCCTCGTGCCGGGACAGAACCTCCTTGAAGGTGGGGTTCTTGGTGCTGCACAGGCAATAAAGTTAAAAAACATAAAGATTCAAATGTTGCTTGAATGGCCCTGGGTTCCGCTGGTTTCCCCCTGACCTAAGACCATGCGGGATCGTGAAGGCCGTGTGTGTCTCCCGGAACCCACGGGACTCACAGGAGCTTCTGCAGCGTGCGTTGCTGGTACACTTCATTGGAGCAGTAAGTCACGTAGGGGTCAAAGGTGCAGCGGGCGTGCTTTTCCACAATGTCGCTGATGTCGTCGATGACAAAATTCTGTTGGTGCCGGTCTTCAAGTTCCATGAAGAACCTGTGAGGGGAGTCAGACGTCATGCAGCTCGTCGGGCTGAATCACATTCACATTGACGGGTCGTGACCAGCAACCCGCTCTGCCACGGAATAGCACAGATCTAGGGACAGCAGATGGAGGTCCAACGCAGGGCTATCGCCTTCCTTTGCTGCTCGAACACAGAAAAAGAAATGCCTGATCTCCCATTGCCAAATCTACTCCTGGAAACTCCCTTGTCACAGTCTGAGCCACCGGGTCTTACCACATTCCTAAAGGTGCTGAAAGCCCTTTTATTCTGTTAATCTGTAAACACAGACCACACTGCTTTCTTCCACACACAGAAATTAGTACATAAAAGTGGCAAGTCAATCCAGCTTTATATTCTGGAATATAAACACAGAGAATAATCTCTGTGAAAGAGATCAAACAATATCTGGTTTAACTTTGTTGGGGGGAAAAATAATAAAAATCAAGGGTTAAACAATGATCCCACCTCTGAACACAAGAACAAACTTGCTGGCTGTAATTACACAACTTGAACAAAGCGTTTCCCAACACGAACGAATGGCTACGGAGAATAAACAGGCGCAATGGGTGCGGGGGTGCACCTGTTTGTATGGCTGGCTTTTCCCTCGAAAGAGTGCCACAAGGACAGACTGGAAGTAGGGATGAAACGCTCTAGCACCACACCCGTGACCTCGTGGGCATCACAGCAGACCACAGGCTGTAAAAACCAGCTTGCGATCGTTTGTACAATCTCCACCAAGCGCTCAATCAAAACATCCCATCTGCTACATCGCAGGCCCTGAGGAGAGCAGATGATACGGCTTCTGCTGCGATTTGTCTTGCCCTCGGGGAGCAGAAGCGGCCTCAGATCTGGGCTGGGATACTCTGAGTGCGGACAGCAGAAACTGGAAATGGCAGCATCCCAAACCAGAGGAATGAAAATACAACAAGGTCAATACTGGGAGAGTCAGCCAGACAGCTCAAATGCCTTATTGTTCACAATAAATGACGTCCCATAATAGCTGTGAGTGAAAAGAGAGGCCAGAGGACTGGAGGTGGGAGATGATCTATGCAGTACACAGTGTGCAAACTAGCTATTTCCCTACAATGCACCCCTCAGACAAAGTGGTGGGCCACAGCCAATGGTAGAAAGCAGCTTCTACACAGAAACCATGGTAACAGAGTAAAGATCTTTTCTCATCACCATCATCATCAGGTACACTGGTTTGTCACATAGTCCAAATGCATCTCAGACATCGTTACCAGGGTTAGGAGGCGGCATATGGCTCAGCATCCCTGTCACCGGAAGGCTGCTAGTTCAGATCCTAGGGCCATTACTCCCCCAAGCAAGGCCCTTAACCCCCAGTTGCTCCAGGGACTGGCTGACCCTGCTTTCACAACTGTACATCACTTAGGATAAAAGTATCTGCTAAACAAATAAATGTAAACGTCTGGGTGGATTAATAACCGGACAGGACGCATCTTCACAGCACTGTGTACGTCAATATCAACATTACCCTTATTTTGAACACGATATAGTGAGAGCTGGCTGTGAGCTGATCATCCTGTCGCAGACAGTGACCGCCTCCACTCCGAGTCATGTGATGACCCTGAGGCTAAAGCTGCCACACCGGTGTCCCGGCATACTCCAGAACGTTCTTAACCAAAATTATCTGGGGGAAAACACTGCTCACCATACTGGATTTCCAGCTTTCCCTAAATCTTCCCAAGTGGAATGTGGAACCTTAACAAATGGGACATCGGCAAAGACAAACGGCGCTTAGTCGGGTTGGGTGCCTAACTGTGCCGATTATGGAAAATAACCACTTCTTACGTTACAATCCTATTCTTAGTCATTTAAGTACATTGTACGATTAGTTCTAAGTAAATTCTTGTTGCATAGTCTATAAAACAAACAAAAAAATGCCTATGGAAAATTTACGTAAAAGTGCCCTACTGACTCATTTGTTTTGAAAGTGTTCAAAAGGGATAAAGACTGGGAGTGAAGATTCTCAGAATCGTGCCCAACGCCACAAAGGCATAACTTTCACTTGCACACAGCTACACCCAAAGCTGCCCGATTACAGGAAACCCAGAGCCTTATCTTCTGGGCTGGAACTGGATTAATGGCACAAGCCATATTTGAAGATGAGTCATGGGCAGATTACCCAGCGTGCCCTGCTCCGGAGTCCCCGTGGGAACACAGCAGGAGAACAGTGACTGTTAGCAACGGTGGTACTGTTGTGAATCGAAACTCACAAGTTTGCAAAGGCAATTATGCAACAACACTTTACGATGGATGTATAAAATGAGTGTGGCTGGCACGGTGACTGTGGTCTGGTAACTTGGCATTAAGAAAGCCGATCCCTGAGGAACAGGCGCTTAACCGAGCCCATCCCATACCCATGGACACCTGGCTGGAGTCTTCGGCTGGCTAGGTCACTCCCTCTCTCCTCAAGCACTTTTTGGGCCATGTACTCCTGATTCTCCCAAGGCGGATCCTGGTCAGAACGCAGAGCGCCTGGCCCAGGGTGCAAGCCATGCTGATCCGGCACCCAACCCAAGAGAGTCAGTCAAAACAGATCATTTTCATTACGTTTGCTGCGTGTCGGATGACTGCCAAGGATCCCACAAACAAAATAGCATTTAGTTAAATGTTTGGTTGTGATTTGTGTGTTGGACATGTGTTGTTACTAGGGCTGGACAATATATTGTTGTAATGACAACCCAGCTAGCTAATAAGTTACCATTAGAATTTGACTTCGGTGTACCAGCCAGTGATACATAACATACAGCTATCTGCTTTAATACAGCAATGAAAATAACAGAATTACACACTATCTTGCTTGCAAATGTCCGTAATTTACGTGAAATTTCCCTATCCTGTCTTTTATGTGCTTGTTTTGATACAGGTGAAGAGAATGCAGATGGACAGGAGCGTCACTTTGTATATTTATTAATTCCACATTTCTTGCTAATTTGTATTTTTGCTAAATAAAAGTTTACCAGAATCTTCCGTTCTTTTCTTCACTCTCCCTATCAAAGTCGTCCATTAATTCATATTGCACAGCAGTTCCTTCAGCGTCTCTTACTAATTTTACGTGCGTTTGTGCTGATATGACATGAAATTACTGCGCATTTTAACATTTATATGTTAATTCGTACTTCATTTGCGGTATAAAGATTAAAATGCACGGTAATTTCTTGTTATAGCAGCGCAAATGCACAAAATATAAGTACGCGTTTGCGCTGTTACAACAATCGACTGCTGCACGTATCGCTTTTAAAGGTGAATACATACATGAGGTCACAGTTATGTGCACCCCTGCATATTAGCATGCATGACTCGCAGTTCATCCATGAATGCATCTCTGACTGCGACCTGCTTTTTAACTGGAACACACAAAGGGTAGTTCGTGTTGGACCGCTGAAGTGCAGGAGTAAGCCGTTGGCAGATGGACTAAAATGACTCGCGTGACACTCAGGAATTTTGAATGAACTGTGTTGGGTTAAACCCAGGAACAATAACATATAAAGCTAAAAATAATGTAAGCATTTGCAGTAAATTCAAAAAAGTCTTGCGTTCATTGCATCTCACACAGTCCTCCGTTTTTGTCTTCACTTCCAAAACGCTACCCCCCCCACAGCAACACACACACTGACGTCATCGTTCTACCCTTTCGGCACCAAGTGCGTTGTGAATGCGAGACGGTTTTTGGTGGGGCTGATTTGAGCTCCGGCCGAGCACCGGCTCCAGCAAGGGCTCGGTGTGAAAAGGATAAAGATGTTTCAGTTCCAGCCCAGAAGACTAGGCAATGAAAACAATGGTACGACCTTGTCTTCCCTAAAGCACATGGCCTTAGATTTCCTACAGAGAGCAGTGTCACCCACTGAGGGGACAACAGACAGAGTGCAGAACCACTGTTCCCCATTCTGGACACTAGAGGGAGCTCAACCAATGCCTATTTCTAAATAATGACCACACTCATTGATTACAAGCAGGGACAGGAGCTGTGGGTTTCTCTAGTGGTGGATCCATTTGCATGTGATAAACACTGCCCCCCCCCACCCACTCACACACACACACAATGTCCCACAAAACCTACTTCTTGCTGGCTTCACAGACATCAGCGATGTTGGAGAAGAGGTGGTGGTTCTCTGTTTTGGTCATAGTGTAACTCAGTTCTGCAGAGTTCTTGAAGATGCGACTGAGGACCTGCAGACTGCGCAAGTAGGAGTGCTCTGAAGAGATGACCTCAAAGATGGCCTGAGAAGACAAGGGGGTCCATCAGGGTCCCATCACCAAACCCGGGTCCCTGTTCCTTTAAGATCCTTTGTCGTCCTCATTCATTCATCCACCCGCCCATATTTATTTATGGAACAAAGAAGTTCACAAAGCTACCACCTCGTGCTCAGACAGCCTGGCTGTTCCCATGGTGCCTTGCTGCACTGTATAATGGGACAGTTCCCACACTGCAGAAGCCAGTGTAGCTCTGGGAAAAACCCACACACTACCCCCCCATACCCATCAGCTCAGACAGATGGAGAAACATTCCACCGCACATCCAAGCAGCCCTCGGTGGCGCCTGTAATCTGGCAGGAAGTGACATAGGGAGCGGTATACAGGTGAGAAGACCATTTACCTCCTGCCTCTTCCTCTCCTCAGGGGTCATTTTCTCACACACCCCACTCTTTTTGACCTGGAAGAGAAAGAGTAGACCATGGCAGCATGTACCATTCCAGCTGTGTGTGCGTGTATGTGTGTGTGTTTGTGCAGGCACATTACAGCATCTGATATTCTGGCAGCCATCTGGAACATTCCATTATTCTTTAACCAGAAAAGTTGGCCAGACAGACCTTGCTACGCAGAATCTTAAACGCTCTGCCCAGGATGCAGGTCATATTCCAGTCCCAGCTCTAATTTTAACCCCCCGCACACCCACCCCTCACCTGACAGGCTACATACCCAGCTCCTACAGTGGTGCAGGCTTTCGGGAAATGTGCCGCACGCCAGCACACACTACCGGGGAATTCCATGCAAGAGGTATAAAGGCCCTGAATCTGATAACAGCCCATTACTTAGAAAAACCGACACCGAAACGGCGAGGCAGATTCACAGAGCCGGACCACGCCTTTTATGACGAGAACGGCGACAGCAGAAAACATCTCAGCCATGACAAAGCCCCAACCCCCCAAACCATCTGGACCCAATCACTGAAGATAACAGATGCTAGACGCTTTCATTTAAGGCAAAACTACCCATAGTGCTTTGCACTTGCTCTGCACTCTGGTTCTGTCACCACTAATCCCAGTGCTTCTGCATTTGACGGTACAGAAGCTACCCCGACCCGGTCCGGCCCACGCGGGCCTGCTTCAGTGGGGCACTAACAAGGAAAAGAGAGAGAGCCAGAAAACAACAGTGCATTCCTTAGTGCTGCATTGCGTAACAGTGTAATCAGAGGCAGAGGGCAGGGCCAGGATACAGGCGTGGGAGAAGGAAGCCTCTGCTCGCGGGTGTGTAAGAGTGGGAATGAGTGTGAGTGTGAGTGTGTGAATGTGAGTGTGCGAGGGCCCCAGCCTGCCCCCTCACCACGCTCAGCCTGCTCCAGCACGTCTGTATGGGTCGGTACTGGACCACAATGCCAGGGTCAGGCGTGGGCGTCCTAGATTCCACTTCCTCGTCCGAGTCGTTATGTAGTGCCTTCTCCTGGTAGTTCTGGTACATAACGTCATCCCCTGAT
>JAAGVU020000036.1:987374-1013621 GCA_011763525.2 Mormyrus iriodes | reverse complement strand
CGCACACACAAAGGTCACATCGGTGTAAATAACTAAGTCAAGTATTTTGTCAAATTTGACTGCATTACATATTCCTGCATTACTCTAAGCGCGCAAAAGTAAGTCAGCAGAAATGAAAGTAAACGCACAAAGAATGGGGAGAGCGTGACGGTGAGGAGCTGGAAGAGCTCCATTCCAGCACGAAATCCCCAGTAAATCACACGCAATCAGTAGACACCCAGAATGAGATAAAGGTGACCCCCCCAAGCCAGAAGCAGCTGAATTCAAGATTGAGCATAGCAGACACGATGTAGACAAATATCAAAGGTTTGCTCACCCTCACTGTCGAAGGTCCTCTGGGTCGGCAGACCCTTCTTCCTCTCCAGGGTCTGGGGTGCACATGGGAGGGCAGTTAATTTTTCAGACAGAGGGCAGCGTTTAAAGACAAGCATCTTCACTGGTCAAGGATTCCCGAAAGCAAAAATGTCAATGACTCTGATGCACTAGGTTTCTATGCAAACCAGACCCTATCGAGCAGGCAGCGTGTGATCACATGGCAGAACATGGCCAGGGTCACCATCTCTGAGCATTTATTCAATGAGACACCGATGGGAAGTGTCCGTCATCAAAGCAGCCCACAAGCTTTTCCCCACACAGTGGCAGACCCTCATATTAGAAAACGACCCCTGCATGTCACCCACCTTGTTCTTGGCCGGGCTTGGGGGCCACTCCCTGTCATCTGGCAAGATCAGCCCAGGCTGAGACAGGTCATCGGTGACATCCAGGTCAATCCCACTGACCACGGCTCGTCGGTAGGATGTGGATCGCATAGCTCGCCTCAGTGAACCGGGACTGCAGTCAGCGCCGTTGAAGGTTTCATCCGTGCTGTCCCCGCTGGTGGAGAAAAAGGCACCCACTTCCACCATGCTCCGTACCCGTGGGGCCCACCTGGGTGCCTCCAGAAGGCCTGCGCTGCCCTGGTTGCCATGGTTACCCAGGGCGGCTTTGCCGGAGCGCATGCAGGAGGCTAGCGCCTTGGGGATCAGCTGCTGTGTGCCGAGCTTCAGTGCCGCCGGACTGTTGGTGCTCAGCACGATGTTGGAGGGGGCCCTGTTTTCGGAGGCCTGTCGAAGGAGCACACCTCTCTCCCCTGGGGGGGGACTCTGCGGCGTAGGTGGGTCTGAGCTGCTACAGGACATGGGCGAGGAGCAGGACGTGCTGGGGGTGGGGGGGTCAGACGCCGATCTGGGTGCCACGGAGGCCACACAGCCCAGGGGGGACAATGGGCTACAGTTTCTGACAGCAGATGGAGAGCCCTGTTTCTGCCAGATGTGGTCCGGTGAATCCAGGCTTGACCCAAAAATGTTCTGGTATTTCTGTGAAGTCAAAGGCGCAGGAGTGGGAACGCAGTCCTGGGCGTCACTGCGCTGGTTGTTGGGACGGGGGCTGCCTGGCCAACGTGGGCAGTTTCTGTTAGCCTGGGTCCTGCTCACCGTGTGGTACGCCTGGTTGTCCACAAGGGCTGCTTCATTTTCCAACTTGGTCTTGGGCAGAGGAAGCTGATCATTGTATTCATCACTTTCCCCAATGCTGATTACTCTCACCACCCTGGGCTTACAAGAAGGTTTCTTCAAAATGTGCTTCAGGACCAGTGTTTCAGTCGTTGAACACAAAATATTGTCTGTAGACTGAGAGCAAGCCATGGGCCTCCTGTCATCCACTCCGTCAATCTTATAGCTGCGAGATGAAGACCTGGGTTCGCCCATGTCGTCGGGGCAGCGCCTCATCCATTGCGGAGTGATGTTGTTGTTGGAAAAATCCGCCTCGTTTCCTTCTTCCATATCAAGTCCTGCAGATTTAGACGCTGTTCAGAAGAGTTAAATGTGTGAACACTACGATCCGGCAGATGCGCTTAAGCCATGCAACGGGGTAATTCATACTTAAAAGCTTAAAACGTTAATCATTTATCAGAGTTGCTCAAAGTTTTCAGGCGGCAGCGTATTTGCAAAAAAAAAAAAAAGTTTCTGACTGCACACTTACTTGCGGACCTTCATCGAAGATCAGGTTTCCTGCAAAGTGGACATTACAGGCGCAAAGCCGCAAGCTTGACTCGGCTTTTTCAGATCAAGATGCGTTAAGGTTAAGGTCAAGGTTAAGTTTAGCCCACTTTTTTGCGAAAACACGCCGCGATCGATTAGAAAAAGTTGTCCAGGGAGACACGGCAGTACCAAACTTGCGAAAATAATAAAGTCAGCGCAGAAAAGTACCTTTCATGAGGTGGCCGTGCTCAGCCGATGACTTTTCGCCCCCGACTCTGTATTAATCGGTTAAATCTTCTTCAACCCCCAAGTTTCGGTGTCCAGCTTCCCTCTATCCTCCGCTAAGTGCGCCGCGCTCAAGCTGAATGAGCGCACCCGCGGTCACGAGGAAGGTACCGCCTCCTCCCCCTCCACCGGTGAGCTGACGTCATGCGCGTTCATGGCGAAGTATGCTGGCTCTGGGAGGTCAAGACCCGCTACAAACCCTGACGGACGCCGGCGTCTGCAGTTAGCTGATCGAAATCCGCGGTTTCAGTTAAGAATCCAGCTACGGTATAGCGCCGCCGTGTGGCCCTCAGCGGTGAATCAAAGCCCAATCAAGAATTGCGTGCAAGAACTGCTACATGTAATCTCACAACTAATTTTAATTGAATACATTAAATACATGAGGAATACATAAAAACGATAGAAAATAAATAAAATCAACAAGAGGAAGAAAAGAAGAATTAAGAAACCAAACGAAAAAACCAAGTGAAACTAAAACTGTTTCTTTGGCAGGTGTGTGGCCACGCATTTGTCTGAGAACGAAACGCCATCGTATTTACATACACCAAAACACAAATTTATATTTTACCTTTACGAAATGCAAACTTTCCGCCAATGGTTCTCATACAGGTCGGATTAACTGCAGTGAAAAAAGCGAGCTGGGTTGCGGAAACTTGTATATTTCGGTGAAAACTGTGAGCTATAAAAAAAGACTCCTAATGCTCGTATCTTCTGCTTTTGTTGTTTTTGTTGTTACAAGATAAACAGGCTTGCCGACACACCTTACAAAATGCGTAACTCTGCCTAGTTTTGATACAATCATAATGAAGGCTCCACTGATCTAGAAACTTTTACAGGTAATACCGGTGCGTTTCGCATCTTACTTTTTCAACCATTTTGGGCGCAACTGACAGCAGTATCACAAAATTACTTTAGTACCCGGGGTCGCGGCAGACACCCACCGGCGTATTCATTTACAGCCCAGAAATAAAACGGAGGGAAGCTAAAGAGGGTGGCATTTATTTTTCATGTGTATGCCGATAAGCTTCGCAGATAGTCATTTCTGACACTGGTTTAAGCGCATCACAATCAGTGAGATTTACTTCTCACGGCCGTGGAAAAGCAGCAAAGACAAAAAACTGTGAGTCTCACACATTTGTGTTCTAAAAACCTAGGCTATGTAAATACCAATTTATGGACGTTCCCCTATTGCACCAACAGAGGGTGCATTTGCTCAAAAAACTCTAATACTACAATCTTTAAAAAATCGAGAAAAACGCATCTGTAATAAAAGTACCAAGACTTTTTTTTCCCTCAAGGTGTATTGTGAGCCAAAATTGGTTTACAGCGGTGGCTTAATGGTTAGGAAAACGTTCTTGCGATCAAAAGGTTACCGGTTCGAATCCCCGCCCAACAAGGTACCACTGAAGTACCCTGAGCAAAGTATCTGGCCATTACTATGTCACATATGGGTTAAATGCAGAGGGCGCATTTCGTTGTCGTATGCTGTGGTGTGTCAACAATCAGTCTCATAGTAAAATTCTGAATTTATTTGCACTGTATCTCACCTTCTATTAAGTACTAAATTCTACTCCGCAAAAAAAGGTTTAGAAGTTTGACTTTGAACAAAATATTGCAGGTTAAAGTCCCACTAGCCTCTCTGCCGACATAACCCTGCGGAAAGTTCAACAAAAAACGCTATATCGAGGCAAGTCCAAAGGGTGCGCCATGAGATGCTACTACATAAATAGCCACCAAAAGAGCTCTGATAAGATACATACTCAGTCAGTCACACCTCCTAGATCTGGCCACTAAATTCATTTGTTTAATCTCAGTTTGCCTTTTGAAGCACGTCAAGCTCAAACTATCCTCCGCTAAAGTTCCATAACGTACCACTAGATGGCTGCATTTCTTCATTTGTTAACTATCATACATCGGCAAGGGTATTAGCCTTCAGCTTTTGTAAATTTATACGTTAAGAACGATTACGAACAAACTGCACATAGGCGTTCCCCTTTAACAATATCTTCAGATGAAAAAAAGGCATTAAAATGTTTTTTCCTGACGTTTGGATATTAGCCCAGCATTACATAAACACAATGATATTCATGCTTTAATCCATGCACTTAATGTACAGCTAATTATGTCAACGTGAGGCTAGTGGGGGATTAAAACCATTGACCTACTGAAACTGAGTGAAACTTTGCTGTCGATGTCATTGGCATTACTCTTTTAGGGACTTTGCAACGTATGTATTTTTCTGTGTGAATTGCAGTCTGCATTTTTCTTCATATCCCCCAGCTTTCTTGTCCTGGCCACATAACCTCGCTATCTGCATCTCCCACATGTTCCACTGCACTCAGTGATGGGCTGGTCCACTTGCAGTGAGAACAGGGCTCAGCAATGGACCAGCGTGAACTTCATCATGAGAGTACTCTCCAGCCCGCCTGACACCAGCATTGTTGAAAGGATTTGACGAGAGGTCTTTGATAGCCTCAGCATTCTACCCGTGGTTCAGCTGAACTCAGTCTAGTCAGGGGTATATAATCAGCCGGGTGGTGACTCACTGCCAACTGCATCCTCGACTCTGATACAATCACAGTAAATGATGCGTGGGCGTACTGTCTTGTAGGTACATCGATGCAGTAAAAAAAAACAGCACACAGTCCAGCACACATTTGTGTACCCAGTCAAGACTGACTGGCAAATTAGCCAGGATTGTACAGGAGGCTGCCCAGTGCAGTGCAAGGCAGGCCACCATAACCAGTGTCATTTCTCTCACCTGCATTTATTCTCTTGAGTATGTACCTTGAGTATGGTGCATTTGAGCTGTGAGTCACCCACAGGATGACATAATCACTGGCAAGGCGTGGGAATTCATCCACCCTGTGACCCCAAAGCAAGGCATCGTGGATAATGATAGCATGTACCCCTACCACTGCAGCATTCCTCACCTGTTCTGTCCACAGCTGAAACTCTTGTGATAGACGCTCAGATCAGTGACCACAGAAGCACTGTGGAACATTGTTTCTCAGCTGCATCCGTGTCCGTCATGTTTATCGGGTTAGAAGCAAGATCATGGTGAAGTCTGGGCTACTTTTGTGTGTGTCTGTGTACCTCACAGGGGCACTTTGTTGTTTCTGGGGCCCCATACAAAAAGTCACAGACCCCATACCTCTTCCTAGTGTGGTGACTGTTTGTGGCCAATAGGGGTTTCAAACTTTGGGGGCCTCACGCAAATGTGTGGTTTGAGTGGTGGTGATCATTACCACTGGTGCCTCAATCTCATGAAGCTGATCAGCTTCTACCTCTTTATTGGTTTTGTCGGGGTAAGCATTAATTTACTATGGAGTCAAGGTGAATTTTCTCATTACTATCCCCAAGGTTAAACACACTATATTTCAAAGACACATCCAGCAACCTTTATAGCACCAGGGAACAAAGGCTGTGTAGTGTGATGCTGAAAGCGTGTGAAATAGACTCCAGGTTTCCTTCATAAGCTGCTGGGTTAGCTCTTTTCCACTTCAGCGGCCATACAAGGGGCTCTGAATCAGAGGGAATATAATGTAAATACATATAATTTCATCAGAGAAGGCAGCCGTTTGGATGGAGATGCCCCTTCATGTTTGTTGATTGTGCAGACACCAGGGAACTGAGCCTTATTACTTTCACAGACCATCTCCCATCTCGCCCCGCCTCAAGTGAGCCTCCGCATCTCTCTAGATGCAGCTCTTAGTATCGCTTAATGCTCATCATCTACGTACGGCTAAAAGCTCCAAGGAACAGTTTCATAACATATTCAGCTCTTTGGTGATCATATTGTGAAACACTGAACCAGTCATGCAGTTCAGGACACTCAACATGACCAAGTGAGCCGGGCTGTTCTGCGGGAAACGCAGCAGCTTCAATAGAACTGACTAGTCTAAGCTGAAGTCAAAGGTCATGCTGAAGGTTATGCCAAAGTCAAAGCCTTTGATATAGTCAAAGCCTTTTTCTAACACTAACACTGCTTTTCGTATGAAGGCATAGGACAAATTAACCTGAAGCAGGCTGGCACATATGCTGCCAGTATTGAACAACTCTATGATAATATCTTTATTCCAGGTTGACAGGCCTGCTCTATGGTAACATCCCTATTCTAGGTTAACAGGGCTGCTCTATGCTAACATACATATTCCACACTAACAGGCCTGCTCCATGATAACATGCCCATTCTTGGCTAACAGGCCTGCTCCATGATAACATGTCTATTCCACAGTAATAGGCCTGCTCCATGATAGCATGTCTATTCCACAGTAACAGGCCTGCTCCATGATAACATGCCTATTCTAGGTTAACAGGCCTGCTCTATGGTAACGTGCCTATTCCACACTAACGGGCCTGCTCCATACTAACTTGCCTATTCCACACTAACAGACCTGTTCTATGCTCACATACCTATTCCACACTAACAAGCCTGCTCCATGATAACATGCCTATTCTAGGTTAACAGGCCTGCTCCCTGATAAAGTGCCTATTCTAGGTTAATGGGCCAGCTCCATGCTAATGTACCTATTCCACAGTAACAGGCCTGCTCTATCCTAACATGCTTATTCCACACTAACAGGCCTGCTGTATGCTAACGTGCCCATTCCACACCAGGGTTGCCAACGCTAACGCTTTCTGACTGTCATGCTCATGCAAAAAATCTTACGGCAAATCTATATTATTAAAAACCTAAAATTAGCTACATCAAAAGTGTTGGGGTAGTTTGCAAACCCTACAGACTATTTACAAGGTAATAAAGCTTTACATATAATTGCATGTGCATGTGTGTGCTGACTTGTCTCGATCTTAAAATTTCACTCCAGCTAGCTGACCAAATTGAGCAACCTGGCCACAGTAACAGGCCTGCTCTGTGCTAACATGTCTATTCTACACTAACAGGCCTGTTTCATGTTTCTCCTTCTTCATGCTATCATCTTTAACCATGGTGATGTGAGTTAAGATATTTATATCACAGGTTAAGATTTCACTTTTGTGCTTGATTCCTCCTCAGCTGGCGACCTCCCTGTGTGAACCTCGTGACTATGAGGGCGGTTAGTCATGACAACGTGGCAGAATGACAGCTCAGGACCTCAGCGGCAGGAAGGCTCTGCAGATAGGTCTCTCTGCTTCTCTGGTCCCCCAGTTAAAGCTCTGCTGAAGTTCTCCTTCCTTCTTCTGCTCTTCCTCCCTGTCCTTTTTTCTCAAACAACGTTTCACTTCCGATTTGGCAACAAAAATTCAGCAGAACAAATGGCCAGTAAGCAAGCGAGGGGTGGAGATAATTAAAAGTGACAGCTGTCGAACTCAAAACCTCGTCTGCGGCATATAAATAAAATCATTTACAAGACTATTAATGACTCATTACTGATATTAATATTCATTATGTAAAAACTTGTGATATATCGCACATTTCAAGCAAACTAAACTCCTCCTCACTCTGACTGAAATGTACAGCTTGGACCATGAGTTTAAAGTCTCCACAGACTAGAAACTAGTCTCTTGAGCATGATTGAAATATTTACATCTGCCACCTGTTTCACCTTGATTCTTTGACCTAAAATGATTTTTGTTTGTCTAGATGGACTTATCCCAGAAGCTGTGTGATGTCCCAGACCTGGAGGTCAAACCAAACAGGTGTGAGGGGAGATTGGGTATCACTCACCTGGTGAGGTAAGTGCAGGTGTGGGGCACTTTAAAGCTCCAGGTTGAGCCAGAGGGTGACCTCTGACCCCCTGTGATGTTTGAGATAGTGGGAGCTGAAGTCACTGGAAGGGGGTGAGAAGCCCGCAATATCTTCAGCTGGACAGAACTTAAGGTTTTGCTGCCTTCAGAATCTTATTCATCGTTCCCACTGAACCCATCACTAAGGTCTCAGCCCCCACACCCCCCATCCACAGTAACCCAGTTCTTCGCCCCCTGACCTCCCATGGTGATCCAGTGCTTCACCCCTTGACCTCCCATGGTGATCCACTGCTTCACCCCCTGACCTCCCTAGCTACCCCTTCACTCATGTGTCAGCAGCTGGAATGTAGCACTGTTGTTGGGAACTGTTTGCTGAATATAAATGAGCTCATATCTTGGGTTCTGGTCAGTAAATCCCTGGACACACATTAGAAAAAGAAAAGTGCAGTGGGAAAGCACGGGGCCTGCCCCACAATGTTCAGGCCACATGTGTGTCCTCCTACGTACTGGGCCACAGGTGAGAAAAAGCACCCCCCCCTTCACTCAAGAGAGAGCCGATGAAGACCTTAGTGGTTGCTAGGCAATCGAGCATGGCACCTCTCTTTGGTGTTTCAGCACTGCCCAAGTCTTTTAGCAAAAAAAACAAAGCAAGATAAAAAAGGAAGAACAGAAATGCAGAACTATCCAAGCAGACGATATAACAGAGCAGGAGATAAGAGCGTGTTAGCATAAGGTCGAAAACGAAAATGTGTCCGTGGTGGTACATAATCCTTCACCGCAGTGTGTGCTTGTTGAGTAATGAGCTGGTTTCTGTCCACCTTCCACAGTTCCATGACTGCTTGTGAATGCCATGCTTGATTAATGTGTTATAGGCCTGTTAATAGATACTGAATGACTCTTATTTCCTCTATAATTGTGAAAGGATTTGCACCGTGGCGTTAGGGCTGTGTCTATATATGATATTAGCATTGTGGTCATGAGATATTAGATGTTTTAATCTGTGGTTTCATGTGGAATGAATGTGATGTGCTTGAGTACTGAGCACAGACACAGGCACAATGCGTACTGGTTGTCAGACCACCAGTATGTGATTGGTGACATGTGTAGGTGTAGTTATGTAATATTAGTGTAAACTGTAGCACGGATCACTTGTCTGAGGAGCAGAAAGCCTGTATTCCAGTGGCAGTAATTTTCATCGTCATGGCAAGGCGATAATGGGGCCACCCAGGACCTTCTCCAGGGGCAGAGCATGTAACAACCCTAACTTCTGGGTGGAACCGGTTCCTCTTCACCCCAAGGTCACAAATTCAAAGGATGTCTTTGGCTGCAGGGTTACAGTAAACAAGGTCATCTTCTAAGCATTGGGATGAATGGTACCGACCACCTGTGGGTACCTGCTCTGAGTGGAAATCTCAGTGGTCCACAGCAGAAACGTAGTGGTTCCCCTAGCGATGTTTCTGTCACCAGTTAGTTCAGAAACACATCAGGAAAGCTGGAAGGATACAGCTTATCAGCGAGACTGACTAAGTCCCTGCTAATTACACAACATGTTCTGCCTGCTTTCACTGTTTTAAGTCACGCAGGAACATTTACACAGGACTATCCTTGCAAAAACGGAATAACCTGAAACCAAGACTTTGTGGAGATTCTCCGCAAAATGTCAGCTTTTTTGCAAAACAGCATAAATAAACATTTATCGGCAGATTTCATCGCTCTATGTGTGTGGTGGTTTGGGGATGGGACTAGGCTAATCACATTTCTATCTGAGATCGGAGTTTGCAGTCAAAGACCGAAAACACCCACTCCTTCCATTTAGCCGGAGAATTAGCATTAGCTTATGGCTAAAGGAAGGCTCCGAGTCCAGATTCTCCCAAGAGCTCTTGAGTTTTCGTGTTTAAGCCTTGACCTGCCTGAATATGGTGCTGGCTCACAGCCAGTAGGGGGCAAGTGTTACTTTGCTATAACAGGTCATTGTGGTGTGCATGTGTATTCAAAAACACCCTCAGACAGTTATGTACTCAGATGATGATCAAAAGAAGTGATTTATTTCCAGACTTGACTGCAGATGTGTATATGCAGGGGACGTGCATGCAGTTTCATACATAAGTGAGTTACTCTTTGGAATTTTGAGGTATGGCTACACTCACGGTGTCCAGTCACAGCGCAGCTGTCACACCATGCCCCACCCCCTTCCAGGGCTGGGGTTTGCGCGTGCGGTGGATCCTGGGTGTTGTCCCTGTATGCGTATGTGAGTCTTCATGTCCTGCCTGGCTTCTGCTCCTCATCAGAACATGCCAAGGTGTCCATGAGGTTCAGCCATTCTCACAGTCTGCCAGCATGTGCCTACACTACAAAGAATGCTCCTAACACACAAAATAACTCTTTAATTCTGCATCTATATTTTGTAATAATCTTCGTGAATGTTTAAAAAAAGAAAATTACAGGCTTTGAAAAATTATTTCTGTTTCTTCTTCACAGCTAAGATCATAAACTGCGACAAGTTCTCAGTTTCCTGGATCCAGAAATAACTCCGGCTGGAAGATTTCCATGTCTCCACACCACCCCGTGGTCAAGGATAGAACACGTTTCAGTTACAAGAAAAGGGAACAAGCGATGGAATTATATAGGCCCCCATAAATGTCACATACCACTGCCCCCTCAGCACGATGCTCTCGTGTTTACATTTTATTGATTTAGCAGATGCTTTTATCAAAAGCTACATACAATTGAGAAGGCAGGGTCAGACAGGCCCGGAGCAAAAGGGCCTAATGGTGATATTACTCTGCTGACCCTAGGATTTGAACTGGCAACCTTCTGACCAGCATCCTAAATCACTGTGCCTCACACCCCACACCATTCATTTTCATTGAGGGCTTTTTAACTTTTTTAAGCTATATATACATAAATGTAGTGGTCTTATATTGTGAAACTAATTAATCTGTTATATTTAAAATTAATTTAAATAAATAATGAGCCAACGAAACTCACTCTGCATGGCTGACAAAGCCTCATTTAGAATGCCTCCACCAACATGGCTGAACAAGACCTCACACAAAATGCCTCTACCAACATGGCTGAACAAGGCCTCACACAAAATGCCTCCACCAACATGGCCAACAATTTTTTCCCCCCAGTTTTAGCCAGCAAGTCCTAAAACACATCCTCATCGGACATAGCTGACAAAGGCTAACAAAGCCTAATGAAAAGCTCCTCCACCCAAATGACTGACAAGGCCTCACACAAAATGCCTCCACCAACATGGCCGAAAGATCACGCATGATTGGAATGCTGGAACCCCTGACAGTAAGAGCTGTTGGCAATCATTTTCAGCACATAGCATTCTTAGCACATGATACTTCCAGTGACGTAATGGTTAAATGTTAATTGTAAAAGGCTGTTTTGTGGTTTTATTTTCAATTCTTTAGCATGCTATGATGGATCCCCAAAAAAATATTGAGAAAATTTACAATATAATATTCTGACAGTCACTGAGCAAACAAAATCTTGTCTACACATACTGGCTGACTCATTTAGACTTTCCTTTGTCCCTCCTGGAACCACTTCCTCTTCCATTGTATGAAGGGACAGAGTCTGTCCTGAAACTGTGAAAATGAGCCTGGAGTGAGAATCATATGACTAAATGTATCCAATGGCACATCACAGAGCGGCAACTGTCAAAAATGAATCAAGAGGTAAAAGTGCATCTCTAGAAACGGCCAGGTTTTGGTCTAGGTCAAAGGAGGCTCTAATCCTATGAGTTGGAGTTTGTAATACAGCTGAATGTGGGGAGGTTATGAAGAGACAGAAGGGCATTTTGAGGATGATTATGGATGTGATGTGATTACTCAGACATTTTACAGAGGAACAAAAAATTGCACAGCAGCGCATAATTTCAACCCAGATGAGGAAGTGCGGAGAAAATCACCTCACAGCAAAGCCTCAGGCCGTAAAGCTCACTTGACCGAGAGCAGCTGTCCACAGCCAGGGCAAGACAGGCAGGCAACAGGTGGTACAGTTGTTTGGTGCTCAGATGGGTGGCGCGTTCGAGTCCCGGCAGGCTTCTGCTGTTGTACCCTTGAGCAGGGTCCATAAGCGTAATTCGGCTGTGTATAGTTTTAAGTGTTACCACGGATACAAGCGGACAGTTATGTAACAACGTAAAAAAAAAACAAGAAAGGAAGTAATAGGAAAATCATAGATAAAGCCTCACAGCACCAGAGAGAATGATATTAGAGACAGTATTCTCAAGCACTTCCTGAACCCTGGGATCGATATGCACCAAAGCCTCCTTAAGGTGGGATACAGTTACTCCCTGGGCGATTTGCTTGTCAATACTGATGTGTGATGTAGACCATGCTTGTTTCCCTTCTCCAGGAAAACAAAGATCGTTTATCACAACAGGCTTTTGGTGAGGGACCCTCCCAGCCATCTTCCCACACTGCTCTACGTTTAAGCAAGTTGAGCGAAAAGAAAAAAAAAAACGCATGTTAGATGTTTGTCTACATCCGCCTGTTATCTAAGCTGCACTGGGGGAGACTGGTGATGTGCAATGACCAATCAGAGCGGAGAACTGCCATAATGGGGGTAGGAAGGGCTGAGATGGCCTGTCAGCCATAGACTGGACTTCCTGCTGCAGGACCACACTGTGGCCGAGCAGAACCTCATATAAAGCCCTGCTGGGTGAAGATCACGGCCCTCAAAGCATGCCACCATGCTGTCCTATGGGGACAGATTCACTGGGAGGAATTACACCACTTCAGAGTGAGTGGTCAGCCACAAAACACTTCAGTTAACCAAGTTACATGGATTATTCTGTCCCCCCCCCCGCCACATACACACTGGATGTACCAATAGAATCACATCCCCTAAGACTCGGTTTGCTAGCTGGAGCACTGGGGGCCCATGGGAAATAGCTGATCTCACATTTCAGTAATGAAGCCAAGCTGAAGATGGGAAGATCAGATCCGGACAGACTCATGAATCATGGGTGCACCCTGGGGTGAAGTCACAACCCCACGTGGGCGTATCGATATGAACGTGCACTCTCTGGCGTGTGTTTATAAATCTGTGTGTGCGATTGCCATTATGTGAGATAATTGCTGCCTTAATTTGCCCAGATGAAAGTCCTGAACAGGAGCTGGGGGACTCCAGGCAGGATGGCGTCCATTACAACTAATTCTGCCCCAAGGGACCGTTTGCTTGAGGCCCTTTCCGGAAGGCCAGAAAACAACAACCTCCTTAGGCCAGCAGGGGGTGTAGTGGTCACAGAACACATTCTAGAAAGTGTACAGATTGGGCGGGGTCCTTTGTGACGAAAATTAGTGAACTCCCAACCCTGGAGTCAACAGCTCTGGGGTTCAGAGCCGCACATCCACAACCACACACCCAAACATTCATGCTCATTTCCACCAGAAACCTGTTTGACATACAGCCTGATTAAGAAGCAAAATGGAGTTTTCACTGCTGAACATTTTGCTTTTTTGCCGTTATCGTCAGTTACGGCTGAAAGAGGGCTGAAACAACAGAAGATGTGAAATCGGGAAGTACATACAAGGTCTGTAATCATTCAGGTGACAGGGAGCAAGCGGCACGCACAGCCGTGGGTGAAACTCGACGGTATCGGAGGTTTCCACACCGGGCGATTCCCCGATTCTTACCAGCATGTCCCTCAAACACTCCCTGATAAACATAATAACAACTGACAGGAACTTCCAATGACTTCAGGGCAGCCACATGATGAATTACTCTCATTGATCATTCGTGACTTCATGGCGGTGACTGTATTATGACGGGAGAAACTCTGTGAGCACGTGGCCGCATCCAGGCGTTTGTCATGTGGTGACAAACGGTCTGTTTTCCCACCTGGGGAGTCAGCTTGTGCCGAAACTTCCTGCATTCCCCGCGGCTGTAGGTGCAGGTGCCGCCCCAGGGCAAGGCACAACCGCTGCAGCTGTGCTACCGACAGCAGTGTGTCCATAGCAAACCTGCACACAATGCAGCCTCAAATGGAACACCATTGTGTCCAAGTCTGCTTTCCACTTTCAGCAGCTTATTTTATATTTATGTATTTTGCATTCATTTTTAAGCTTTTAACCATAATTTCCCTTTCCCTCTGGATATAAAAAGTTTCCATCCATCCATCCATCCATCCATCCATCCATCCATCCAGTCCAAAGCAGGATGGTAGGGGAGGCTTTACCCACAGATCCACCCTGCCAACCACAGGAATTAAACCTGCAACTTTCTGATTAGCACAGAATCCAAACCCACTGAGCCACGGAACACCCTTATTCTATATCAGATTTGTCCTCCAGGTCCAGAAAGTAAAGCCAATGGCAGCAGAAATGGCAAAGAACAGTTTGGGGTGGGGGAGCAACTACCCGGAATATAAGAAATAAAAAGCTGCTCGCTGCCGTCTTTCCTGTGGTGCGTCACAAAGCCCACCTCTGTAATTAGCATGTTAGTCACATAGTCGCAGGCTCTATTTCGGTCTCGAGGGAGGGGGCCTGGGCCCAGGGCTCTGGGGACGAGCGCCCAGAGGGTCTATGGCCTGCAGAGGGCTCACACTCCATTTGCAGACGTTAACGCGGGACGTGTGGGCGAAGATGACGCACGTCAGCAGAGCCCCGCCGGAATAAGAGAGGGGGGGATAACAGGGGAGACGTGAGGCTCGTTGAAGGTGGACAGAGTGCTGACGGAGAGACACCCTGCAGGCAACTCTGTCGATGGTCAGGCAGATGTGGTGACAAAGGGCCATCACTGTCCTTAGAATACTTGTATTCTCTCTGGGCACACAGAGCAGGGGATGTTACAGTGGCTGGTCCCATCCAAATTCAGTCCCTGAGTGAGCATGGCAGAAGAGTCCAGCAACAGGCTGGGGACAAAGTGATACACAGAGACACTTTGAAGACTGGGTGGCTGCATTGTCATCACTCACTCTATATTCCCTTTGCATTTCCCTCCATGCTCACATGACCCATACAGGCCACACCTCCCCAGATTCACCATGGAACTCGAGATGCACAGAGTCTCCTCCTTGACCTTAGATCTCAGAACCAGTCACACCCAGAGCAATGGCTCAGAGGAGAAGTGGTTTGTTATGCAACAGAACTTCCAGGAAGTTGGTTGCTCAATAAATCCTAAAATCACACATAGGGCTGTACGGGCGATTATCTTAGTTTGTCAGATATGAGGTTTTACTTCACCCTGATTCCCAAAATCACATTTACCTACTCAGGGGCTATTTTAATCGACCCCGTTAATTGACGGCCTAAGCGCTCATTGCCGCAGTGCTGGGTCAGTTTGGCTGTGTCGTCACACGGGGAGATACATTCGAACCCGAGATTGAGTGAGTGGTTTCGCCTGAATGCTATCTCATGTTCTCATATAAAGTATCCTGAGACACATAAACACCCTGCATCTCGGTCACCGTCACAGGAGGGCAGTCTGTACCTGAGCTTCTTGTGCCCTGAGGCCCTGCTCCTCATGCATGTGCAAGTCCTCCATCGATACAGAGGCCTGATGGCCAGCAAATACGCCGTGACTAATGACCTCCTGAAAGGAAAGCGGCCTTTCAGTCATATGACCGATGACTGGAACATGCAATCATCTCAGGCCGCGATACCATCAAACCAAGTCTCAGCAAAGACAATGAAATCGCGACAATGTTCCTGAGCGTGAAGCACTTGTCAGACACTCTGATCTCCACATACATACATACTCTATATACAATCAAGGTCGAAGGAGATCTGGCCAGTGATTCTATCCAGGGCTTGCTAGCACATACGATCACTCACTTTGAGACCACGGCCGGCCAATCACAATGCACCGAGCAGTCAGCAGACCAGCACATAGTTCACGGACTAATATACTTTTCTCTGTCCTGCCCAATGTCAGGTGACCCTTCTGGTACAATTTCAGTATGAATGAAAAACATCAGAAAAACAACACACCCGCATGAGGTCAGCATGAATGCCGTCATCTCAGATGAGACAGTGGAGTCTAGCAGCTTCTATTTGCATTGCTCAAAACATCTCTTTGGATTAAATGAGAAATCGCCCTTCAAGTTAAACTAGGTGTCAAACATAATCCTGCAGTGTGCATGAGGTGTCACTGTCCTGCATATTAACTCATTGTTACGAAGAGAAATATTTGTACTAATTATGTTTATGCTCAATGATTCGTTCCTCGAGGGTCCAGTAGTGTTTCCCAATTGGCAGGTCAACCCAGCAGCCTTGTGGGCCGAATCACAGCTTCCCATAGGCACATCAGTGCACATTAATGACACCGGAACAGTCTACATGTTCACCCATTACACACCCGTATGCGTTGCAATAGGGCCCTGACAGGGAAGTGACTGATGGCAGCAACAATGAGTACTGACGGTCCATCTTCCTTTCAACCAATCCCATGCCTCGGGCTTCCGGGAACCGGATCTGTGGCTACCTGACAGCAAGGGCGGAGCCGCTGTTGTCCCGCTGAGGAATTCGCTGACAGTTTTGCATCATAACTGGCACTTTCATTTTCTTTTTGTTAAGCTTGCCGTTCGACTGCAGAGGTTTCCGGTACGTGTGTGCGGCAGGCAGGCCAGTGACAGGAGAGGAGATGCAAACAGAGTCTCCAAGAAACGGGTGTTTGCTTTTGTCCATTTACTTACCGATTTGTTACTGGCTTTGGTGATTGGAGCAGAACGGAATGTGACTGCCGCTTTTCATCCTCCGGCCCTCAGACAGACCTGCGGCGGACGGTCCCTCGTTTCCGTTCATTCGCACGCCCACGCGGCGGGGGGGGGGGGGGTAGGCGCTGCTGTTGCTACTGGCGATCTCACAGCCGGCTTTATAAGCTGCAGGAGCTTGGCGGGGAGGGAAGCACACACTCGGATACAGATCAATATACACGGATGCCTAGTTACAGTTTCACCACTAACCCCACACACACTCGAGTGCCCCGATACATACTGAAGAGTGTGACCATCACGCAAGTCCCCCGCACGGTGACTGCTTATCATTCCTCTCCCCTCCGATTTCATGGTTCCCGTGATCAGATAAGCCTCTGTAACTCAGTGATTGACAGTCTTCATTTTTCTGCCTTGGGGTCATTAAATCAAACTTGCTTTTATTTCAATTCTAAAATAAATTGACGCTACACAGGACTCATGGTCAAGTCTCTACACAGGACGCATGGTCTCCGACAAGAGGTTCCTGCAAAGTATGTCTTGTGCAGAGACCTCCTGACCGCGACCGTACATGCAGATGTCATTCTCTCCAGCCGCCTTTGTGCTTTGTAAAGCTTCTGAGTGTCACATAGTGTTAGTCTGGACAGCCCCTGTGAGAGCCCCCCTCCCCTGTTGGCCCCCATGCCAGGCACAAAGTCTGATTCTCATGACAAATAAGCCACTGTGTGTCCCACGGCCCTGGGGACTAGTAGAGCACTGCCCTGGTGGCACGGGAGGCGTGTGGGGGCACTGGGCAAACTGGTCCTTTTATCCATCCGAGGACAATAGTGCTGAGCTGCTCTATGTGGCCTCCACACCAGTTCATTCATATACCACATACGAGCAGCACCAGGGACAGTGGACAGACAGAAACACAGGCAACATGGCAGGCACAGCTAACGCAATGAACACAGGTATCATGGAAAGCACAGCTAACACAAGGAATACAGGCAACATGGCAGGCACAGCTAACACCAGAAACAAGGGCAAAGTGGTAGGCACAGCTAACACAGGGAACACAGGCAACATGGCAGGCACAGCTAACACAAGAAACACAGGCAAAGTGCCAGGCACAGCTAACGCGGGGAACACAGCGAACATGGCAGGCACAGATAGAGCAGGGAACACGGACAGCACAAGAAAGACGCAACATGGCAGACAGGCAACAGGACAGGCACAATTATTGCAGGAAACATAGCAGACACAGGTAATGGAGGGGACATGAGCAGCATGACGAAACAACAAATTCTGAGAGTTCATCTTCCACATGGATCCGCTCAGACTTGCACATGGACATAGGCACATGGAGAGAGAGCGAGCGAGTAAAGGCATGTTAGCCGGTTTCCTCTGTACTGCCATTAGTATCAGCCGCACTGTGAAGGTGTCTTATCAGCAGAGGGAGGGGCAGCCCCAGGCAAGAGGCCGGACTGTGTGTGTGTGTGTGTGTGTGCGCGTGTGTGCGTATGTGCGTTGGTGTGTGAGGAACCTACTGCTCAGCAAGATGGGATCACCCAGCACTTCGTTGTTCTCCTTGGGGGTTGAAAACAGACACTAATATCACAGGTCTGCATCCAAACAGAAAAAAGATAAAGAAATTTTATTACACGACAAGGTAACCAATCTGTGAAAAAATGTGTAGTGGTTTGTTTCTTAAAATAAAGAGAAGACACATTTTATATAAATGTGTTACTAAACTCTGTTAGATGTTATAAAAAAGATATACCAAGCAGATACGATGAAAGGCAAGAACACCATAAATATCGGTAAGCAGGACTAAAGAAGGAAAATGAAGAGTCATGAATGAAGGTTTCAAACTCAGAAGTGAATTTTTTGTCAAAGCCACTTCCTGTGTGTACACCAGGACAGGAAGTGAAGAAGCCGTCTCCATGGCGACACAGCGGGCTCATAAGCTGCTCCTGAGGAAATCCGTCCCGGTAAACCATTACTGTTTTATAGCCGAGGAACTGGATGTGTTACAAAGACCGCAAATTTAATGAAGAGTCAAGGAATTAAACTCCTGTCGTCATTTTAAGTCTAAAATGTTTCAACAAGCTATTCGGCCGGGCAGGTGGATAACACCTACTTAAAACTGTGGTGTGGACCGTGGTAGGGGTTCACTAGCAGTCCTGAAAGCCTCTGAGGTCAAAGGTCAAACCACAGGAGGCAGAATTAAGCAGCATCCTTGTAAAACCAACAATTAGGAAAGCTGTATGAAGGAAAATGAAGCTAAGTAAATCAGACCTAAATGCAACATTTGATTCGACAATTGATTGATACATTTCCAGACATAGGCAACCTCTGTGTACATATTCAGCTGGCAAGTCAAATTAAGCTAAGACAAAAGATTGTAATGAGCACCAGAGTGAGCAGAGTGATGATGGCTGATACCTCTGGCTGGCATGCAAGCACGTGGATACCCAGCTACAACATAGACTCCTATCACGCACAAAGTTCCCCATTAAATTAAGATTTGGCAGGCCATTTCGTTACCTGCGTGACAGACTCAAACCATTTGTATAGTTTGACAGAACCTTCTAGAAGGACCATCTGTGGCCAGTACAGATTATTCTCAGCGCCAGTGTGAGACAGTAACTTCCTGTACTCATCATGAAAAGCAGACACACTCCACACGTAGGCTTGTCTCGGCCTCGGGTTCAAGCCGTCTACTCGGTCCAGTCAGCTGACTGCTGTGCGCTGAGACAACCCCCCCCCTTATTGCGGGCCATGACTGAATCACAGTGGCGCAGCAGACCCCAGCAACCCATGTCAACCAGTCTGATCCGGCAGCCAAATCACCCAGCCCACATGTTCTTATAACTGTGCTGTTGCCACGGCAACTGTCCTGCCAGTACTTCCAGATTGCTATTTTGTGTCGAAAACGCTATACTGTTGTGTACCCCCCCCCCACTTCCGACAGCTGAAAGCCAATGGTAGAGCTGGACTGCAGTTTGTTTTCAAAACGGCTCATTTTGAAGTAGGATGGAGAGCAGGTAAACGCACACATATACAGTAGACCCTAACCCTACATCAGTCCTACAGCAGGGCCATACACAGGGGCAGGACCAATGAGAACACTGGCCCCAGCTGAGAGCTGATTGGCCCCTGGAATGCTCCCTCCCCTGTCACTCACCGATTCAAAAAATATCATTGGCTAATGATGAGGGTGGTACCCCTATATGAATTTTGGCTCCTCCTACGCCCCTCACCCTAAAAAAATCTTAGCATCTCGACTGATCTATGGGCTCCCTGTCGCTCTCAAAAGAGGAATTCACAAGGAATTCGGAACACCGATAGACATGTGGTACCACAGGGGTCAGAAGCCAGGCCATGCTGAGAACCTTAAAACTACACTTGATTTCAACTGCTTTGGGGTGGCAGCCTGCTATGGATAGATACAGCACAGAGCTGCTTTGGTGTAAAGTCATACAGACAGAGAAGGATTCACTCACCCACTGCCCTACCTCGCTTAAAAGTATGTGCAACAATTAATGCAAATGAGGTCACGGAATCCCACAATCCTCCTGGCTCTCTGTGTCTGTCAACCAGCCTGTGTGGCAAACAATGGCTTATTCATGTACCACGCCGCAGCATAAACGGGTGAAAGCGGACAGCAGGTCTCCTCCAGAGCTCGTTCGACAAGGCCGGTGACGGCTGCATTCACGCTGCTCCAGATGCGTCCAAGCCTTCTGCTGCAAGATGTCAAGTTTCAAAAAGCTCACTGCCCTGTCTTCTCCAAGGCAAGGCGTGTACAGGACACCCTGCCCTACCCAGAAGCCTCAGCCTATGACGTGCGGCATGAGCTCCTCTCCATCCGCCGGCGTTCAGCTGCTCAGTGGAACACTATTCCTGCAGCTGTGGGCTTTTTAAAGACCTGGGAACGGTGGGGGTGAAGTTCTGTCAGTCTCCGAGGCCTTCCCTTCAACTTCCTCATTCCCAGAATTGTGCTGGGGTACCAAAGGGTAACAGGGTGGATGTGCCATTCAACACAGTAAAGGGGCGCAGAACGGGGGGGAGGTGTCTCTGAATGTGATTAAACTGAATCCTTACATGTTCGGGAAAGTAACAACAAAACACGCAGCTGTCTAATCAAGCCTGTTTCAACAAGGCCTCTTTTATAAACTGAGAAGTGGTCACAAGGATACCCTAGGGGTGAGGAAAGCCCCCCCCATTTAATTTCTTATGCAATTTATTTCAGTACTTCAATCAACTATAGGACAAAAGAATCAAGAGTGAGTTTAATAAATCAGAAGTTTATTTATTTAAAATAATAGTGCACACACAAAATACCCAGAATGCTAAATTATCATCAATAAAACCATGTTCTAAATGTTCAGGGTATGTTTTTCAAAATGGGACGCAGGCCCAGGGAAAGGGGTGCAAAATTCTGTCCTTTCCTGGGTGAACCACAAACCCACTTAAAAACAAAACGTACATTTTAGCAGGACCTGACACGTCAACAGAGACAGGGTCTGAGTGTGAACATAAACGAAAAGGTGGACTCAAACTAAGCCCAACTGCCTAGAAAATTAAAAATTAAAAATGAACCCAGTTGCCGCTGTCTGTGCTAACCACATCAATGTTAATTTAACCAAATAGATGCTAACGGTGCAAATGCTAACTCTGTGGATGCTAACTGTACAAATGCTAACCACACTGCCTGACTGGGTCCATTTTCCCCTCTAGAACAGAAATGACACATGGATAATAAGACAAAAGCCCCCCAGACTAGACAGAGCAGCTGACAGGATGGGCCTAACCCCCAGCCCCAGGCTCCTTCTGCCCCTGTCCCTCTGTAAAAGCAGTGGATTCTCACCGCAGGGGGGTAAAGAAAAGCTCTCTGTCCGTATGGCATGCAGGCTTAATAAAGCATCGGAGCGTTAGAACGTCAGGGGGGGAAAGCGCCTCCTGTTGACTGGATGGCTCCATGTAAATAAATTATAGAATGTCAGTCACATGACCTGCGGGGCCCTGAAATGCCACTCCAGTGCCTAAAATGATCTGTCCCGCTCCGGATGTGCCGGCTGCTTCTTTACAGATAAAGTACCTTATAAACACTTCAATCATATGACAGGCAGGCTGGCAGGGCTACCAAGTCGTCATTAATACTCCTTAGGTATCAAAAGGTCAATTACTAAATCGGACCGTGTCTGTTAAAATATTTCTGCTTTTAAGGTTAAGCCAAGCTGAACTAAAAAGTAGCATCGTCATTTGTTAAATTGTTAAAACAGTTGCAAGTTGCCATGCTTTGATGCATTTAGGAATCCTGACCTTGTGACTTCCCTGCACACGGATACATTCAGCCGATACTTAAGTGGAACAGTGTATCAGCATGTGTGACAAGCAACTCAGCAGCGACTTGCAGCAGGGCAGGAAGTCCCAGTAGGATCCACCCTTCCTTCCTGCCTGCCTGCCTGCCTGCCTGCCTGCCTGAGCGCCCAGTTCCCCAGGTCGGTCTCGAGAGCTTTGGCATCGTCACAGGCAGCACCCAGGCATGGAGAGGCCACAAGCCTTTCTGGGCTTTTTCAGTTGCTCAGACCACGAGGCCCAGCATCAGAGGCTGCTAGACGTGACCTTTCCGAGGCAAACAAACTCATGATCACCAGCCGCTTAGAGATGGGGCACAAAGGAACATCCTCATTCATGGCCTCCTAAAGGAAACAGGCAGGTTCGTTCTTCCTGTCTGCATTCTCAGACCACCCCCTCCCTCGCTCACTCACTCCTCGGGGGGGTGGGCATTTGGCTTTGTGATGTCATTGCGTGACTTGAAAGATGACAGGATACAAGAGACACTCTGTCCAACGTTAAGGAAGAAGAAAAAAAATTTTAAAAGCCATAATGCGCAAAGCAGAATTGACTGCTGAAAGGGAAATATTTGAAAACTTTTCTGAGTCACCATTCCCCAATCTCTGATGGCGGTAAACATTTCGGTATCAGAGTGGGTTTTTTCTTTTGTTTGCGTTTACGTCCACCGAGACGGGACACAGAGGCCAACGCCATGATCAAGCACAGGCGCGGCTTATCGCAAAGCACCACTTACCGAATTGGCCCACCTTCTCCCAACCGGTGGCAGCTCCCAGCTGCATGCACTGTCGCTCTCCTCTGGCAGGAGCGATTAGCAGACCCTGCAGGGCACGTCCCCTGATGGCACGTCATGTGACAAGGGCTGCAGCGTGATCACCTGGGCGGATGCATGATGGAGCTGGACGTGCATGCCGAGCAGCCCGAAGCGATTCAGCCATTACCCTGGCGAGCTGACGGTTCTCCCCTCAGGAGCAAATTCTTCATCTTACACGAGTTTTCCTACTGGTGCAGCCTTGCCCCCCTCTTTTAAATTTTACACTGTGGTGCTAGTGTGGCTCGGCTAAATATGAACCCAGTGCGATCTGTACCGGGTGCCACTATCAACCCAGCTCTGCTGAAACCCGTGCCCCACACCCCAAGAGGCATAACGGTTCAAGGGTGAGATTAAAGGGAATCTGAGCAGATCCCAGCCGAGCCCCCACCTGCACAATACAAACTCTGCATTAAAACCAAAGCAGGGTCACCTTGGAGCAGGAAGCCCACCTAAAGGCTGCTTCAGGAACGTTCATGACATTGTGACCCACACCTAGCATTGACATAAGGACCTGGCCCACAATGCACCTGGACCAAAACACCAGCAAGCAGCATGGCAAATGGACTGATGCTCCTCAGCCTCTTAGAATAAGAAACAAGGTAATACTGCCATTTTGATAACCTCTATTAGACCAGTTCCCCATTTGCGTTTTGTCCCCCCGCCCCTTTTTTTTCTTACACATTTCTTTTAACCTAAATCACTAAAAGTGAAAGTTATAACTTCAAAATTTTATTACCCACAGTAAAATATAAGTAAAGCTGTTTTCTGTGGCTGTGTTTTCCTAATGTAAGGGTCACCAACAAACCAGCGATTTGTCTGCCAAAAGGAAAAAAAAAATGCCTCCCCCTCCTCCCATTTTGTTTGTAATGTCTGATATATGCATAACCCAGGGGGTGCAGGCCTTGCGGTAGAGGAGCACAGATTCGGCTGAATGCATAAAGCAGCAGAATGTCACGTTTTTGAGTGTTTGTGATGATAAAACAAGGCACCTCCGACTGGTTCACTGAGTGGGATGAAGTGTGCAGCTCTGCATTCACACACACATACAGAACCCAGTATGGTGCACAGGCAAACAGCATTTCCTTTCCACACTCAGCCCTAGACAAACAATACACAGAAGTATGGGCATGTCCATTTATTTTTTTAAACACCATGCTGGCTCATGTGACCCACTTCTGCCTCCAAGTGTCTAAGCCAATAGCAGGACAGTCATGTCATGTGACCAGGGAACCATGACAAAGCTTCTGTAACCATAGCCCCAGTTACTCCCAATAACTCTCTTTGAGGGCTCTCCTCTCTCCCTGCCAAAAACAACACGCCCCTGACCGTCTGAAACCTAGACATTGCCAGCCAAGCTGCAGGATGATACCGCCAGCTCTAATCGAGCCACGTGCTCAGTGTGAACCCGTTAAGTCTTGCCCGTGAAACACAGCGCCATGAACGCACTTCAGTACAGGCCCTCTTCACGGTTTCAGATTCAGAACACGACTCAGTTTGTCAGCCGGTTGGCACAGTTACGGAGGTCACATGATCTATGGCAGTGGTCATGCTAGCTCCGAGCCCTTCGGTACTCCCCACCAGAGCATTTGAAAATGGTCCTATTCCTTCCCATTGCTCCCAAGACCTGCTGCCTCTTGCTCCTGCACACGCGCTTGTGTCTTGGTGATCACGTCAATAGGCTCTCCTGGCTGTTACAGCAGGTTTCCGTTTCTAGTCCAACTTCTGCCACAAATACTCACTGCTGACCAGGGCAGGCAGGATGTACCTCAATGCTCTCCCATTAGCCTCTGTAGCTAAACAAGCAAGTCCAGCAAACCCCCCCCCCACTAGTTACCAGTTAGCAGTGCACCCACCATTCCCAACTGTTGAGATCATGGCAGAGTGGAACAAAACAGACAGCTTTATAGTGTTTCTGATGTCCAGCCTATGGTGGGCTGATTAGTCCATAAACCCCAGAGAAGCATGACTTTAGGCCTTAGATTGCACCAATGTTATGAGAGTGTGGAATTAAAAATAGCAGGATTTTATTCATCCCTGTAGAGAAACTGTCTTTCTGCCTACCCCATCTTGCTCTCTCACAACACATACAGACCCACATACAGCCAACATTAGGCCTGGGGGTCACAGCGCAGGGTGAGCCAGTAAGCAGCGCCCTTGGATTAAGGGCCTTGGTCAAGGGCCCAAAGATGGTAGTCTGCTGGTCCTGCCCCTCAACAGCAAACCAGGAAGCACATATGCTCGCAGTAACGGTGATGAGTCATAGCTCAGGATCTCGCTGCTAACAGCAGATAAGGAGAACGTTTACTCACAGTGCCTGCTCAGCCAACATGCAGAGATCCATGTTGTGACCCAGGCTCAGTTCGGAGCTGTGTTTGAACAAATCCACCAAGGCCCAGGCCTCGGACAAGCCCGGGCAGTCGACTACACGGCCTGACAAAAACGTCAGGAATGTGGGGACATTCCCAGCACATAGCCACTGCCTGGCCTCAGGCTATGTAACCCCATCACTAAAAAGTCTCTCCCGTCATTTTCTCCAAGATATGCTCAGATCTGATGGCCAGAGTTTACACTTAAATCAAAATGAAAGAGTTACACTTTCATTTGTATAGACTCAATCTGTTTCAAAAGCCACCCACAGATAAGCCCCGTCTTACAGAGCATAGAGTACAATGCACGGCGGAAAATCAGTCATTGCACAACAGACAGAAACGCCAGGGATACTATGGAATATACCGGCACAAAACCTTCCCCTGGAGCCACAGACATCCCATGGCCTGTCCTGCGGAGGCTGTCCCATGCCAGCGATCAGCACTCCGGCGTTCCTTCATCAGATAACATCGAAACAGACTGCATCCAAGAAGAAGGGGAAAAAAATAAAACAACAGTTCTGTTTGCCAAGTGTATGTATGAGCTCCTTTGAAACTGAAGCCAACAACTGAAAGAAAGTGAGCGGGGTCAGCAGGAATCACGGAGCGAAACAATCCCTAGAAAACAGGGGAGGGGAGCCGGAGAGAGGCCCCCAGCCGCCTTGATGCCAGGCTCTTCCCACCCCACACTGCTGAGCCCTGCCCGCCACCGGGGACTGAATCTGTGATCAGAACGGTTATAAAACAGAGATCACCACCCACGTCCATGCTGGCGTGGCGGCTTCCGTCTCTTTCACAGGCACGGCCGTTTGCAGAAGCTCCGTTTTGCACCTCTTCCCGATGTGACTCTAACTGTTCCCATCCTCCTACCGACGAGCTCTGAACGACGAGGAGAAAAAGGCAAGAGCACAGCTGCTTGTGGAAGCCTGACTGAGCAGCAACAGGGAGACAAGTCAGGCAATAATTGGTCAGTCACACCTGTTCTCACACACACACACACACACACACACACACCTGTAACTGCTGGGATTAGGAGAGAGAACTGGAGAGACAATATCAGAG
>JAAGVU020000036.1:960105-975096 GCA_011763525.2 Mormyrus iriodes | reverse complement strand
CCTGGAGAAGGGACTGCACCTACACCAACACTTATCATCAGGCAGTTATCCAGCGCCTGCTTGTGTAGATTAGCCTCTCTCCCTCCATAGCAACATCTACACCTCATCACTGAAGCACTCTATGTCCTCTTGAAGACTAGGAGGTACAAGCCGCTTCTTGTAACCTGACACCACACACAGGCCTGGCATGAGGAAGGTGGTGAGAGATAGGACATGAAGAGATCTTCAGACAACTAGCCCAGGAGCAGCGGTGGGTAGTTCAGGTCCAGAAAGCAAAAATCCAGACCAAGATTTTGTCTCAACCAACTACTGCACTTAACCGGTTGGTTGAAACTGAATCTTGGTCTGGATTTTTACTTTCTATACCTGAACTACCCACCTCTGCCCAGGAGGACGCTGGAGCAGCAAACCTCAGCTCTCTAAGTCCTTCCAGAACAGCAGTTTTTACATTCCTCCAATGATTTTATCAGACCGTAACCATAACTGACAGTTTCCCACACTGCACATAAAATACACTGGCACCATCCCGCCAACGTTTGTGTGTTTTGGCATGACGGTATGAGCTTCAGAAACACAAATAAATTGTGAACATAATACAAACATTAACAGAACTCATCTCCAGACCAGCACTGGCAGGGTGAGCTGCTTCACTCTGATGGGTTTCTGCCTCTTAACAAACCAACTGCACTCCGTCCTCTCTCTGTGTTGTATGTTTGAGCTGTAATGTCTGATGGTCTATAGCAGCGCTTCCAAATCCGGTCTTTTGATACACATTGTCAGTCCACATTTTTGCTGCCTCCGAACTCCCTGCCAGACATTCCACATTTTTGGTCCGGGAGCTGGGAGGGAGCAAAAACGTGGACTGTCCATAGGTCCCCAAGGACCGGATTGGCAAATGCTGTTCTATAGTATCCAAAGTTCCCCATCGCACTGAACTGTGAGTCATGGAGATGATCTTCAAACACACTGATACTGTTTTTCACTCATAAAAATGTGACATTTCCAAAATGAGCGATATCCAATGTTAAAACAAAACTAAGACCTGCAATACTGCAGTCCGAACTTTCCCGGCAATTATACAGGACATCAAAGACCAGGAGGAAGTCTCGCAAGTTCTGACTGGCTCCGTTTGCTGCTACTCATCCCAGAGTCCACAACACCACCAGCCCCAATACAAGAATGGCATTAAAAGACAAGCAAGAGGGGGAAAAAAGAGGGGAGCTATGTAAAAAAATTAAAAACTGGGCGGAGAATCTGCATTAATGTGTGTGTGCCAGGCGCACAGAACAAGGGCCTTCAGCCAACTTACTACATGATCTATTGGCAGAGTAAGTATCTAGACCCCTCAATCTGCTAATGGAAGTGAAATGGAGGGGGCAGATAGCAAAAATGCAGAAGTGGAAGACTGAGCAAGGACAAAACTTATTGGCGAAGTCAAAATACAGAATGTGTCATTGAAATACTAGTTTGCGGTATCTGTAAGGGACAGAAATAGGAAATTCTCTGGATTTTGTGTACGTCATCTTGCTCTCTATGGCAGACAGAGTCATGGCCAGCGTGCAGCGCCCCCTTGTGGTGGTGTTAGGGGCCTCAGAAGCCTACCTGAGGCTGCACGGAGCACGAGTCTCAGGTAAACCTCAGACAGAATGTACTGGACATCACGTTTAGCTTTCTCCAGTGAAAGGTACAAGAGACGAAAGTTGCAGCTTTTCCTAGAAATTCACGACAGCTTCTTGATCTCTAACAGTTACTTTGGTCCTCTGATGAATCAGCCAAGCAGAGTCAAATTTCAGCTGTCTGGGGGCAATGCAGGCCTGGGGGCCTCCCCTAAGTTTTCACGTTCCTCTCAGTTACCTCAGATAGCACCCATGACCCTGTCCTACGCCGTGCATAGGGCAGTGCATCACACCACACACTTATTGTACTACAGCATGATTGCACTTGTGTAGCTGGTGTTCTACCTGGAAAATGACTCATGCGGGACAGGAGTGTGAGCACAATCAAGTTCTCACATGTCTTCACCAGCTCTGTTCAGGACCACTTGGTCCCATAGTAGCAGCTGGCAACAGCCTATGCCTGAGTTCCTCTCTGCCTGTTAGTTTTGATCCTTAATGGTCTTAAACTCACAGACAACCGACGTGCTGAAGGTTGAGTTTTGTGCGCAACATGGCGATCATTGCGACTGGTTGCAACTGTATCCGCAAAAAGCGTTTCAGAGTTATTTCAAGAATCGCGATACGGCACCACGTTTGCATTTACTTTTACTGAACAGACACTTTCGTCCTAATTGACGTATAAGTGAGGCACATAGTACATTCCAAACATATGTCAAGGAGTTGACTCAGCATAACTGCGGCTAGGCAGGGCTTCCAGTGAATGCCCAGTGAAAAATGCCCTAACAAACACTATTATTATAATTACAGAACAAGCCGGAAAGCACCTATCACACATTGCCTGCCTGTTCGGAGGCTGCAACAGTGCTACAACAAGAACAGATCGATGTGAAACAAAGCCAGCATAGAATCTCAGGCTGTATAACATCTCAGAGCCGTACATCTTGAACTAAGAACTTAATTGATCTTCTCTAACCAGTTAGCCAACTTAAAAAAAAATATATGTATACATATACACACAAACACTCACACATATACATATATACACAAACATAAACATATTTTATACACACACACACCACCGCTAATTTTTTTTGCATGTGTCAGCTAGCTATGCTGTCAAACAATCAGTGCGACATAGCTGACAAGGAAGAGCTGGGTCTAAAAAATGTGCTTTTTCAATTATGTGCAATTGCAAAGTCCAACGTCAGCCAATCTACTGTAATTTGGAATCTTTGTAAGAATACATTTTGTACGACAGGTGACGACAACCAATTTTATCTATTGTTATTTGTTTGTTTTTGTTGTAAACGAAGAGTTCAGAAGTACGCAGGTATCAGCTGAAGTGAATCTCCATTTGTACTCGAAACTTTAGAAACTAGTATTAAACAAATTAAAAAGCAATTTTGTTATAATGAGTCAGTTTCTTTTATATGTACAGCATTTTACAAACCTTACCGATTAAGTTTATTATTATAATACTACATGCAATGTTTCTTGTAAGGATAGGTTGGCTGGTTACGTGCTTAAATGGTTAATTAACATACTACATACAGTTCAATTTGGCAGGTTTGCAAACGAACAAAGAAAAAAAAAAAACGTGATCTATACCGTAGATCGTGATTCTATCCAAAAAATATTGTGATAGGACATTTTGGCCATATCACCCACCCAATGAGTTTATTGATCAAGTCCAGCACCATAGTACCACTTCCTGAAGGAAAATCCAGCAAAAATAGAAGACAGCCCAGAAACCAAAATTCACAATTCACCTACAATTCACTCATTACCTGGCAGTAAGCAATGCGTCTCAATCAAATCCAACTCACTGCAGAACCATGCAGTTGTTTGAGATGTCAAGGCCACCTGAAGACATCACACACCTTACTGTAACCTGCTAAACTACCAAAGCGGTTTTGTCAGCAGGAGCACCAAAGGGACAGGCAGGGAGTTTGGACAATTCTCCTGAGTGAAAGAGGCCCTGACAACTTGGGAACATAAACGGAGTGGTCTGGGTTGGGGGGCCAATATGATATACTTTAATGGGGCCCAAAATCTCTAGTGGCTCCCCTGCACGTCAGCGACAATAAAACACAGACAAAATCCATCCATTTTCTGTAACCGCTTATCCCAATTGGGGTTGCAGGGGGTCCAGAGCCCATGGGCGCAAGGCAGGGAACAGCCCAGGATGGGGCACCAACCCATCGCAGGGCACATTCACACACTATTCACACATATGGGCGATTTGGCAACTCCAATCAGCCTCAGCATGTTTTTGGAACGTGGGGGGAAACTGGAGTAGCCAGAGGAAGCCCCACGACGACACGGGGATAACATGCAGACTCCACATGGGATCCTGAAAGAGAACCGCAGAGGTGTGAGGCAACAATGCTAACCACTGTACCACAGTACCACCCCCGACAGGGCAAAAACATTGCAGCTATTCCAAAATCACATAATTGGAATGCTAAAAAAAAATAAACACGTTGCAGAATTACTTCCTGGTAGATCTGACAGGGCACCAATAGAAAATGAAAATGTGACGAATGCTGTCATTTCCCGCTTTATGTGTGCACATAGTACGCAACACAACCGAATTGACCACATTCACAAGACATGCATTATGCACATCGGGATACACCCACAAAACACGAATGCACCATTTCAGCATATACACACCTACAACACAGCACCCCAATATCCACAAAAAACAAGCCTGCTTGTTCACTGGTCAAGTTGATTCACAAGGGTGAAGAGAAGCACCAATTATTGCTTTCGTGCCAGATTTCCTGCCAGACCTGTTCAGAGCTGATTCATTGGCTACCATCCAACCAAAGGAAAGGTTGCAAGAATCAGGTTCGTTTTTCTAAGCCAATCGATTTTACCTGTAGTTCCACCCTCATAAATGTCCAGCTTCTGCTCAAACCAGCAGACAAACATTTGCCAACCTGAGGCAGCTTCGCCACCCCCACCATTCCCCTCAAAAACTCCCCAGGCACAAGCAGCGGTATTTTATCTGCCCCTAATACGATGGTAATTATCTCGACCCCTTGGGGCCCCCGGCTGCCTGGCTGAAGAGGGCTGGTACACAGCAACAGTTGTGCGCCTACTGGTCAGCTCTTCCCATCACAACGAAGACTTCAACACAGGAAAATGGGGGGTGGGGGGGTTGCTGACCAGGCCTCCTCTGTTCATGTCTTAGTGTTTACTTTCAAGGCTGGGACTGTCTCCTAAAGCCAGTGACTTTCTTTATGCGCAAATCCATTCTCTCACTCTCTTTCTTACACCCAAAAGGAAAAAGCCACCAAAGAACTATGATACCATTTAAAATGCTCACAACAGCAGCAACAATCAAGACAATAAGCGCCAGTCAGCAGCCCTGCCACAGAATTAACCCCCAATGAACCAGGAAGTGAGAGACTCTGTTTGAACGCTGTACCCGAGGGATCACTGCCAGGTCCACGGGCGCCAGACTCAGGGACCCGCAGCCAGAGTCTCTGCACCACCACATCAATAGGCCCGGGTGCTTTGTTCATAGTACAAAGATGAAACTAAAAAAGGCAAGGGAAACAGGAAGATGCTCCTCCAATCACCCTTGGCAAAGCACGGCAACCTAAGCAGAGCAACGCTTGTAGCATAAAGAGGAGGTGAAGTCCCGGGCGAGTTTGGAGCTGAATGGCCATTAAATCGCAGTCATTCACAGGGCTACGTGTGAAACCAAGGGAGAAAAGACCTGGCCCAATCCCCAGAGACGCAGCACTGCAGCCACCTAAAAACAAGGGGCGAAATTTAATATTCCCTTCGTGAGCTGATGGAGAAGTCCGAATGGAGCCAAAGCACACGCATTAACTTGCCGTCAACGATTTGTAAAACGTATCAAAAAGATGAGGGCTGCAGAGAATCGTCCGGTTAGCTGGCCTCCCGTCCGCAGTGTTCTTCAGCAGCACGGCTCGGAAACTGGAGGCTTCCTATTGCCGTGCAATAAAAGGGTCGTCACTGACATCCCCGTAAACAGCCATGACGGAATGACATAAAACCCTTACGTCCGTCGGACGAAAGATGGAGCTGGACTCAGAGCCAAAGTCCAGCTGCCAGGCAAACACAAAAGTCGGAAAAAAGAAAGTGAGGGAAGGATATTTATTGTTAATTGCCCCCAGTTTCCAAGGTTTCATACCAGTCACATGCAATAACTGAACAGCTAATGTTTGTTCTCTCTGTAGCTCTCATTAGAACTCGAACAGCTAAAATTGAGTCTGACATCTACATTACTACACTGACATATTTAAAACTGGTATATATTCTCTGTCCCTTCATATTTCATGTACAGTAAGTTTCAAGGATTCACATGGAACTAACCAGCCACCATAGTGGAATCAAGAGAATTCACATTCATAATTAAACTGGACTAAAACTGGTCACAGAACAGACTAAATAAAAACGTGTTAATTGTGTTTGTACCACAAGTCGATTAGCTTAAGCGAAAGCGGTTAGTTACCCTATATGCCAATGAGCACGATGCTGTGCCCATGTCGCACTGCCTGCTCTCACAAGGAGGGGGCAGTCTCACCTTTCACCCACAGTCACAACATAGCACAAGACTTAATGAAAAGTAATACAGTAACTGAGTGTATTTTTGAAGGTTCACAGGCAGAAAGAATAGCCATGTTCCTTCACCAAAAACAGACGGCTATGCATGTCAGCCACAGCCCAACCCCAGCAGCCCCTTCTTGGAGTCACATGTCGCCGTTATCGATGCACTCTGGAAGGCTGTTGAGTACAGTCTCCTCACTTTTGGACTGGGTCCCGTCTACTTTTTTCGAGGGCTTCTTTGTTGCCCTGGACAGCTTCCGGCGGAAAGTGTCCCCCGCCAGGAAGTAGAGGATGGGATCCACGCAGCTGTTGAGGCTAGCCAAGCCACGAGTCACCTGGTAGGTGGCGTAGACCTTGTCGTTGAAGTCGCACATCTCCGGGCTCTGGAAGTGCAACCTGGCACGCATGTTCAAGTTCTTCATGACATGGAAAGGCAAGTAAGAGACGGAGAAGACGACCAGCACAATGATGACCAGGTGGATAGACTTGCGGCGAAGAGGTGAGTCCGTCATGTTGTTGAATATAAGGGCTTTGACTATGAGCCCGTAGCATCCGAAGATGATCATGAATGGGATGCAGAAGCCAAGCACAGTGGTACACATGCTGTAGTAGAAGTAGCCCTGCAGCTCATCCTCTGTTGTGGTGTCGTAGCATGTGGTGCTGTTCCTCTTCAAGCCTGTCCGGGAGTAGTAGAGGATGGGGGAGATCCCTACCACCACCACCACCCACACCAGGGCGCTGGTGTATATTGCAGTCTTCTTTTTCAGTCTGCCCAGGGACTTCAGTGGGTGCACCACCCCTGTGTACCGGTGCATGCTGATGCACGTCAGGAAGAGAATGCTTCCATAGAGGTTAACGTGAAAAATAAACCGCTGCAGTTTGCACAGCGTATCCCCGAATATCCAGTCCGTTTTGTTAAAGTAGTAAAAAATTAGGAAGGGCAAAGAAAGGACATAAAAAAAATCGGCCAAAGCGAGGTTGAACATGTACACAGAGATGCCACTCCAGGGCCTCATGTGAAAGATGAACATCCATATGGCTAAACTGTTACCTATTAATCCAGTGATGAAAACAATTATGTAAACTGTGGGAAGATAATAAAATTGAAATGCAGTTCTGGTAAGGTGACATCCCTTTGTCTGATTGGTCAGCTCAGATACATTCAGCAGTGAGGTTAAGTTCAAGTCAGTTGTCATGTTGTCTTTAAAAGGCCGGCAAAGTGCACGTGGAATCACTGCCCTAAGAGGATCGACTAGTGCGCGCAAACAGCACTAACCGGCATGCCCTTGCAGCATTAAAAAGTCACTTCGGCGACTGTCCGTCCATTTCCTCATTGCTCACTGGCCACCGAAAGCATGCACAGCGGCGAGCTGGAGGCGACCTTACCATCGTACCGTACTTGATCCCCGCATTAACCGACGGCCCTTCACGAGCTCGCACGCTGTCCTGCGAGGCTGGTGCGAGACTGGCGCGAGACAGCTGCGTGCGCTCGCAGTGCTGGAGACTACAGCACGGGCGGGGCGGGGCGGAACCAGAGCTCTTGCTCGCGCTAAGGGCGCAGCTGTAATCCTGCAAACCCAAGTGCACCGGCGGACTGTAAATGCGAGTAACAAGACTGAACAATTATCACACGGAATATCGCCAGCATACCCCATACATTTGCCAGCGGCTTCTTGTAATGAACAGTGGATGTAAGAATTACAGCAGGTTACAGCGGCACTCAAAGTTTACTATTTTATGTTCTTGTTATCAAAATTAAGAACTCCAAACACCTTCGCGGTTCACGTGAAATTTGACCGTACCACAGAAAACAGCAGATCCAGAGTTTTTTTTCTACTGTAATTCCTTGTAGACATCGTGGATGTTAACATAAACAAGTCGCAATTTCCTCATTATTTTCGATAAGAATTAAAAGCCACCCGATTGCTCCTGTGGATGATCCTATTTGATATTCATACACGAAGTATTAAATACCGATGCAGCTGCAGCGCAGGAATGTGCAATGCTTCTGGAAGAAGAGCGAAACAGCCGAGCTCTTCATCTAGGTGGCTGATAACCACACGAGGTCCCTCTTTCTTTAGTCAGAGCAGCATGTCACTGGAGCGGGACGGGGCGGCGTAGCACGGAGGGAAACCCGCAGCTCCGCCCGCCGGAATCAGAAGCTAGGGATGGGCGAAACCTGTAGGCGCTTTCATATGATCAGTGGCACTTAGGGTTATTTAAAGTGTCACAGCCCCCCTAGTATTTTCCACAATAGTGGGTGTGATAAAAAATGTAAATTTTGCCAGAGGGGTTTGAGGTGATCCGACAATAAATTTCCCCCCGAGGATAAGATTAAAAAAAAGAATGTTAGGGGGAAGCGATTGCACGGTCCCAAAACGACAATATGGAAAATCTTCCCGTAAAATACGGGACAGGTGGCAACGCCAGGTTTAAAAATGAATTGAACTAGTTAAGTGGAGTCGCCTGTACATCAATGCACCCCTGGGGCAGATACTTTTGCCGGCCCAGTCCTAAGGTAACACTTGCCTAGCTGGTGCGGGGCGGTGCAGACAACATTTTTGCTGAGCCCGGGGGGGCGGGAGGTAGTGCCAATTCCCTAGTATCTGAGTCCCTAAAAGTCTTCACCTGCCTCCCTCCTTATGGTAGTAGCATGGTTATGTCCTGTTACCTATAATAATGTAGACGTTTAAACTATCAAATAAAAAACAAACGATATTTTGGCGTTAGAATTTATTCTCAAAAGCAAAACATTCAGATTGAAAGAATCGATATATGACATTGTTAAGTGGTAAAACATTTCAGACAAGCTCATTTCACACTAAACCACGCCGACGAACGTGGAAAATTGCGATGTAAATCAGATTCATAGTATTACTATCGGGCTCACAGACTTTGAACTTATTAACTACGAACTGTATTGCCTGGGCGTGTGACTCAGCATTTCCTGATATTACGTAGAAGAAACGATTAAGAATTTGAATGAGCGCAAATTATTGTTAAATAATTCCCAATATCGTCAAATTTCACAATAAAGCACTTTTAAATGAGTGGGTTACAGGGTTGCCAACTCTCACACATCTCACGCTTTCTGACACTCACGCAAGAAATCTTACGGCAATTATACAATATACAATACATTACAAAAATACCATATTATTCCACCATAAGCCCAAAATTAGCTACACCAAAGCGTTGGGGTAGTTTGCAAACCCTACAGACCATTTACAAGGTAATAACTTACACGCAAAAAAATCTAACCAAAGTTGGCAACCCTGAGGTTAAGGGCAATAGAGTAAGTTATGTCAGCTTTGAGCTCTGAACATGATCTTGTGTACTGAATCGGGAACGGATTGTGATCCTCGAGAATTGTGGATTATAGGAGGCTGGAGATGGCCACTTACATTAGGCTCATTGTGGAATTAATAATGCATTATAGACCTGGTACAGTAATAAAACGTCTTTGCACAGAGCACAGATTAATGGCGCTGTCAAAGTCATCCAGATCCTGGTCGGAGCTGAAGTAGAGGGAGCTGAAACAGAGCTACCACCCGTTCTGGGATAACTTTATTACACAAAGCTGGGGATTATCTGGATTACAAGGGTTGCCAACTTTGGTCAGCTGGCTGGTGTGAAATGTTCAATTCGAGACAAGTCTGAGACGCATTTACATGTAGGTAATAGTTTTATTACCTTGCAAATAATTTGTAGGGTTTGCATATTACTCCAACTCGTTTGATGTAGCTAATTTTAGGTCTGAAAACGTCAGTGTCACGCCAATTGCGTGAGAGTTGGCAACCCTGTATTACCTAATCTGATTTTTGTAAATCAGATATTTGTAATTAGAGTGAATTACATTTTAAAATACATGTAAATCACATTACAGTTACTATTTTTAAGGATTACATTTTTATTTAGTGGAGTTGTAATAGTGTCTTGAGGACACAAGCAAAGATCTCAAATGTCTCAATGACTTTCCAGCAGTTAAATGGTTGTTCATTAGGTTTAACATAATACTACCTTCTAGTGCCCCAGTGGAAAGGTTGTTCAGCCATGGGGGCAATATTTTCACACCAAAATGCAACCATCTCACAGATGAACATTTTGACCAAGTGCTCTTATTAAGATACAGTACTGGGGGATACCTTTGCCCAGAAGTAAGTCTTGACACTCATGTTTGCAACAATTAGGTGTCATGTCAGCAGGGCTGACAGTGAGGCATAACACAGGTAGAACAGACAAAGTCCAAGACAGGAACAGTTTCACTGCGGTGAACCCAGGTGGGGTGGGGGGCTGGCTGGACAAGGCAACACAGGACTAGGGAAAGTCTTATACATCGGCACACATAGGAATGAACGAGGGGCACCTGTGGCTGATTAACAAGGGGCAAGAACACAAGGTAACAACAATGAGCGACAGGCGTGGCTGATTAGCAGCCCCGCCTGTGGGAAACACAAGGAACAGACTGGTAGGGCAGGACTGGACGTGACATTAGGCCCATCTCTATAGTAATGCTCTGATAGTTGCTTGTTAACTACTAATGACTCCTAATGTTGAAGTCTGTGCACTTTTATGTTGGCAATTAATGTTCAATTAAAGGAGTTAAGTAAAATGTACAGTATGGTCCCCTTTTTAAAAAAATGTATTGATGATTGTGAAACCAATAACAACAATTAGATCAGGTTATTGAATAGAAGTAATCCAACTGTGATCATATTAGATTTCATATTTCAAGTAATCTAAAGGATCATGTTACTGATTACATTATTAGCCATATAATTTGGAATCTGTACCAAAGAACTTTTGTGATCGTGTCACCCCTAGCTCAGTAAATTTTTATCATGGGTGACCATGGTGGGGGGGGAATTGAACCCTATGCTGAAGGGTCACCTCCAGTAGTCTTACATTTCTTATAACACTTAGATGAGAGGAAGCAGACATGAAGCCTTTATAAGCAGTCAATGCGGAGGGGACTGCTGCAGTTCTCTTGGGAAAGATATATATAGCCCACGTCACTCCAGTCTGAATGTGCAGTTGTGCAAAGAGATAAAAACACTGTGGTCTCACATCTCCAGGGCTGGATCTGATTCTGTGTGGCCTGTGCTTCATGTACTGGATAACCAGTAGAAAGATGGATGGATGGACAAGGGGATGAAAGTGTGAAATCTTAAATTTTATATCAATGATGTCAGACTAATTTATGATTTGGGGATTTATATTGAATAGACATAGGGTATATTCATGATTTACAACCATTATTATCCATAATGATATGAGATTTACTTTGTGCTTAAGAATTATTCATTATAATTAGGCTGTGGGTTATTCATTATAAATGGGGCCACAGGTTAGAAAGTGCTTCTTGGGCCCAAATCCCAGAAGTGTGTGTGAGGGTCTGTCCAGGAAGCTCACCACGTTCTAGCTTTGGAGGTGATGATGGCCCAAAATCATTTTCCTATTAAATGTGCTGAGAAAAAAACAGGTAGCCCTGTGTGGGAATTTGACCACCGGGCTTAAAGTAGCATTATTCTGATATACATTGTTTGAAATGACACAGATCCCATCCTAGATTTGTCCTGTGAGAAAACATGCTTCTAAAACCACATCCCTTCCTCTGTCACAGCTGTTCTCACTTTCTCTTTTGGCACTTTCTCACTGTTACCAAAGACCGAGCCGTACCTGAGCTATACTCCGAAGAGACAGTTGTCCATTGTAAATTATGCGAGCAGTACTCAAGCCACACCCACGCTTACATGGCCCTGTTTACTAGAAGCATAACTAAATCGAGCTGGTTGCATCACCGCCATCTGATTGGTTGAAATGCGCGGAGATATCACTGATCTGCCTCGATATGTATGGATTATCTGAAGGAAAAAAAAGGCATATTCTATATACTATTCATTGTTAGTAGTATTGTACATTGCGATGTATTAACGCATTCCCAATAACTCAGAACTAGAAAATTTCCAAGCTCCTACTTGAAAAAAGTACTGTAGAACAGCTCAACGGAGTTGATTCGTAATGCACATTTACAAAACCTTGCGCTAATTCCACTAGCATTTGATGCTAACATAACACTGCCATTCTGCCAGACGTGCTAGCGGAAATTAGCACGTAGTAAATCATGACGTATACCTTGCGGACAGTAAATAAGCGTCTGTCTGATGTTCCATGCTCCATTTGTCTCCTTCTGTCCCCCCTCCTTAACCTCCCCTATCTTTTCACCATCTTCAGTCTCCCTGTCTTTCTCTGGCTCCCCTAGTCACCAGTGTCTGGTGCCTGTCCCAAAGTTCACATTTGATCCGGGTAACCACCCCTTATTCTGCAGTTCCTCCACTGGGTTCTTGGCCCGTCATTTATTATACTGAGTGGTGGATGGCCTCAGTTATTTGGCGTGATTCATTGATGTAGAACCAATATTCGATTACTAAGGTGTTTCATTTTTCGGGGGGGGGGGGGGCACAAAAGAAGAGCCTGAAGAAGCCTCCAGAAAATTGCCAGCTGTGACTCATCCATTTATCTCGTCTGAACCTACCACACGTTAATCAATAAACTGGTCAGATTTTATGCGACATGGCATAATTTTATGCCGTTTATTAGAAAGTGGCTCACAGAAACTGCAGTAAAAAGTACCCAGCAGTGGTGTTGGATAAGCAGGAAAAAAACCCAAAATACCATTATTAGAAAAAAATAAGAATCATTCTATGAACCCTTCAAAAAAAGGTCATGAAGTACCCCAGGAATGTAGCATCTATTAAAAGGACAAACACAGTTGTGAATTATACAGAAAAATGGCTTCATTCATCGTTTGTTCATATAAACCCACTGTGTCTCGTGGACTCAGCTGTTTTCAGCCATGTGGTCAAATGTTCAATGAATTAGCCTGTTTTAACCGATATCCCAGAGCTGAACAGAGATTCATTAAAAAACACTCATTTTGGTTCCATTAGGATTCCTAAAGAGGAAATGGCTTATCGTTAGCACATGGCATTAGACAGATCCCCATCCCCAAGCTGAGCATAGAGTTACTCCCTTCTGCTTGGTTGGGTGGGATAGGGTGTGACCATCGTGACCCTCACTGGACCAGCATTTCCCTTCCATGATTATCACATACTGTGTACCTCTAATGAGTGAAGTGTAAGCAAATGAGCCCTAACAAACAATATGATTCATGAGAAATATAACATATTGTCCTTTTTCTGCCTCTTACTAAAAGACTTGGCGTTACGGCAGCTGATTGTTGTGCACCAAGGGACAGCAGCTGTGCAGCTCATTCCACAAACAGAGACCCATGGTTTCCCAAAACCCATTCATCCCTTTCATTTGTTATGCCAATGAACTCTATAAGATACTGATGTCTTGTCAGTATTCAGTCAGTGAACACAAGTTTGATCTCACACGAGCATCGCCATGGGAACAGGACACTTATTCCAAAGCCCTTGACCCGTGGACATAAGTTATCTCACAGTTAATCAACATGAAGTAAACAGTGATGCACTGATCCATTTGTCATGAGTGGCCTTTCTAGAAATAACGTCATGCTCTTCATATTTAGCCTATAATAAAAAATGCAAGAGTACAAGCAGCAAAGTTACAGAGAAAACATTCACAGATTCATTTTGAGAAGTAGACGCAGGTAAGGACTCCAGCTGCGATGCTCAGAGCAGCAGAATCGGGGATCTGGAGAATCTGCTCCTGCAACATATCGGCTTCAGTGCAACAGAGGTAAAAGGAGCTTCGTGAGCCAAGCAAGGATGTGTCCTTCATCTCTGTGGTATCTCCTTTCCTTTTCTTCATTCTCCTGGTAGTTCTTTTTTTTGTCTCAAGTTTTTCTTAAATTAGAACCATATGGAAGAATTGCGAAGATGTTGGAACTCAGATCATTCTTACGTGTGCATGTGTCTGTCCTCATTATATAACACACACACATTTGCACCATGTGTGCTCCAGATGGCGACCTTCTGAGGAACTCAGGAAACAGTTTCTGCAGTGCAGTCTGTATTGTGTATTTATCATAAGAACCTGTGTGTGTATGTGCAGGCTCACATGTGAAGGGTGAATCATGCACCTCTCACCTTCCCCCACTGATTTCACTCAGGCCAACAGGCATACCGGGCTGTCACTTATACACAGTCCATTATACATAAAGGGCTGTTACTAAAGCACAGTCCAATAGGCTTATATGGCTGTTACTCAGAGCCTAACAGGCTTACAGAGATGTCAGTATTACACAATCCAATACCCTTGTAGGACTGTTACTCAAATAGTCCAGTAGGCTTACAGGCCTGTTACTAAATCAGTCCAATACGCTTACAGGCCTGTTACTAAATCAGTCCAATAGGCTTACAGGCCTGTTACTAAATCAGTCCAATAGGTTTACAGGCCTGTTACTTAATCAGTCCAATAGACTTACAGGCTTGTTACTCAATCAGTCCAATAGGTTTACAGGCCTCTTACTCAATCAGTTCAATAGGCTTACAGGCCTGTTACTCAATCAGTTCAATAGGCTTACAGGCCTGTTACCCAACAGTCCAATAGGTTTACAGGCCTCTTACTCAATCAGTTCAATAGGCTTACAGGTCTGTTACTCAACAGTCCAATAGGTTTACAGGCCTCTTACTCAATCAGTTCAATAGGCTTACAGGCCTGTTACTCAACAGTCCAATAGGTTTACAGGCCTGTTACTCGATCAGTCCAATAGGCTTACAGGCCTGTTACTCAACAGTCCAATAGGTTTACAGGCCTCTTACTCAATCAGTTCAATAGGCTTACAGGCCTGTTACTCAAC
>JAAGVU020000036.1:948709-960005 GCA_011763525.2 Mormyrus iriodes | reverse complement strand
AGTCCAATAGGTTTACAGGCCTGTTACTCGATCAGTCCAATAGGCTTACAGGCCTGTTACTCAATCAGTCCAATAGGTTTACAGGCCTCTTACTCAATCAGTTCAATAGGCTTCCAGGCCTGTTACTCAACAGTCCAATAGGTTTACAGGCCTGTTACTCAACAGTCCAATAGGTTTACAGGCCTGTTACTCAACAGTCCAATAGGCTTACAGGCCTGTTACTCAACAGTCCAATAGGCTTACAGGCCTGTTACTTAACAGTCCAATAGGCTTATATGGCTGTTACTCAAACACAATCAACAGTCACGTCTTCTTGTCCTGAGTCATTTTTATCTCTATATTTTCCATTTCTATAACATCTCAATAGTCTTCTTAGTGAAAGTCTGAGATAAAACCAGTTCCTCAACCCACAAACTCACAGATCAGGCGTCAAACCATTTATGTCTATGAAGTTAACTAAAGGCTGAATTCATGCAGAACGTCCATTTGTCAATGAACCATGTTCCATCATAAGCCAGTATCAAATTGCTAGAGGTGGTTTCAGTCAGTCGAGAAGGCAAGTCTCAATTTGTTTAATCTGCAAGAGTTGATTTCTGAGATGCTCAAAAGCATAATACTCCACTTCAATCATAGACATCCTCACAGTTCAATACTGACCACCAATGGGCCAAGTACCACTTTTATACACACCAGTTATAAACAGAATCTCCATCAGTCACTGACCCAGCAATTCGTTATTACTCAATTATTTTTGGCTATTGTAATTTTTCCCATAAGGAGTTCTGGACGATGTCTGGTGGTTAGTCTTCATTCTGGAAGATCTGTGCATAATATTAAGACTTAATGGAACATTTTGGAACTTGAGACCTAAGTGGACAGGAGTAGGCCCCTTATTACAATGGTTGACTGGGTTGTGAGACTGCAATAACAAAGTACAGGAGCTCAGCATTATTGGCTCACAATATGCTCCCGTCTTAGAGTGTGGATGGAGAAGTGCTGAGTTACTACGTTGCAGGAAGTACTGTAATAAGCCTTCCAGTGGCACCTTTCTGCAAAGGCCGTGATCGATTGGTCTCTTGGAGCTGGACTTATTTGATGTGACTCTATGTTAGTGAGGGCAGGAATGAGTAAGACAGAATCTTTCTGGGACTCTGCCATCCCTTCAAACGTCCAAAGTGAGGTTTGAAGATGATGCCTAGTGTTGAAAGAAACTGTAAGTCGCATGGCACACCATCCACATACATGTGCTCATGGAATTTCAGCAACTTCTTTGCATGGTCAATGTAAAAGAAAAACAATTGATCAAGCTTTTGAAGATCAGATATTTAACGCCCTGCGATTGCACATGTTGTTGTATTGTACCCTTCTTATTCAGTTGTGTGAATACCACAGCGAAAGAGCAGCCAAAGGCATGATGTCATTGCCTTTCTGACAAAAAAACTAAATCTACTAATTGAAGAAAGAGGGAAGTCAGAAGCTGTTAAAAGCAGAGCTGAGGCACAGAGTCTAATCTTCACTGCAAGCCATGTGTTATGCTTCCTGCATCCTGGCACTTGTAACATGTTTAAAGAGGGGCCTCAAAGACATGATTAGATATCACATGACTGCCTTTCCTTGTTTTGTTGAAAGGGAACAAAGACGACAGAATGAAGTGGAGGGAGTGAAGTCGGTTGAGGTTTCAACAGAATATTTGGGTCATTGTATGTTTGCTAGTCCAAATAAAGTGTAAATTATCAGAGTGCAGCACTTTCCCATGGGACCGAGGCATGGGAAGCTACTGATCATAGGGCCAAACACATTTCTGCTATCTAGGGGAAATATATAAATGTTTTTCCCATCGGGATTCCTGCAAGCATGTGTTTGTTTGCCTGAATAGGACATTCGGAGACTGACCTCTACATCCAGGATAGAAATAGCAGAGAAATCACAGTAGCAAAGTTCAAAGGCATCATGCACATACACAGACGTACCCTCACAGACAGGCAGGCACACACACAAATATGCATAAACACAGACATATAGAGAAAGACAGTGTCTCCACACACACACAAACAAATTGATTTATTTTTGGCTGGGTTGTTTGCATTTCCTGCAGGATAAACAGCTTTATATATGTCTCCATGAATGAAGTCTGAAGATACCAAAACTCAGTATAAACCATCAGCCTGCAATGAGTCATTATATCATAACTGAGCAGGGATGGACGGCTGAAGATTAGCCAGGCTGCAGGTACAAGAGTTTTATGGCCACACGAGTCTTGGACGACTTTTTCCATTTGAAACATTCCCCAGGTCGTATTTATGGCGCGAGGAAGAGCACAACGGCACTGTTTTATGGACGAGTGCCAGTAAATGAGATCATAAATATGTGACAAACATATAGCCAACTCATTCATGCGTGACTGGTCCCCGTCATGCCACTCAGATAATAGCAGCAATATCCAGCTGAGACAGCTGGTTTGCTTTTTTGTTCGTAAAAAGAAGTGTCAAGTATGTGGGTACGAGAGGATCTGGCTACAAGTGAACTGAAGCACCATTTTCTTACACTTCAGTAAGCTGACCAGGATGGCTAGCATGTTGGTCATGTCATCTGCCAGTGCTCAGGCTGACCCCATTTATCAAACTTCCTGTCAGTTAAACCACACCGCAGTTCTCACTCCCCCCAACCCAGAGCCAGAAACGGCACCTGGGTTGGGGGAGATGTGTTCACATCACTAAACAGCGCCAGGGGCTATTTTTATTATCCTGAACGCACCTGCAACACTCTCAAGTCTGTTGGGACTGTAGAGGGCAGCAACTCTAAATGAAGGTACTGGTGGGCACAGATTGTATGAATGATGTGTATACTGCCAGCTACTGTCCAAAGTGTGCTAGACAAGCCACTAATCTCAATGTAGTGGAACCTGGTTTCCCTGGTCTGCCATTTACCATTTGCATTAGCGCAATGTTCATCAGGGGCCTCTGACAAATCTGACAACACCTTAACTGAGATCATTTATTTGAAACATCATATCAGCACTAATTTCACTTTATACTGAAATTCGCCCCCGCCTTTTACGTTAATATTTGTTGTAGTTTGCACTGTTCAGCACCACCTTCCACCCACTTATCCTGGTCTGGGTCCCAGGCAGTACAGATCAGCGGTAAACACTAGAGTGGACTGGGACTGAGACATGCTATTTTTACAAAGATTCATCACTTATTCCCTTCACAGGTTACCGTTAAAGCTCACATAGTATCACACCTGCCCCCTGCTGTTCAGCGTTCGTTTTGCTTTCATATAGGTTCATCCTCTGCCTCGGGCTTATTGACTTTGTCATTATGCTGGGGAAAGGTCTCCCCCTAGTGGTGAGACTGAGAGAATACAACAACTCATTCTTGGCTTTTAAAATGCTAACACTTACATAGAGAATGGAAAACACTCACCATTTAAAGCAAATCCACTTTATTTTTATTTATATAGTTTTATTTTTTTTATTCATAACAGCAAGAACCAAATATAGCATTGATAATAAAATTAGCATAAAACAAATTGCAGCAGAGGACAGAATACATTTTTTTAGCAACTACAAGCATAAGAATGAGAGTCTGGAAACAGAGTGTTATAAACCCAGATGTGTGGACTTTGAGCAGATGAAAGGGTGATCTTTGGGCCTCTTCCTGCCAGAAGAAACCAGTGGGAGTAAGTCACTGGCTCCACTGGGGAAAAACAATCTTTAGTCTATCGATCCTCAGTGCTTGTCCACCTAGACCACAGGCAAAGTGTCACTTAGCCAAATACTGAATACATGCACTGTTAGCCAATAATTTAGCTGTGCTTATTTCATCTGCTGAAAGTACCACTGAGAATAGAATGAACCGTGTTAGCACTACTGTGTCTCTGTGTGTTTGTTGCCCTGTTAATACTCCTCAAGTTGTGAAATGTACGTAAGCCACTGTCTGTTTCTGTAATCTGTTTTTTTTCTTAGTTCTTTATCTTGATGTTATACTGTATACCTTAAATATGTTTGTTCTATAATTCTTTTATTGACTTATTTTGTTATGTTATTTTGCGTCGATAATAACTCCTTGAACATGCAATCCTCTCTGACTAAATAAGCAACAGAAATTGTTACATGGCTGGACCTGGACTGGCGTGGTCCGGCCACACCTGTGTTAAGGCAGGTACGGCAGCCGGACGCTACCTGTCTGGTTTTCTCCGGAGGGCGGAGCTGAGCTCCACCTGAAGGTTTCCTGGTGCACTACAAGCCACCGTCTTTAAAGCAGAGTGAAGTCTGGCCTCTTCTGGCTGGCAGGGAGTCTGCCAACCCTGTGCCACTTTTGCAAGCAATTTTTTGTTCAGCCTGTCTTTAGTTAATTTTTTTTTTATTAACCTAACAAAATTCCTCATTATTATAGACATTTTTAATCAAAATAAGATCTCCTTATTATACATGGTTTCTTTCCTTTTTTTAAACTATGTACAGAAGTGCAAAAAGTCGCCCTTCGCCCCTCAGGTTCGGACCCGCTAGCCTGGGATCTGCCACACTCCGTCCGCTTCCTTTCCCATAAGCCTCCACCCTCACGCCCCGGAGAGCGAACCGATCGGCAGCTTTTTAAAATGAGACATCCAGGGTTTTAAAAATATTCAAACAATAATTCACTATTTGAAATGGATACAGTAGAAAATAACTTTTACTCTAACATCTAAGAGCTAGGATTTTTTATTAATTTTTTTACTTATAATAGTGACTAATTACAAACCATAAATCATTAAAATATTACGCAATTGTCCACCAGAGTTGTTGCCACAGCAACTACCCCTTCCTTAGGAACGATTTCCTCATTGTAAGATATCCATATAAAAGATCTTTGTTCAAAGAATTTAAACAGACAATGAAAAATGACTGACATTCTTACATTTCACTAAAAAATAAAAATTATTTAGTTTACAATAATACTAATACTTAAACTGACACTACATGTAAATTTAAAACTATGAGTATGGTATGAAGAACACAATTTCTAATACTTTATTTTCTACAAAAGTTATCAGGAACATCTAATAAGACAAAAATCCACTAACTAAATATTAGAACAGTATCCAACCTTTAAGTAATATAAAACAAAATATCCTAATGTCCAAAATGTAAGAAAACAAACAAAAATATATAAATGCAATGAGAGAAATTAAAAATGGGAATAAAATGTAATAAAGCATAAACTCTACATGTATGACAATAACGTGTTTGTGGTTATACCATGATTGAAACTCCATTCGAATGGCGTTGAACCCGTGGTGTAATCTAAGGCTTTAATAGATGATACAATCAGTAATTCATGAGCTCACCGTGTGCCACCACATCACTCCAACTGCCAGTGAAAATCCCATGATGCACTTGGAGGTACACAGGCTCTGGGGCGTGAACTTCAGCTTATCCCAGCCGATGCTTAAGCGCCCCCGAGTGGAGCCCCAGCGCGGCATGTGGCACACAGGCCGAGCTGAGCCACACTAATCATCATGAGCCGTGAAAAAGACCTTTATGGGGAACAACCTTTGGCTGAACCCAGGGAGAACAACAGAACACTAAAAAAACACGTGTTGCTGTGGCAGCCCCTGAAAAGGGCTGCCACAAGCCACTTAAATCTAAAATATAAAAAAAAATACAACAATAACAATAATGTCAGATTAGTAAGAATAAAGGATTCGAATCACATACAATATGAAGAAAAGTCACGCTCCGATGTAACTACATTTTGGTTTCATGCAACATTAGCTTGTGCTTCCTCCACATTGTGGGGTGCGAGGGGGGGGCGGGTCTTGCCGACCGCGAAGCCTCGGACCGGACGAAACCTCGGCCCCCAAACCCTCAGGCCCACCACCCCTTAAAAATGGCACCCGAGCCCAGGACGACACAGAGGTCGGAAAAATACGAGCGTTAGCGAACTGAAGAAGAGAGCTAACGCAAAGTAAGGCAGTGGAGTTATTGGGGCCGTCTTTGACAGAATGGAAAAATGGCATCCTCGGTAAAGGCCTCTGAGGAAGATCTAAGCAGTCAAAGGAAAGCGAGGCGATGAAGCAGGAAGGAGACCTAGGAGGAGGTGGAGAGTAACACTGATGGAGTAACACTAGTTTGGGTTGTACAGACGGGTCATTAAAGCTTCAAAGTGCTTGACGAAGGACACGTTTGTGTTTCGTACCCAGAACATTCATCTGTCTCTTCACCTCCTTTTGTCATACAATCGAGTTCGCCTACAAAACAGAATCCTTACAGATACTTAAGAACACTGTGCATGCACAACAAAATAAATCTTATATGGCATTTTATACTCGTCCTCCTTCTTGTTTTAAATACAAGGTGCACCTTTGTCGTTTTTTTTTCTGTAAACCATGAAAGAAATATTTCAATTCAAAACAAAAAAAAAAATGAACAGAAGCATTTCTTGGTCTATCGATGTACCAACCACAGTGTGAGTTTCCCGGTTATGTGTGCAGGGGAGGGTGGGGGGTAGGGGGTGCACATGACTGCCACCTGTGGTCCAGCCGCCCCCAATGCTGGCATGCCTGGCCAGGGAGGGGCTCCCACTGGGTGTCAAGGGTCTTCCCGTTCTTCAGGCACATGCTGTTTGCAGTGTCATGTACATGGAGGGTCACCATTGGGAATCCTGCACACTTAAACACGATCTGAAGGGAAAGCATACAGAAAAAAGAGGGGCAGTCAGCGAGACGTCCATCCTGGGACGGCGGGGAGGGAACGGCCTCAGACAGGGCACCTGCCGCCTTTCTCGCAACCACACGTTCACTTACTGTTTCGATGGTTCCTCTACATTTGGGTTACGTATTTGTGGCTAGTCAGATGATCTGCAGATATTATTGGAATCTGGAGACAGAATGAGAGATGTATAAATGCTCAGACGCGGGCTGGTGAACTAAACAGCGGACGGGCTCAGGCCTGCTAGCAAATTCAGAAGTTCAAATAAACATGTGAAGAGATCGTATTGAAAATGTTTAGTCAGATGTAGCAGGCATTTAAAGTTGAGAATTTTGGGTTACATAATGCCTTTCTGCGCAGAGTATAAATATTAAGTGATGAGTCACGCAGAATAAAATCAGATAAATACACTTATTTGGCTTGCCTTAATTCCGATGACATATTTTAGCCTCATTTACACGTTCATATTCAGACTGCTCACAGTATTATACCTACAATTGCATGGAATTTCTTAAACCATTAGAGGATAGCAGGCGAACTCGGGCTGTGGGGGTGGGGAAAGGCAGTCAAGAGACTGTTTGCGTGTCCCAGCCTGTGCCCTTGCTGGCCTCCACGCCCAAGCTGCCCTCTCGCAGCTCACAAGCACACAGCTAGACGTTTCGCTCCCCGTTCACCCTGGGGACTGGCACCTACTATTGGACCAAGGAGGACCAGACCCAATGAATCGCTCTCCAACAAGAACATCAAACTCAACATCACGGAAGAGCTGTGCCTCCAGTACAGGGAGGTATTACCATACCAGAGGCCCTGTACCCACCTCAGGCCAGAGGCTTGTCAGTGACGTCAATTAAGTCTTTCATGTCTTTAATATGAAACAAAAACATAAAACTCTAAACCCTGAATGTATGCTACCATTTACTGTTGGTTTTAGAAATGAAACATTAAATTAAAGGTACCAGCAAACAACGAGATTAGAGGGAAGGTAAAAAGTGTTGTTAGCACCAGCGACATGGATCAGAAGCCAGGCCATGTTTGTATGTAACAGGAAGAGCGCACTTCAGCAAAACTAATGATGTCATAGAGGACCTTTGTGGCGTGCAGGCCAACAAGAGCAAGATCTCCACCCTCCCAGACCCAGGCGCACAGAGAGGACAGAGGCACCGATTGGTTGTAGGGAGATACGAAGCAGTAAAGGAGCAAACCTGATTGGCTGTGGCGGTTGCGAAGGGAACACTTGTGGCAGATGTGGTTGCTGCAGACACAGTGGCTGGTGTAGCACCGTGCATCATGGGAACTTTTCGGAGGGAAAATCACATAAGCCAACAAACAGGAGAGTGAAGCGATATGGCTACAAGTGCAAATGTGAAGTAAGGGGAACGTGGCAGGGGGCGGGGGCTGGGTGACGTTTGGGGAGGGGTCGGGATGGGGGTTACTCCAGCAGGAAGCCGAGAGGTGCGTCAGAGAGATACACGCCACCAGCAGTGTCATGCAGCCACATGGCGCAGCAAAAGAGCGACATTCCATGGGACATCATCACATGTTTACAGCTTTACAGCTAATAGTGACGCATTCATCAGTACATCTCAGTCTGTTTCCAGTACTCTTAAGTAATAAGTATTTTTTTTAATTACTTAATTAAAAATAAAACAAATCCATACTCCCACAAGACATGGCCAGATCATTACAGTCATATAGATTAGATTTCAATGAGGACACCAAACATGACCAACAACAAGGCCTCTGTCTTGAGGCTCACAGCCCACCATAAGCCACAGGCTGGAGAAGGAAACAGCAGGGAAGCCATTTTATTTTTGCCATTTTTTTCAGGATTCAAAATGTCACGTAAATGTCAGATCCCAGATTTAATTTATGGCTGTTAGTGTGGAATAATGACTTTTGGCCTCTTCTAAGCTGTGGATTATGATGGAGTGAGAGCAACTGAAAGGATTTAGGATAATTAAGAAAGAAAGCTGTCACCTACCAACACTTGTTGCAGGTGTCATGCACAATATTGAGCCTGCCCATCATGCATTGCAACAGGAAGTGGATTGGAAAGGGACAGGGAGAAGAATTGAAACAACCCATCACAAGTGTCATTAGAATGAAAAAAAAAAAAGGAAGAGAACGTTGTTATGGGAACAGCAGGATACACATGTAAGCACAGTCAATCAATTATAAAGGTGTGAACAATTTCATATGTGCCTCTTAGCGAAGATCTGTGTGTACATACATTTACTAAAGAAAAAAGGCGTGAGGACCATTATTACAATTAAAATAATGTCTTCAGTTATGTTAACAATAGTGGGAAAATAACAGAAAGGTGTTATAAATAGGGGACGACACTGGATCTTATGTGAAAAGCTTTATCTAAACCTTTGCTGTGGGAAGTTAAGGATTTACACAGGAATCCATCTGCTGGACCAACTTGCAAGCAAGGCACTCTCTCTCTCTCTCTGTATCCCGCATCTGCATCTAGTGGTGAACACCTCTCCCCAGTCCTACTGTGATCACTGTATAGAGTAGGGGCTGCAAGGGCTTGCCAGAAGCAAATGCAGGCGCTATCGCGCCAATACCCCCAGCTACACGCGTGAACTCGCAAAAACAAATCGTGTCGCTAAGATAGAGACGCTATTTTGTTTTGGTCTTTCAATTACATGTTATTTCCGTGGGTAAATAATGTTTTATCAACCAATGGTGCACATTCTCAGGGGTGAACAGTGTTTGATTAATGTGGCATGCATGCTGACAACCAAAAAACACCATTTCTGATTGGCTAAGAAGACACTTCCTGTGTTCATTATTAAAGAGGATCCCTCATGGGGCAGCATCAAAGAGGCTCAGGGTCCCACCTGAAGGGATAAAGGCAGCCTGCTGCTGGAACTGCATGTTGGCCAGGGCTTGCTGATACTGGAACATGCCGCTGGTGAACATGGTGGGGGCACCATTGGCTTTCTCCAGCGCTGGTCTCTTTGGTAAAGGAGGCAGGACGCCGGGTGGGATTCCCTGCTGGGCAGACACAGAAGAAAACAGGGGGATGGGAAAGGAGGATGAGAAAATGGAGGAGGAGTCACAGCAAAGGAGAGGGAGAGAGGGGGGAGAGAGAGAGAGAGAGAGAGAGAAAGAGACACGCCATTAGAGGACAAAGCACCCCACGACTGGAGCTTGTGCAGCAACCAGCAAGCAGGCGATGGACTGAACTACTCCGAACAGCAAGACAATGGTGCTGACAGCAGTAATGTCAACTCCAAAAGCAACAATGATTATAACCGTCATAACATTACTCTGAACATCAGCAACTCGACTGACAGTACCAACAACAACAGGAACATTACATGAATTAATGCAAAACAGGCAGCAGTGTCCTAACGTGTATGCTAACCATGCTAACCATTGTGAATGTTGCAGTGCTTCTGTTTACATAATAATAACAATAACAATAATAATAGTAATAATAATAATAATAACAATAACAGAAGCTTCAACAGAAATGGCATTGAAAGGAAAGCAGTTTTGCTGGCTTTGTGAGGAACAGTACAGCCATGTTAATCTTCCCTCACTAGAGACATTACAGGCCGCTAAAAGCCCCGCCTCACCCAAGATCAGACATGCAAACAATATCTACATGCAAGATATTTAGGAACGTTACGTTGTGTAGAGAACACAGAGTCATGCCACCACACAAGACTTATTATACAGTTCTGAATACCTCTTCATTGACAGTTATCACAACGTAAATGTGATTAATTGACTGTGGACCTTTTTCACAAAAGTATTTTCTTGACAAATTTTAATTTTTTTCGAGTCAGAATCGTGTTCCGACAAATTAGTAAATATTGTAAATTCAATGTATAAATGGATATTGTTTTATGCCACAATCAATTTACCACCAAATCAATGAAAATTTAATTGTTGCTGCTAAATTTAATCTTTGACTAATGTTTTAGTTAAAACTTATTTCTACAATAAAGCTACATGCCAAGCTAAAAGGTGAAAGGTCATAGTACCAGGTCAAAGGTTGCCTCGAGGGGTCGCTTCAGTGATTTGACAGCCGACTGAGTCTTAATTAGCAGGCAGCGAGCACATGATGGCAATGGGCCAATGGGGTTCAAGCGCATTAACATAAACAGCAAGCAGAGGTGCATCATGGGGGCAGCAGTGCAGTTTGGGTAGGTGAGAAAAAAAACAAATAAAAAACAAATCATCGGAATGCAATATACAACGAATAACAAGACTAGACATGCACTGTAAAGGCACTACTGCAGTTATTGTACAGACCATGTGTCTGACGTCTTTTACAGACAGAATCATCAACATCACAGAGACTGAAACACCTACAGCTCTCCTTCCATCAGCAAACGTTAATTTCAAGGGTATGTTTCACTGTACAAAATCTGTTAATTATCAATACACAGTACCTGTAGGAAGGTAAGTACAGTTTTTTAACAGCTGATTGGATGATTCAGTTTTTCACTGCTATGAACATACAGACATTACTATGCGTCTAGCGCTACAGGACTCAAAGCAATAAACAGTCACTGCTCACAGATCTCTGTTATTTTGTGGACATGGTGACAGTTACTGTTTTATTTTGGGGGTGGGGCGGGG
>JAAGVU020000036.1:871301-948609 GCA_011763525.2 Mormyrus iriodes | reverse complement strand
TGGGGCGGGGCGGGGCGGGGCGGGGGGGGCAGGGTTTCCAGTGACATCACATGGGGGCAGTGGGTCAGCAGAGCCTGCAAGGTGGTGGGGTGGAACGGGGCGACACGTACCATTGCAGCTGCAGCAGCAGCCTGGTTGACCTGGTGCTGTGCGGCCTTGATCTTGGCCTGCAGGTGGGCTGGCGGGTGGAAGTACTTGCACTTCTCCCTGGAGCAGCGACCCTTGATGTAGTCCATGCACACGGTGACCGTGTTGTCATTGGTATCGATCATGGTGCTGTCTGCCGGGTGGGCGAAGCGACAGTCGTTCTCCCCCCGAGTGCAGTTACCTCTCTGGTACTCCCGACACACCTGCGGAGACACACACACACACACACACACACACACACACAAAGTAGGTGACTCACTGTGTGTGGGAGGGAGCAGAGAGACGGATACCAGCGGACAGTGAGTCCTAATGGCACATCATACATCAGCAGCCTTCCTACACAACTGCAGTGGGGTAAGGAGATTCACGCACACACACACACACACACACACACACACACACACACATACACACACACGGCATGCGGCCATGTCACGCCACCCACCACAGCTGCCTTTCCGTAACGTAGCCTTGTCATTGCCTCGTGAATATTCACCAACAGGTGGCAGAGTCCTGAGACTCATGATGATTCTGATTAAATGACAGTTTAGTCAGCAGTGGGTAGGCTCCAGACCAGCTTCACTGGCAGTCAGTGACACACACACACACACACACACACACACACACACACAGTCCGCATATTCATGTCTTTATGGGGACTCATCATTTATTTCTATGGACATAATCCTAATCCCAACTATGACAACCTTAACCCCTACCCAGCCCTAACCTTAGTTAACTAAACTAAACTTAATTTTTAGTTTATTGATTGCATTTACAGGTTTTTTAAAAAAAAGGTTTTTTAACCTTGTGGGAACCGAAAAAATGTCCCTACAAAATTACAGTTTTTAATCACATTGTGGGGAAATCTGGTCTGGTAACACACACACACACACACACACACACTCACAATAAGCAAATGAATGACACTCAGAATTTCCCAGAAGAATACATTTTTCATGGGGATTCTGATGGAAAATTCCAAAACATGGGGAATATCATACGATTTAGGAAAAAGACAACATGTGCTATCCATGAGTAAACAGTAGGGGGCAGCCTTCCCCTTCATACACGGGCCTCTGGTCTCAGCAGATTCAGCTCTGGTGCTGCTCGATCTCCAGCCAATCAAGGGCAGTTGGACCAAGTCTCTGACAAAATGTATCTGCACTCATTTTCCCATATAACTACACACAACATACAGAGACCAGCACATACAAATCACATACCACAAACCAGCAGACTCCACTCAGCCATGCAGTAAAATGCAGCCAAATAAGGCAGTTGGCCACACCCATATGGGTCCAGGAGAACATTCCTAACAGCTACAATCACCTCCATGCCACACCCCTGGACTTCATTAGAGGAATCCATTTTTAACTCCCTCCCTGGGAGCATAACAACCTCACTCTCCATCACTTTCTGTTCATCTTCAGTTTTACCCGTCACTAGCCTCTGTCTTCATCGTCATCATCACTCAGGTACCCCCCACCCCCCCAAAGTGCCCCCTAGTTACCCTCTAATCGATATTCCCATTATCCCTCTGCTGCTGACATGGACTGTCTTGCATGATTCATGAGGTCACCTCGCTGACCGATTCATTTTTATTGACGGGGGGAGGTCAAAAAGGTACGAGTCAGAGTATGAGACAGCATGTTCCTCATACTGCAGCCAAGCTTTAGCAGGAAAACTTTGGTGATTCACTGTCTGACGTGAGATAACAGTGAAGGAACTATGGTACATTAATATGTCATGGTGTTTAGCTGGGACATACTACCTCCGGCAATTGTGCTTTGCCACCCCTAACCCTCCAGGCTCCAGAAGCTGTGCTATGCTAACTATAATCCTCCAAGCGCTGTTCTGTGCCAACGCTAACCCGAACCCCTCAGAAGGTGTGCGCTGCTAACGTTAACCCTAACCCACCAGAGCTGTGTGATGCTAACGCTAACCCTAGCCCACAAGAAGCTGTGTGATGCTAATGCTAACCCTAACCCACCAGGAGCTATGCTGTGTGGTGCTAATACTAACCCTAACCCTAACTCACCAGGAGCTGTGCGATGCTAACGCTAACCCTAACCCACCAGGAGCTGTGTGATGCTAACGTTACACCACACAGGAATCTCACCTCCAGGCGGTCAGTTCTCATTAGCTTCTGGGCAGCGGCGGCAGCAGCTGGCACAGGCACGCTGGGACTGCTGGTGACCAGCACAGGGGTGCTGGGCAGAATCTCTGCCTGCATGAGGCCGGGTGATACAGGGCCCAGGTACGGGCTAAACGCTGCCGCTGCTGCCGTGGCATTGGTGGCCAGACTTGGCGTCACCGAGAACATGGGCTGTGGAGAGGAAGAGGTCACAGCTCAGGGACGTAGGGAGTTTCTGTATCTAATAACCCGAACACTATTGATAATCAATGAACACTGTTCAAGAATTTATACTCCATGGAATAACATATATACTGTAGACATATAAGGGAATACATAACCAAATAATGATAAAATATTAGAAATCAAAATGTTGCAATGACAATACTTATACCTGCAATTCTGAATTCAAAGCTTTTCTTTTCTTTTTGTTTTGATCTAAGTTTTTTTCTGCATTTTTTTCAAAAGTAATATTGAAATAAACAAAGATTATGAATAGAATATCTTTTCCTTAAATCTCATAAAAACAGCTACGGATACACAATGATTTCTGAGATACCAAACATGTGACATAGCCTGGGAGGAGCAGTCCTGTGTGTCTTTCTGGGTCAGTGGGTGTGTGTGTGTGGTTGAACTCTCTTGTCCCACAACAGTATTGATATCAACAGCACAACACCTTAACCCTTGTGTATTTTACTTCTTCCGTTCTAAATTCTAGATTCTATAGAATTGAAAATGGACTGGAGTAACTGCAACCCCAAAAATAACACAGGGGTTAATCTAGATATCTTTACTTTCTGTTATTGTGCAATAATGACCTCTGACCTCTGTGGTAACCGATTTTGGGGAGGGGTGGGTTTTCACAGGTTTTGGCAAGTCTATTCCTAGCAGCAGAAGGCTCATAGCTCAGATCTAATGCCTGCAGTCAGGGAAGTTGGGAAATATGTCATAAACAATTCCTTGTTGATGGAAACTACCAGAAACCCTTCTTAGAACTGTGAAGTAATCACAAGCGTGAGGAAGTGAGAAGCGCCTAGAGAATGGTGGAGAAGATGCCCTTTTCAGCTGCACAGTGACTCATCTTAGATTCCTCGATTTTCAGAGGGAGAGATGGTGGCATAAATGAGTCTGTGCTCTCACCACAGCCTGGGCCCTACTGTCCTCCCTGCTCCGGGCTCAGAGCACTGCTAGCCCCCTTTCTCCAAGATTAATGGCAGTGGTGCACAGCTGTGAAGCCAGGCACTCTGCGCCGATGCCCGGAATAATGTCCCTCTCAGACACCCCACTGGATGACCGGTCACACATGAATCATCACTCATATTGGCACAAATCCCAAAGTTGGGCACCTAGATGGCCTCTGTGAACTGTGAATAGGCTTCACAAAGACACAGCAAAGCCTACGGTAATCCATCCGGCCAAGTCGACCCTCTCCATCCCATAATGCCCCCCGAGACAGAAAGATGCTTCAAGGTGGGGCTGCTTTCTATCTTTTACTGAATGGCTTGTCATTTTAATCTAAACCACCGTCGCGCAGTCAGGGATTTTAACGGCCCGAATTAGATCACCTTCAATGCCATATCATGCATGAAATTAAAATCAGCCCTGATTTCATCCTAAAGAGAGCAGTTCTCCTGTGTTATTTCCCTGCCTTTTTTCCCACTGATATTTCCCTGTCGTATTTCTCTGCTTTTTCTCCCCACCTCATCTCTCAGCCTTATTATTCTGCCTTATTTCCCTGCTGTGCTTCTCTGCCTTACATCCTAACCAATTATTCTTTCCCAGTCTAATTTTCCTGCCACATAGCTTCTTTCTTTACTGTAGTTCTAAGCCCCTAAGCGGGTTTGTTCTTTCTGCCCCCCCTCCCCAATGTAGTGACTGCTTGAGGCCAATAGTGGGCTCCCAAACCTCAGGGGCCCCACACAAATATATGGTTTGGGTGGTGGTAAACACCGCCACTGCCTCCAGTCTCACGCCATCTCTGTGCCCCACCTCCAGCTCTACATGATGAAATCTCAGATTCCTGGTGGCCATTCACTCCTCCTTCATTACCATGATGGAAAGGGAGCCATTGACAATGTGAAGATTAGGAAGCATTAAGCGAGCCGCCTGTTTGTGTGACAGTGTGCTGCCTTTTGTTACCACTCTGAGTGGGTCTGTGTGTGTGTGTGTGTGTGTGTGTGTGGGCCTTACTACAGGCTGCAGCTGTGTTCCAGGGATCATGGCGTTGGCCAGCTGCATCTGTTGGGCCAGCATGGCCATGTTCTTCTGCTGGATCAGGTTATTCCTCCCGTTGATCTCCAGCTGGGTCTTCAGGTGAGGTGGGGGGTGCAGGTATTTGCAGTTCTCCCTGGAGCAGCGGCCCTGTACAGGACGAGATGCACAGGTCAGGAAGGCGACCATGAAGTTAGGGCTGTCAGTGTGTCACAGCCCTGCACTGCCTGTAAAGAAACCCATAGTTCACAGGCAGCATTTATGGACCCTGTGTAATATTGTGCAACTGTAGTGATCAGTACAGCAATGAACAGAGCTCAAATGAAGCTGGAAGAGAGTGTATGTTTCTGGGGGGAGGGGGGGGAGTACCATCCAAACTGGCCTGTGTCATTAATAAGTAAGGACATGTTTAAGTGCATAAGGATCAGGAAGTAAGCATTGTTTCACCATTATATCCTTTGGATGTGTTTCTTGAAAGATGGTGTTATACAAAACTGTGACATCATGGTAGTGAAATTTTAAAAATGGAAAAGGGAGAGCAGGATGGGGAAAAACAGGATAGAAGAAAAGAGACAGGGGAGGGACAGCAGGAAAGAGAGAGGTGGAAAAGTAGGAAAGCGTATGACTGTCATTGATCACTGTGGCCTCGTTACTAGACATTCTGTGGAAGCACTGCAACTGTAGCTGAAGGATTCTGAAAAGATCATCTCTCTGAAACATCAGCCTTTTCCTGTACCTACCGGTAACCATCCATCCATCCATCCATCCATCTTCAAAACCCAGTTGTACAGCAGTGGACCAAGCAATTAGAGGAAGCAGACACACTCAAGTTACGAGGTGACCCTTCAACAATGCCTGGTCTTACTGCTCTGCCTTCATGGGGATTTTACTTAAAATTTTCACAGAATAACAAAACGTGAGAACATTCCCCGAATGCGAGGGGAAGGCCGCTCTCACGCGATGCTCATGCAGTTGCTCCAGACTGTAAACATGATTGTCCTTGAGACCTGATCTCTGCTTGTGTGGGGGGATCTGGACCGAGCTGCTTCACTGCTTCCTACAAATGAACAAATGACTTATTGGGTGGGGGTGGGGCACTGGCCAGGGTCATATTTCTCTCCCCCAGCTGACCCCAAGCAGCTCACGCTGTAATCACCGTTGCAGTGCTGGCTGGGACACAGGGGTATTCACTGCTGGGATAGATCTGCCTGCAAAGGCATTCTCCTAGTGCAAGCTACAGGATCACGCCCCTCACTTAATCTAGTTTGCTACTATGCTATTATCGCATTACCTAGATGCCGCTTACTGCCCTATACTTTTGCCTATTTATACTGTTGGACAAATGCCAACAGAAACATAATATATACAGAGTGACAAAGTCATTGTGTTCAAAAAGTGTTCAAAATATAAATCGGTCTACAAGGATAACGTCATGTTAACCAGCTAACTCATGCCAGAACTCCTCTTAGCAAGCAAAAGAGGTTCACGCCAAGGCTAATGAGACACATACCAAAGCTCCACTTAACCAATTAACTCAATAAAGATCTCCTCTTAGCTAGCTAACAGAGCCCAGGCCAAAGCACCTCTTGACCAGCTAACAGGGCCCCTGCCAAGGTTCCTCTTAACCAGCTAACAGGGCCCATGCCAAGGCTCCTCTTGACCAGCTAACGGGGCCCACGCCAAGGCTCCTCTTAACCAGCTAACGGGGCCCACGCCAAGGCTCCTCTTAACCAGCTAACGGGGCCCACGCCAAGGCTCCTCTTAACCAGCTAACGGGGCCTACGCCAAGGCTCCTCTTGACCAACTAACGGGGCCCACGCCAAGGCTCCTGGAATGTAAACCCTGGGCTGAAAGTGCAGCGCTTAGTCACATGATGTTTATCTGCCAACTCTATATGGGGGGGGCAGTCCGAGACTCTACTCTGTTTGTGTTTCTCCCCGTCTATCTCTCCCCCACCCTCGCTGTCTCTCTCCCTTCCTTTCTGTCTTTCAGTCTTTCTCTCTCCCTTCCCCACTACTCTCTCCTCTATCTCTCCCCTTTCTTTTCTCTTTCCTTCTCTATCCCTCCCCCTCCTCTGTCTCTCTGTCTTTCTCTGTCTCCCCCACCTCTCCCTGTCTTCTATCTAAACCCTTTTTCCTCTGTCTGTCTCTCTTTCCCTTTCTATTCCTCCCCTTCCTCTGTCTCTCTCTCTTTCTCTGTCTCCCCCACCTCTCTCTGTCCTGTATCTAAACCCTTTTTCCTCCATCTGTCTCTCTTTACCTCTCTATCCCTCCCCCACCTGTCTCTCTGTCTCCCCCACCTCACTCTCTCTGTCCTCTATCTATCCCCTTTTCCCCATCTGTCTCTCTTTCCCTCCCTCTCCTCTGTCTCTCTCTTTCTCTGTCTCCGCCACCTCTCTCTCTCTGTCCTCTATCTGTCCCCTCGTTCCTCCGTCTGTCTCTCTTTCCTTCTCTATCCATCCCCCTCCTCTGTCTCTCTCTGTCTCCGCCACCTCTCTCTTTCTGTTCTCTATCAGTCCCCTCATTCCTCCGTCTGTCTGTCTTTCCCTCTCTATCCATCCCCCTCCTCTGTCTCTCTTCACTTGCAGCCCCAAACAAGGGCCCAAGGACAGAATTTAAAAACAGGATCTGTAGTCACAATACACCCAGATCTTCAACAGTCACAAAGTCAGGCTTAATATGGAATGGCAGCTACAAGACACACACACACACACATGTTTGTGTTCATATCTTTGTGGGGACCGTCCATTCATTTCTATGGGAAAAACCCTAATCCCAGTAACGATGACCTTAACCCCTAACCAGACATATCCTTAACCATAAGTAACCAAACAAAATACTAGACTTTTGACATTTTTAGTTTCTTGATTATAGTCACAGATTTTTAAATAATTGAGTTTCCCCTTGTGGGGACCAAAGAAATGCCCCCCACAGTGTCAAAATTACAGGTTTTTATTAGAATGTGGGCACATTTGGTCCCCACAAAGTAATGTAATCATGACCCACACATACACACGCACACACACTGCATCAAGACTCAGGCCCTGTGATTTACTCATTATCAGTCCCTAAAATGGACCAAGAATCAGTTTCTCCCCACTTCTGATCTACCTCTATAATTCATGAAATTCATAAACTTTTTCATTCATTTTAAATGACCTCGCAAATTTAAACTTTGATGATGGCACATGATTTTCTCCATCCTGCAGCCTAAAAACCCACACCGCTCTGTTCGTTTTTAAAATAATTTTTTCCTCCAGGGGTTACAAACAGGAAGACTCAGTAACAGTGGGATTCCTGGGTCAGGGGGTCCCACGTGGGAGGAAGGTCCAGATGTACAGTACAGGTGACATGCCAGCGCATTGCGAGTTTATGTCTGGCCGTCACATTACCGTGATCTTACTGCCCAATTAGGTGATGCCAGCTGTAATAAAAAGGTAATGCAATGATCTCAGGTAGAGATGGGATCACAGCCCCTTTCCTACGACAGACTGGTAATGAAAACACATCAAATTCTGACTTATTTCCACTAAAGGGACAGAGAGGCGAGAGTGTCTGTTTATGAGAAAAGACGAGCATGCTTTTTTTCCCTAAGCCATGACCACTAGGCTGTGACTCAGCTGCAGCCGTCTGACGGAAAACAACACTAGGACTTGTGCTAATATACGCCAAAGGTACACTAGCATCCATAATAACATTAAATCAACTGGCTACACTAAAATTGTACTAGGAAATGTCACTAAGCAGCGATTAATCATTAGGAACACTTATGTACAGAGGAGATGAGTCTGGGTTTAGGGCCTGGGGAGGCTGAGCAGGGCCTCGGCCCTGGTGATTCGTGAGCAATGCCGAAGGCACCTGACAGGGCTGGTGCTCACACGTATTTGCTGCAGGCTGGCTGGATTGTGAGGAATGCCTCATGACCCTGGGGTATGTGCTGAGAGGGCACTTTGTGCTGCGCTTGCTATGGGACCCTCTGGGAGGGCCACACCAAGCACCCCAGCCAGGCACTGCACTCACACTGCGAGCCCCAGGCCCCAGTCTCCACACTCCTGGCTCAATGCCTGAGCCCCCAGATCCCAGGATCCAGGCTCCAGGGCCCAGGCCAACCCCGTCTTCCCCCCACCCGACTGCACTGTCCAACCATCAGGGAATGTACTGGGTGGTACTGCCACTAGATTGCAGGGCTGTGATTTGTATGGAAGCACAGACACTCACACACACAGACACCATCATGCACACACATGCAGCCCCACAGACGCACATACACTCATTCCAACAGCACCCTGGCCTTCCGCTGTCCCATGCCTGACTGAGCCGCTGCGCCATACCCGCGCTGCTGCAATGTGACACTCTTTTTGGGGTGTTAGACGCCCCCCCCTGAAATGCGGCAGCTGTTGACAGGCCCTGAGAGCTGAGGGGTGGCTGACGATAGTGGCTTCATCACCGTGAGCCCCGCCGTCCCCATGCTGCCCCCCTCCCTCGCCCACTCATGCACCCAAACCCTCATCATCACTACAGGGTCACTGGGAATGGCCCAGGAACCAATCAGACAAGGGCTAATCGGGATGTAGGAGTGTGTGAGGGCAAAAGATGACATCCTGTGGGCGTGGCATGATGGGTGTGGCCTTCAGACGCATGAATACAGAGTCACTTTTCTCAGTTCCCTTTCTGTACCTCCTAATGAACAATAATCAGGTTTGAACTCAGATGGTTTCCATCCTTACCTATTAATGATCCACCATGAGTGTGGCACAGCACAGATAATTTGGCACTGAACTGAGTTCGGACCCGATATCCGTTTTTCTGACTGTGTTGGATGGTCGATGAACTGATGGTATTAATCATCTAAGAAGACATTCCCTTCCGGTACCTGCAGCCACTGGTAGGGTTTAATTTTCACTATCGCTCCCTCTCATCAAAGATCATATTTACCTCCTCGCCTCTGAAAGGGTGACTGAAACACTGAAGGATATTAAAAAGACACGTGGGCAGGCAGTTCCATAGCTCAGCCTGGCCATGACTTGGCCAACGCTACGAGAGAAATGCAGGTCCCCATATCGGCAAGCCCAGTGCTCTCTGCTGATTAGTTAATGGTTGGCGTCTGTAATTTCGGCTCATCTGCTTTTCAGAAAAGCTTTTATCAAATCCTGTCTTTGACTCAGTTTCCACTGCGACACCTTGAATGTGAACAGAATAGCACTAACTGAAAGAACGGGGACAGTTTCGAGCCCCCCTCCCCCCCAGCCTCTAACACCCACACACAGGCATACGTAATAGACCAACAGCACTTGTCCTGCCAGCAGGTACAGCTGTTATGGAGCTGAACCCAGTCGATTTAGCCTGCAAAGATTTTGCTGAAGTGATTTATTAAAATATATATCTACATAGCGCCAAAACAAGACATAAAATTCTCTGATTTGCTTAAAAATGGTTTCTCAAGTAAAATAACACAATCAGTTGAAAGAGTCAAGTTAATCGCACTGACACGTTCAAAGAACAATGAATAGCACAGACACACGGCGACACAGGGAACCTGAAGTGTGACAGGCGCGTGCAGCCAGCCATCAGCTAGCCAGCGCAGCCCCTTTAAAGGACGTTGCCGAGTCATGCTGAAAAAAGTGCGTTGGCCTTTCGTCTGGCCGTGTGGAATTTCCTCATCCCGGCCACAAACCTCCTATCCAAGCCCCTGCTTTCATACGCTTCCAGATTTAAGCGAAGCTGTTAATAAGCGATCGTTTCATCCCACCAAGAGTAACATCGCTCTGTCACAGATACGCCTGATAAAGGACGGAAAAGTGATTCTGTATCCCTGTGTCAGGCTCGCTCTTTTGGAAGCTGGAGAGTAGGCCTGTGTTTCCTGTGTGTCTCATCGGAAGTTTTAGACTCATGCAGACAAACAGTGAGACTCCATATTTTTGTCTGGAGTTGGGGGGGAGGGCACAGAAGTATCAGAATAACCCTTATTTCACACACAAATACTTCAGCTGTGTGTGTGTATATATATATATATACCCATACATTCATACATATATATCTTTGTTTAAACACTGCTGCTATGCCTACGGTATCATAGCAACAGCCCCCCTGGACTCCTAAGAAGTGGAAAGAACAGCATCTGAATCTGGCATGTCGGCTCGTGGCCCGCGCCACACACACGCCTCTCCCGCCGGCCGCTGTTTACCGCGCACAAGGGAACGGTACCCAAAAAAGGTGGCCTGCTCGCTCCTGCTGCCACTCGGAATGCAAACACCCGCCCGTCCAGGCCCCACCCTCCCTCGTCCGCCCCTGGCGAGGCCTCTCCTCCAGCTCTAACTGCGTCGGAGTGACGATCGTGCAGTCATAATGACAGGCAGCCATGTTTTTGGGTGGCAATGGGTGTTTGGACTCGGGGGGGGTGTTGTAACCTGACCAGCGGCCATCCACGTCATCCCACACTGCTGTACAGCGCAAGCAGCAGGGAGCAGAAGTTCATGTGGCTAAGTGTTCATCACAGGCCAGACTATCAAGCCCAGATGGCCCTTGTCTATATTTTCTTCACTTTATGACTCTACACAAACAATTAATAATGAATAAGTAGACAGAAAATCTAATTTTCAAAGCTACTCTCTCGTACAATCCATTCAGACGCACCATTCCAGCATAAACACCTTTCACTTAATAGATCCTCTCCGAAAGCTGCAGCAAAACGACATCAAACCACATTGGCTTCAGGATCCCAAAGAGGTGGCATCCAGGGTGTTGAGTCTCACTGCGTTTTGAGAGACGGCAGCTCATGGAAATCTCGTCTCCTCCGAGGACCTGCCACTTGGCTAGAGTGTGATACAAATAGTTGAGAGTGCTGCTGGTGGACCAGACCAAAACAACAGGGACCAAAACACCTCCATGTCGCCCAGACATGCACCAAAATACATCCACGTACCCCAAAACAACAGACCTACCAGATATACCAACGCACCTCCGTATAACCCAAACTAGTCCAAAATCACTGAGACAAGAGCAGCCCACAATGACTCTCTGTTACATTTGCTTCTGTCCTGAAATCCACTGATGTGTTATTCACAGCTGGGGTACTGACCCCCGACCTGCCTCCAAGGGGTCCACACTCTGCTTTGGAGCCCCCGCTGCCCCTCCTCCTTGCTGCGGCAGCACACCAGCACAGAATCCAATATGTTAACTGGGGGTAATTTGAGCTTCTGAAAGTGCTTGTTAGTGAGAAATAAGGTGACTCTTCAATAGTGGGGGAGGGGTAAGAGGTAGAGGTCCTCGGGCTCCATTAGCATCACCTGACCTCTAGACCAGGAGATCCTGAGAGCAAGGACAGCAGAGAGGCCAGCACTGACAAGGCCAATGAGTGACAGGTCCCATCTCCCGCCTGACAACAGTGCCCTTACTCATCAGGCTCACCAGACCAGAGCAAACGTACAAAGATAGGGAGATCGGTAACAGGGCTGGTGCAAGGACTCGAGCAGGGGAGACGAAAGCAGGGGCCAACTGGTACTGTGGGGGGGTTCGGGGTTTTGGCGTGTGGGGGCTGGCAGAGAATCAGAAAGAGCGCCATTGTGTCCCCGGGGTGAGAGCCTATAAAGACACAGTGTGTCCAGGCAGCGGCTGACACAGCGCACAAAGACACCTTTTAATCCGGCGTCCTGGCCCTATGCACACCCTCATACACACACACTCACACACATACAGACACGCCATAGGAGGGATGTTGTAACTGTACTCTCAGCATGTCGCAGACGGGCCCTTGCCTGTGCCCTCGTTCACTCTGATCAGTATGCATTCATAAACCCGTGCTGTGCTCAGCTGATGCTGAGAAGGTGTCACTCTGGGCATGGGCCATCTGACGTAGAGGCAGGTAGAATCACGACTCTCCCAGTAAGTCAAATTGACCCTTCTGCTCACATGTGTATCCCAGTCTCCATTCATCCCTCCTCCATCCTCTGCTACCGCTCCATTATGCCTCCATCTCCTTCTCTCTATTCCTCTTCTCTCCGTACTATCCCACTTCTCCTTCTCAGTCCTTCCCTCTCTGTCCTACAGTACCCCTCACTCCATCCATCCTTGCTCCTACCCACCCGCTCTCAGTCCACTTCATCCTTCTCCCTCTCCTCCCCTATCTCTTCCTATCCGTCGCTCCCTACCTCCATCCCTCTTGCACTGCCTCCAGCAGACGGAAAAGCAGATTCACGGCCTCTGGCTCCCAGCCAGGTCTGCCAGCTCAGCGCCAGCCGTTTGGTAATCGATGAAAATTGGAGCCTGCCCAGCCGCTGTTGTCACAGCGACGTGGAACAACGGTCGTGAGGGCACAACGGAACCCTACGCAGCGAGCCTCACGCATCACACACCAAATTAGTAAACGGGCAAATTAGCGAAGCAGCTCAGTTATTAAAAATCTGACAAAGTGCCATGAAAGAATCTGATATCCCCCCCCCCCCCCATGGAGAGCCAGGCTGTGTGAACTGGGACCCCTGACTGCATAATTATCTGTGGCATTTGTCAGCACAGGTGGAATTTAAAGTATCTCTGGGGTGCAAAGCTGTGTTGTCTCCCCTTAGCGTGTGATGTTCGGTGTCACGCATTTTCGTCTGTTCCCTTTGCATATAAAGGTGAAGCCTCTGGTGCCCTTTAAAGGTAACACTGCTTCCCTATTAGGGACACCAGTGCCATGTTGAAGCGGAAACTCGAATATAAGGCAGGATATATACCCCGCAGGTGCAGCGCGTGCCATCACACACATGCAACATGTCTGCCTAATCCTCTCCCCTTCGCCCCTGTGCTTACAGTCAGCAGCTTCCTTCACGGAAGTGACCCGCGGTAATGACTTGCATTTCTGCAGACGCTGAGCGAAAGACAAGCTTTCTGTAAATGGGCCTGACGGTATGCAGCTGCGATGTGGCAGGGCAGTGACATTAGGGCACTGGGAGGAAACATCTATGGAGAAGACATTCTCTCTGATAATACGGGGGGGCTGTGGTATCAGGCTAACACCCAGGCCTAAGACCCTGGGTTCAGTAGGAGTGTGTGTGATAGCATTTGTGTACTGTTCTCATCTCAAACTTTGAGTGTCCTGTTTACCTGGCTAGTGCTGACGGCGTGTGCTGTCTATGGCACTCTCCTTTGGCATGGGGATTATGGGAAGAGGATAAGAGCAATAAATATTACCGTGGCTGCTATTCTACTTCCCTCATCCATGTTTAAACAAAAAGGTCAACAAGAGACCAGCGGAGAAGAGCCAGGCCTAGCAGAACAGTTGAGGGGCCAGCCGTGGGAAAACAACTAGGTCTGTGTCGTTCCCACAATGCAAGGCAACTACATTTGGGATACCTACACCGAATGGCTCTATACAGCTTGAGAAGATAGACCCAATCTGGGCTGAGACCCCAGTAACTTCTGGGTTATGCAACCTCCAGTCCAAGTAGCCAAGAAGGGCCGATTTGGGCTCATGACAGTGTGATGAACATTACTGGTGTTAATAATGCATTTCCACACTGGTTTTCTATACATCATATCCAGGGCGGCATGATATCACATTGCGACCGTATGGCACATGGGTATTAATCACCAAGGTTTTAGATGTCGGGCGTAAACACTTATCTGGACACCAGCTTTTTGGTACTATATAGATGTTTACATATGGCCGCAATTTGGCAAGTAGATTGGTAGTACACCAATAATATTAATGAGAGGTGTATTTTGATGCCCAAAAATTAATAATCTGTATAAATTTGGCATATCCTTTTGTTTAATAAACGTGTCAGACTTTAAACTGCAAAAAGTACCGCCACACCGCCAATGTCATTTTTACCTTGTTTACCCACAATATCTCATCTAGTTGCGGCTGTTGAGCTGTCCCATTCTTCACATCGACTTCAGGGCTTATTGCTTCCGTGATTTACCAAAACAGTAGTATGTGGCGTGCTCCGCTAATTGAATTTAATAAAGATAAGGGGACTCTAACATAAAGGCTACTGGTTTTGATCCTAGAGGACCCCCAGCAGTGCCCTGAACACCATCAGCCACGGTAAGCTTGTTTCTGCCAGGTTCCTGCTCTCCCACTGGTGTTACTAAATCGCAAATGAACATTGACCTCAGTCGAAGTAAAGCTCCGGCAGAAAGCAGCGCTGATCAAAAGCAGAGCAAAGGCCACGTTATGTCCAGTCCTGCTATAGGTGTCGTCCACAGCCGGTAGTCCTTAACTTCTACCACATTCCTATTCCTCCTCTTACCCTGTTTTGGTGCATCTGCAAATCCTATGTCAACCTCCGGAAACAGGAAGGAACGTTCCAAAGGAGTCAGGGCAAAAATCCCATCAGGAATTCTAAACAAACTTTTAAAATGGGAAATGCAGGTGACATCAGTGGTTACTTTATAAGTGGCATGTAACGTGTGGGTCCTCAAGCTGGAAGGCGACCAAAAGCCACCTGCTCACTGTGCAGAATTATTTTTAGAGATCGCCCTGGAGAACCTCCAGCATCAGGGTGGGACATCTCCTCTGGAGCCTGGGCCAGAGCAGCTTCAAGGCAGCCTGGCCCCCAGGGTGCGACTGAGTCATGAGCCTCTTGGGATCCCGGGTGAGTGAAAGAGAAGGGGGAATGGTGCAGATCCTGTTATGGATCACAGACTCATCGGAAGCTTCCAAAGAACAAGGTCCCACTTCATGAGACTGTGTTTTGGGTATGTGTGTGTGTGTGTGTGTGTGCGTGTATTGGACATACAGCCCCATGGACAAGGTGACCCTATCACTGACATGTAATCGCCTTATAATCGAATCCTGGGATATCTGCTGTTTAACCCCCCACCTGCCAAACCGCTTATTCAGCTGCGGCACTGGGGGGGTATGTGAACAAAAGCAAAATCCCCTCCATGGCATCTGATCTTTCAGCCTACCCATAATGCATTGTAAGGAATCAGCCACTTGTAGAGGCACACCACACCACCAGTATGAGCAGGCCTTCATGAGGTCTTCTTAAATCCAGGGAACTTTTCCTGCCTCCAGGACTCTGGCCCCAGTTTTCGTGTACTTCACATGAAATAATGGCGTGACAGGTCACATTAAGGAGGTATATATTAAAGACATCTATCCAGAGGTCCTCAGGGAGCCATAGAGCATGCTCTAATTATGGCATCAGAAAGCAGGGCACACGCAGGCCCCGCCCACTCCTCCTCAGTGATGCGAACACAGTGCCTGTGTGTGAGGATGGAGGATGACGCAGCACTATTTTCACATTAGGAATGCGCAGGGCACACCTCTATATTGACAGCGCCTAGCATGACTCGCAGCTGTACACTTTTGCACAGCAAGATGTTCAACAAGGAAAAATCCGTCTGATCTGTTCTCAGCCAAATAGATACAGATCACGCCCCTTGATTGATGCTGAGGGGGGCAGTGCAGTGTGGGGGAGGGGGGGACTCCACCTGGACCATCAAGGCTTAGAACCCGTGTCTGTGTATGTATGTGTGTGTTTCAACATACTGCTGTTAAACATGATTATTTAAACAATCTGTGTACCTAAAATCTAACGTCTTACAGTTTAGAGTTTAAAGTTGTCCCTTCAACTTTAAACAGCCGCACAACCCACAAAAGCTTCATTGAGCCTTTAACTACATATCCCATCATGCACCTTCCAGACCAAACCAATCCTCCACGGTATACAAACCAAATGAGACACACTGCAAGCTGTCAACAAGCTCCAAAATGAGATAAGCACAGCAGCAAGGTGGTGGACCCACCCTTGAGGGTGAGATAAGGTTCCCAGCAAAGTCACACACTGGGGGGGCAGGGGGTACTTACTTTCAGGGAGTCGAAGCAGGCGATCACCCTCCCATTCTCCACCTGACAGCTCTTGGCAGGGTGCGCAAATTTACACTCGCTGTCGGGCCGGGAGCACGTGCCCCTCTGGAACTCCCGGCACACTTCCAGCGTCAGCCACTTGGTGTCCCGCACGGGGGGCACGTTTACCGCCATGGCAACGGGGAGCTGAAATCCACGGGGCCTCGGCTGCGCGCTTGCCCGCCTCCGCTCACAGTTTAAGGACCAAAACTTTGAAAAATGGCACTCGAGTAAAAAAACAAAAAACAAAAAAAAACAAAAACAAAAATGCTTGTCCGGGTTTGGGAAAGCGGTTCCAGGGGGGCCGAGGCCTCCTCAGACAGAGAGAGAGAGTGGGATTGCTAAGCCTGGGACTCGCCTACAGGCAGTGTCCCATCCTCCAACTCTGTCTGCTGGGCCACACACGGCGGGGGTCTGGGCGACTTCTCCTCAGCCAGACTTCTGCAGTGGCTTGATGGTGCCACTCATTATTGATGGACAAGCTCAGGGGCAGGGGTAGGGGTGCGTATGGCCGCTGCCCTTTTAGTGGGCGGATATACTCCTCTATGTCCGTGTGCAGTGCCCTGGGCTGGCGGACAGGCGGGCGGGTGGTGGCTGTAGCGGCGGCAGCAGGGTTGGCAGGCGGGCGGGCGGGGGGCCAGCTGGGCTCGCGTGGGGGTGGCGGGCCGTCCTGGCGGTGGGGTCGCAGCAAGCGGGGCGGCAAGCGAAAAGGCTGCCGTAGGCGCAGCTCCAAGCAGCAGCAGACGTCAGGAAAGGCACAGCTTTAGTAGCAACCTGTAGAGGAGAGGGATAGTTAGCCTTCACTCCAACACAGCCAAACACGCAGGCAGAATCACCCCAACACAGCCTAACACAGTCACTCCAACACAACCCAACACACATGCGGTCAGCCCAACACACACGCGCAGAGTCACCCTAATATACAATCAGCCCGTCCCCACCAAACACACGCGCAGTCGACCTAACACAATCCACATACAGTCACCCCAACACATATAGAGTCACCCCAACAAATGCCAACATGCACAGTTACCCCAACACAGCCCACACACACAGCTACCCCAACACAGCCCACGCACACAGAGTCACCCGGCAGGGCTGCTGATAGCAGAGCAGCACGTCATCTCACAGCTACTGTTGTTTAGGTGGAGGGAGGGGGTGCACGACTGGACTGATCAGAGCAGGAACATTCGTGAATGCCAGGTGGGAGGGGGGTGACAGAGAGGGGCCTACTTGAATGTTATTAATGTGCAAGGGAGACGGAGAAATAGAAAGGAGGGGAGGAGAAGTATAGAAGGAGAGATAGGGAAGAGGGAGAGGGGGAGTATGAGTGACAGAAGGAGAAAGATAGAGGGACTGAGAAGGGGAAGACAGAGACAGAGAGCATCAGACAGAGGAACAGAGAGAGAGAGATGGACAGACAGAGGGAGATAGAGAGAGGGTGGGGAGATGGAGTGCGTGCTCTATTCCATCCCTAAGCTGACAGTGCCTATATGTTAAAGCAGAGCCCCCGACTCTGAGCATCTTCCTGGGCAGGGATGTGGAGGCACCTGCACATGTGGCTTCTGCTTCCACCTGCCTGTCCCCATGTGTTAAACGGGCAGCTCAAAAGGGGGGCGTGAGAATATAATATATTTTTTTATAATAATAATTTTATAATAATAATTAATAAATTTGGGATTCCAAATCAGTCTGCTGTGAGGTCATTGTCTGAGTTTCTTTCATTTGGACACAATCTTCCCACCACCCTGTCTGTCTGTCACAAGTGACAGCAATCTGCACCCCCCCCCTTCGGCGTGTTCACATCAGGGTTACCTGTTCTCATGAGGGTTAGCCTGAGCGTCGAAGCACCATTTCAGTGGCCGATCGCAGTTACAGGCCCTCAGCAGTTTGGCACTTTAACCAAGGAACAAAGAGAACAACAAACCCCTCATCCAACAAATCACGACACAGAGAGACTGCAGCCAGCGGCACAGTGACGGGAACACCTCCCTGACCGGGACCGGCAGGGATCAAAGCCCAGCTGAACTCTGACACAATCGCCATACGGCACCATGACTCCATGTCATGTGGCCGGGGACTGACCGGATCTCAATGAGGACTGACATGAAGGATGTGCGACTCCACATGGAATCCAGTGGACCCAGTGGACTTTGCTGCCTGGAAACGATCCTGTACACTGAAGCCATCAATAACACGAAATGAATGAAAAACACCAGCGTTTCACGTAGCCCAAGGCGTGCAGATCTTATTAAACTGCCAGACTGCTTCCTGAATGTTAATTATCTGGACTGGCCGGCTATACCACGGCTCGGGAGGTGGGCGTCACTGCTCCCTCGCCAGGGGGCGGGGCACTACACCCAGTAGCTCACAACGCTCCAAACCAACTCACTAGCCCAGGCTAGTGTCCCCATTCTGATATTAACATTCATATTAATGATGAACTTATCGGTACAGTATATTGTTCAGTGTAACAGGCATATAATGGACACAAGGCGACAGTGATGCATTTTGGGTAGAAGGACACAACTCACTTTCATTGGGTTGGGCTTGGAATGACCGCAGCTGTGTAGCTACGGCAACCATACCAGATGTTTAACACGTCTATGAAGGTCACGTCAGAAATTGAATAATAAAATAGTTCTAAGGCTGCTCCTGATTAAACCACCGACATTCTGTGAGATATGCAGGCCAGACTTGGTACTGCCCCCACCAGCACATTGTAAAGCTTTGCCATTAACAAGAATTAATCAATCAAATAAGACTTAATCAGTAAACCTCACAGAGTGGGGGAGCTTGGATATTAACACATCAACACATTCCAGAGTAAAAAATAACAGCCACTGGTGTAAGTCTGCAGGCCATATGACCACGGCTGTCTGGTCGGCTGGGTCAGAGTAACAGTCCTTCTGCCCCAATGTGACCAGACCGGCGTGTGATGGGAAGAAGCAGGCAATCAAAAAACTTGCTGTCTTGTTTGTGAAGCTGTTACCAAACATGTCCCAGGGTCCGTTGGGGGGAGCGAATTTCAACATCTAAATCTCACATTGGTGGTGAGACCTATTGTCCCACAGGCCACACCAAAACGGAAGGGGTGCAGCCACACGGCATCATCCTTGTAGTGGTGACACATACTGGCATCGGGCCAACGGCGTTCAGAGGCAACAGTGGTGAACGAGGGCAGTCGGCCGGTGGTGAGAGGCAGGACCGGGCATCTCCAGCATCAATTGAGGATGGGTGGAGCTAAAGCGCCATGAAATCTCCATATGCACTCCGACCCGCCAGCTCTTCCTGACGAGGCGGCCCCCCTTCCCTGTCTCAAAGGCTTCACTGGGCTCTCAGATTGCTGGCCGGCACCGTCAAGTGGGCGACGCTCTTTGCATGTAAACATCTACCACTGTGATGCCCACCTGCAGGCCTCTAGCCCCATGTCTGTGCTGAGTCCATGCCGCTGAGGAGGAGCCTCTGATAACGGCTTCAGACAGCAGCTAACGCTCTGGCATGTGTCTGCTGTCTGTGCTCCTGTCTGCCGCCCTTGTCTCTCACATCTTCTCTGGCCTGCACCTCTCAGTTCACCAACACGTGTTCTCCCGCTCCCCGTCTCCTGGCACGTTGTATGGCACAGCACCACAGGCCGCGGTCTCCACGGTAACAGGCGGCACAACATGTCGGAGTTCGGGCTCGCCGCTCCGTTCCTGGATAGGGGGGTCCGCATCCAAGGGCACCCTGCCTCTTTTAGCATTGGCCATTCTTGTGCACGCTCGTGCGCGTGTGTCAGTGCGTGTGCACTCCCTTTACTGACTCAGGCGTGGGGGTTCACACTGACGAACCGCAAATTAAAAGTAGTTTCTTAAGAGGCAGCTAATTGAGTGTGGGAGTGTGAATGCTCAGCATGGCTCTCATTAGTATCACAATCTCGCTGGCACACATCCTGCCGGCCTGTTAATGCACCTCCCCCACGCACACACACACACACACACATACGCACACACAATACCCCTGTGAGTGCCCCCAGCTGCAGTGTGCAGAAACACAATAATCAAAGTATGTGTCTCTTAGGCACCAACAGAGGGCATATTGTAGACTGTCCCTCCTCTCACATTGTCACATGTGGGACAACCCTGATGCACATGCACAGAGCCATACGTACCTGAGAGACCCCCACCACCAGATGAATGCATGTACATGTGTGTAATATGCCACGTGCATATGACTGTCCATGGCTGAGTAAGTATGAATGTATTCACATGTGTTTGTCCATGTGCAAAAAACGCATCATGGGATATCACCAGTAGGTGCTGGTGCTGGTGCAGGCAGGCAGAGGTACAGCGGATCCCAGCCCAGGACCCCCTACAGCACAGTGAGGTGCTCAGGCTGCTCCGTCTCAGGGAAGTTCAAGGGGAAACACCTTCTGGGTTGTTTTTGCATAAATTACATAAGCGACAGCTATTCTGTGCGGACACACGTCTTGCTGCAGCAGGAACTGGAGTTAAATCACCGTTTAATTTCACTTTCAGAATGTCACGTGGTACAGGTGCACCGCCCACAGAGAAAGGCAGAAAGTGGGGGGCTAGACTGAATATAAGACACTGTCTGTGAGACCTACAGGAATGTAAGACACTGTCTGTGAGGCCGACCAGAATATAAGACACTGTGAGACCTACAGGAGTACAACTCTGTCTGTGAGACCTGCCGGAATCTGACTCAGTTTGAGAGACATACAAGAATATGACTCTGTTTGTGAGACATACAGTAATTTGACTCTGTCTGTGAGACCTACTGGAATCTGACTCTGTCTATGAGACCTACAGGAATTTTACTTTCCTCGAGACATACTGAAATCTGACTCTGTCTGTGATATCTACAGGAATATGACACAATGTCTATGAGACCTACAGGAGCCTGACACTGTCTGTGAGACCTACAGGACTATGGCTGTCTGTGAGACCTACAGGACTCTGCGAAACTAACGCACAGATAACACACAATGAGCCCCACCTGCCTGCTTGTTTCTACAGCCCACACTCCACCCTGCTGCTCTGCCCCACCCTAACCTCAAGCCACATTCCCTTACTTCATCATGGCATACTTGGCAATATCCCAAACTTCTTCCACCTCACACCGGCCAAAGGTTCGGGATGTCCGACCTCTGGCTCTGCTGTCTGTCTAGGAGGGGTCTGGAGGCCTCTAGTGGTGCAGTTCTCTACCCCCCACCTCCCAGGTAAGGAGGCCTTGGTAACAGAGGGAAAGGGTGTGGCTTGTACTGGGACCACTAGCCAACCCTTCCCGGGGGGGGGGCGGGGGGGGCACATGGGAGACTCTGGTAGCGCACGCAGCAGCGGCCATGCTTTTAGACCGCAGCCTTGGAAGGTTAATCATTTCCTGAGAGCAGCTCCAGAGTAAACACCAGGAATTCTGTCATTACGGGAGAAAACAGGGCAGACAGAAATGCTCACAATGTCCCCCACTCCCCCGAAGACAAACAAACACAACAACGCATACCCCCCCCCCCAAGTACGCAACGAATCTATGGCCTGCATGGAACTTACGGAGCGAGCCAGCGCTTGACGGCATGGGGAAAGAAGTCGGCAGTCCAACCCGATGCTCCACAGAAAAAAACTTTCCCCCCGTTTCCCAGAATAAGCGGTGCGCTCCGGCAAACGAGCTCCCGCTCGCTCGCTAGCGGCCCGCCTCACCTTGGCACGTCGACACAAAGAGCCACGTTTGTGCACAGGCACTGCGCCCTTGACGGCAGCACACTCACACAGTCAGCAGGAACAGAACGCGTTTCCGTGCTGCCGCCACCGTCGTCTTGCCTGCCGCTAACTGACACGCAGTGGAAAGTGAAAACCCCGCCGCTCGCCGGGCCCGCGCTGAAATCCTGCGCTCGCCATATAAGGAAGTGCAGCGAAACATGTCACGCATAATTTACATGCAGCCAGAGTTCACCTTTCACAGAACATATTTGGGCCGCGCACTAAATGGGGCACTTCCTCGTTTTATTATGATGTTTTCCTGTGCAAAAAGAAGGAGGAGAGAAGCATAAGTGAAACTAAACTCGAAAAACAGCCCAAGTGAGAGGCCCAGCTGCAAGGGAGAGCATGTTTATGCTGCATGCGTGTGTGTGCTGATGCAGATGCTGTAAAGATGTCTGGCTTTACTAAGTATCCACCTGTTCCTGTCCCCTGTCCTTCTCCTTCTTGGGAGAGTCCAGCTAACACGCTCCCAGGTCCTGGGACGGCCGCCCTCACAGGCAGAGGCCGCGTGACCTTCCGATTCCCCCCCTCCAAGCTAGTCTGTGTGTACGACCACGGTAACGGCACCGTAAACCCCCCGGTTAGCGAGACATGCAGACGCACGCACACACACACGCACACACACACACACACACACACACACACACGCGCGCACGCACACACGCAGCTGCCGAGCCGCTGTGCGGAGCCCCGGCCTCCCACCGCTCTGTGTGCAAGGCACAGACAGGCAGCCTTACCTCTTACATCGCTGGGAGCGCGCCTGCGTGTGTGCCTGTGCCTCTGCGTGTGCGTGTGCGTGCGCTCGGACCTGGCCCCCAGCGCCGAGCAGCTCATTCTGTGGGCTCTCGGAGTCTCTGTCTGGCTGCTGTCACACCCGGAGCATTCCTCCTGCTGGCTGGCTGGCGGTGCAGCGCACTCCGTCGCTCTCTCTCTTCCTCTCTCCCTCTCTCGCACGCAGCAACGCTGCTGCTGCCGCCAAGTGCCACTCACTGGCAGAGCCCTGCCCTCCTGGCCCGCCTCCGAGCCCGCCCCCCTAGGCCCGCCTACCAGCCCGCCTCACCAGGAAGAGCTCGGTTACAGTGCTAGGGTTTTTCTGCTCTGCACCACTGGGGAAGGGTGGGGGGAGGGGGGGACTGGAGAGGGAGGAACCACGTGAGGAAGAAAAAAGCGCGAGAGAAAGAGAGGAGGAGATGAAAAAGATTGAGAGGACAGGAAGGAAAGCCTGACTTTCAGTTAAAGGAATCCTCCCGTAGTCCACAGTGCTTTCTTAGTGCCTTACTCTTCATGGGAGTACAGCTCAGTATTTTGCAGCACTGACACTAGCAGTGACACCCTGTGTTACACCAAAACCAACCTGCACGGCCTGCCTCATTTTTCCTGCGAACCCCCTTAGTGGCACCCCCCCTGCCGAGCTGCACTTGGTTCAGTCCACCCGTAAAACCAGAGCTGTGTGTGCCTGCGGGCTCTCCCACTCTTGGGAGACGCAGGGGAGCTGGGTGGGTGGCTAACTGAATCTATTGCAAAGCGTAAGCGTGTAGCCAGCATATCCTGCAATGAGCCTCGTGCTTGCTGACTCCCCTGAGAAGGGAGCCTGGCCATACGGGGAACTGGCTTCAGGCAGGCAAATGCTCCGTAGTGACCAGTGTATGTGTTGGGGGGGGGGGATACGGTAACTGTGGAAATAAACAGCGCTCCACTGCTGCGAGTCAGCTGCAGGCAGGTGCTGTGTATGAGCAAGTGGCTCTAACGTGGATGGTGTGCAGGATGTCACAATGGAATGGTTCATCTCACACACCCACCACAAAGTGTGTGCGTGCAGGACTGAGGCTCCTAAACATGCCCCACGGACCCCCCTGTGTGACCATGCAGCTCACGGCTGTTCACTTCATCCACCACAAAGACCTCTCCGAGTAACGGACGCAGACGCTAGAACTGAAACAGAACAGGAAGTCAGATAAAAAGACGCCCCCACCACAAAGCTGAACAGTGGGGCCTCGTGGCCTGGACACCAAGGGCAGCGGGGGCTTCTTATCACGGAGCTGCCTGTGACTCCCTTTCCATCTTCACCCCCCCCACACACCCATTTTCCCCTCCACCTTTTCTCACATTTCTTTTTGCCAACACTTTCACAAACTTGCCTGAATCCCAGCATACGCACTTCACGCGCATTTCAGGTCACCCGTTTCAGGAAGAGTAAAACAACACAGGCGTATTTACACTTGTTCCTCACTCCCCCTCAACGCCCCAGCCTCCTTCTCACTTAACCCAGACCTGCCGGAACATTCCATATTCATCCATTCCCGGCAAATCCCTACAACAAGCGTGGATGCGAGTTAGTGCTTGGCCGTGTATATCCGGAACATTCTTATCGTTATTAGATTCCCCATCACGCGGGACTTCCAACATCTCATCGATACAACTTACAAGCAATTTGTAGAAAAAGTAAGTGAGTTTAAAAGCCACACCTGTACGTGTGACCATCAAGCCCTCCATCTAAAACACAGACATATATACGTGGAGCCTTTCAAATGTCAGAAAAGTTGCATACTTGCCACTGGTAGTACAAAAGCCGCAGAAATTTGGCTTATGTATGCCTCGCGGAAACATTCTACATGCCACATGTCTCCAGATCCCATTCTGATATTACCAAAATTTCCCCAGCCAGTGTTTCTACGGCGATACACTGTCCCCCCCACCAGCAGCTGAGCTTCTGAGCTAGTTTTACACAAAAAGTAAACTGCCCGCTGCAACAGCAGGCTAATTACTGTCAGATAAAGTGACGGAGCAGACATACCGCTCCTCGCCGTCAGTCCTCAGCAGGTCCCTCCCTGAACCCGGAACAGCATGGACACCCAGATAAGGCAGTGCCACGTTTTTCTGAGCCAAGCAGCAAAGTCATTGGCCCCCTCAATGTGAAACACGACAACGCTCCACCAAATGTCCCCTTTTCTGCTCGATAACTACCCCCCCCCCCCGTTCTTCCGGAGTCTTCTTAAGCTGCTCCCCAAGCAAGTCAAACACCCAGGAGTCAAAGGTGCTGGACTCCCTGTTAGCAGTGCAAAAATAGAGAAGTATCACCACCCCCCCATGTTAACTGCACAATGGGCACATGCATGTCCGTGTTCTAGGCGTGAAGCAGCGTAGTGAGGGACATGAGTAAGAGATGGATAGGGCCATCATTGGTGCTGCATGCCCATGAAACAGCCCGTTTATAAACCCCACGCAGAATCGCCATACTCAAGCTCATATTTGCTTATTGCAGTATTTGAAAAATTGGCCAGTGGTTTCAGATCCTGCTTGCAGTTTCTGTGAGTTCCTCAATTCGTAACGGATGTCAAACTACACACAAAACCAGAATCACCACCGTCCCAAACAGACGCTCCATAACTGTTGTGCCGCTCTCAGCTCCCCATGGTCAGCACGGTCCTTACCTGCCTGTCTCCCAGGTGCCGCTGGGTCTTCCGGAGCACTGGGACTGGGCTGAACTGCTGGACGCCAGTGTCATGTGCTGCAGTGCATTGTGGGAGTTAATTATGCACGCCTTTTCGGTCTGAGCGCCTGAGACGTTTGACTGACCACTAGACACACTCCCTCTGCAGAGCTTCACAGAGCAGGAAATGATCTGCTTGACGACCACTGCTCAAGTTACTATAGCAACAGGCTGTTTTTTTTTTATCTCCTCTTGCTTTGCGTGTATTTGCTGAAAACAGTAACGCCCCTTGATTCCGGCACCTTCTGCAGCTCCCTCAGATTGAGCGACAGCTGTACTGAGGGCGTCATGTGACACACGGAAACTGAGGTAGGGCCCTCTGCCCTGGGCGAAAGCAGCAGATAGACACTCCTGGGCGATGAGTGCAGGTGAAGAGCTTCGTACCTGGGTTCCGTGTGCCAAACTCACCCCCCTGCAGACTGCCGGGGCAGAGCTGGGGTTCCTGGAATTGGCCTGCGCTTTCTCTCACCAGCTCTGAGTAGCCAGCTTCCTCCCCACACAGGGGACCTGCAGCTGGCTGATAAAAACGGCCGTAACAAGAAGATACCCAGGAAAAAAAAAAAAAAAAAAAAAACAGACGACATCAGAAGAGGGAACTTGTGAACGTGAAGCAGACGTGGCATTCACACCACTTGGTACGCCCTCCAGATGCACACACATGCACACTGTTGCTGGGTCCCAGGGGAACGAATATGACCCGTATTAGGCGCTGCCCCGTCGCACCATAACCCTGAGCTTCTTAAACGACACTACGTGTCACGAGAGAGCAGCAGATCAGGGCGATGGGACCCCTGAGTGTGATGTCCACACTGCTCCGATTATCGCGCGCCACCTGCCCTCTGCAGCAAAATGGAAATAGATGCAGTATGACATGATGAACTGTTTACCAGCCGGTTACCATGGTAACGGATTCCATTACCCATAATCCCATTTAATCATGCGGCTGGTGGCCTCAGAGGGAACGTCGCCCTCCCGGCTCCATGTGTCTGCTCCTGTGGAGCTGAGAACAGCACAACAAAGTTTAGAAGAGACTCAAGCATTAGTTGGTTTTAAAGAGGCACTGCAAAGCCAGGGACAGGCCTGCCTCCGCCAGTGTTTCCTACGGCAAATGATTCAGAAGGAGGCCGCCGCCCTTCCTCAAGACTTGGCTTGTCAGTCAAATGCCCCTGCAGATCCATCCATCCATTGATCACCCTCATTCGCTTGTCCTGCCCCCTGGTCTCTACCCAGTCTTCCACACGGACCCTGTGAAAAGAAACTAAGAGCTCTCAACGCCAGCCGCCATACTCATCTCTTCTAGGTTGTTTCGTTTTCAACATGAGACCAGAAACAGCAGGACTCTGTGAAGAATTAGCAGCATTAGCCGGCGTAAACATGGCTTTGCTGTTTGATTACACGGGAGTTGACGGAGGGAGTTTAGTGCAGATTACAGGAAGTTAAAGAGGATTGTGGGAGTTCAGCTCTATAGCAGGTGTCCCTGGACCAGGCCCCCACCACACCTCCGGTTACAGTCCTGTCAGTATGAAAGCACCCACATCATTTCCCCCTGGAACCAGGCTAGCAGGACACACCCTCCTTTCTGGGGACTGTATTGACAGCCAGTGGCTAAGGACCACGAGATGCCAGCTTCTTTAGTGCAATTTTAGCACAAGGCTGCAGGGCAGGTGTGCTGTCCCTCATGAGAATGGCATCAGGGCAGCCTCGACTGGATTGGAACTGACCAATTAGCTGACAGCAATCAATGGTCAGCTGCATCAGCACCGGCATGGGGTCGGAGGAGGGGGTCAGTTCTGAATCATCAGCAGCCCCCTCTTCACCATGGGATCACACAGCAACATGAGGCGTAAGGTCCACTGAAACTTCCCACACGCTATTATTTAGACAGACTGACAGATACATACTGAGTCTTTCCCTCACACACACACAGTGATTTAAACAGAAGTATGTGCAATATAGATTACAATTTATGGACGGGTCACACCGTTAACTTCCTGGTCAACCCATGTAACACTGGGACGTTCATTCAGCACAATGCTACAGTCATCGGTCATGGCTGAACTCAGCGTCGCTCGTGTTAATTTCATCGGGCTTCCCAAGCAGGAACAGTAGCCAAACACCTCTGACAGTGCCCCCCAAGGAGGGAAGATGAATCGGTTCTGAAGGTGTCAGGAAGGAGTGGGGTCTCTGTGAGAATCTCTCTTGGTTTCCCATCATTCGTTGTCTGAAAACAGTAAAAAGCAAAGCACCAACCCCCCCCCCCCGCCGACACACAGACATACACACCGGTTCTTTGAATTTCTGAGTCACCCGCTACTGATTTTCTTTATAAGTAGGTGTTGTTTTATGCATAATTCATAAGATGGAGTCAACGGGCAAATGAGAGGAGAGCTTGTGCACACGCTCACATCTCATCCGCTCAACAAGAAAGATTTATTTATGCGCTGGTCAGCCTGTTTCTTTGTGTGCATATGGCTGTCGGGTGGGATAAAACCAGCTCTGATGCCCCCTCTGGCCTCCTGCGGAATGCCGATGCCTACCTGCGTGTTGGGAGTGTCAGGACAACCATCAGATCATCGGTGGGTCCCTCTGCCCCCCAAAAACGCGGCTGCCAAAACAGATTTGTCTACACGTATAATTTTATTTTATATCATAAGAAGAACACTGAATATCTCCAGCTCTGAGGACTAGCCCAGTGCTCAGTACCACTAGCCCTCCTTTCAACTGCTATGGAACCCAAAAGGTCTGCTATCTCCTCCATGTGCTACCTGCCCCCCGCATCCTAGAGGTACCTCCTGGCTGTTTCTGAATTAATTTTTTCCGTGTCACATTGTTCCCCAAACACAATAGTTTAAAAAAAAAACGTTAGACCTGCCTCCTGGTTCAGCCCACACAAAGTGCCGCCAGAAACCCAGTAAAGTCATTCATCATCTTGCCCTGTGTCAGCCGAATCGTCCAGGGGTCTGGCAATGTCAGTCTTACGCCTACGCAGCTAGGTTTGGCCAAAGAAACCTTAAGAATCATCCTCTGACTGCTCAAAACAAAACAGCTTTACAGTAAAAAAGCAACACCAAGCATCTCTGTGACACAGTATCATCGCTATCAGACAGAGCAGCACTGAACCAGCAATATTACAGTGTGTCCTGCAGGGCAGAGCCCCACTGCAATGGTTCCTGTGGAACAGAGAACCGCTGCAGCGTGCCCTGTGGAAAACAGCTCCAATGCAATGTTTCCTGTAAAAAAGAGCACCGCTGTATTGTGTTCTGCAGAGCAGAGCCCCACTGAAATATTTCCTGTGAAAATTAGCCTGGCTTGCAATGTGCCCTCCAGAGCAGTGGCCCATTGCAATGTTTCCCGCGGAACAGAGGCCCGCTGCAGCGTGTCCTGCGGAGCACAGCACTGCTGCAATGTTTCCAGCGGAAAAGAATCCCAATGCAGTGTATCCTGCGGAGCAGAGCTCCACTGCAGTATGCCCTACGGAGCAGTTCCCCGCTGCAGTATGCCCTGCGGAGCAGAGCAGAGCCCTGCTGCAGTGTGTCCTGTGGAGCAGAGACCCGTTGGTGTGTCCTACAGAGCAGAGCACAACTGCACCCAGATTACTGCTTGGATCTTTGAAGCTTCAAAATAACAAACCTCCCTTGAAGAAGCAGAGAATTTGGTGAACCTCAGCACGTTGCTAAAGAGATTCCCAACATCTACAGGTGAACTGTAACTACGGAGGCCTCACTAAGTCCAACTAATAACTCCATTCCTTAAAGCATTTGTCTCCCACGTTTGCAGAAAACCTCACACACATCTTTATGACAGCGATAAATAAACCCGCTAAAACACTCTTCAGCTAAACAGAAAGGCTTTCCAAGGCATGACGTCTTGTGACAAAAATGGTGAAGCACAACACTCCTCCTCAACTTGGACTTCTTTATCCTGCTTCTCATTTCGGAGTACATCAGTAGCTAAAAAAAACAAAAACAAAAAAACATTATGTTTGAGGCGAAATGCGTGCCACACCCAGGCCCGATACGGTATCATCTGGGTTATTCGAATGGTGTAGGTGACAACAGAACTAATGTAACCAGGAAGTCTCAGATTCAAAGGCTGACCCTGGAGTTAGCAGCACTACTGGGAAACCTATAAATAAAGCCTGTCGCACTGGTAAGATTCAGCAACTCATGGCGAGGATAATTAAGTCCAATAAGCAATAAAATGATGTCATAAACATTTCAGGCAGCGGGAAGGGTGGGGGTGTGGGAGTTACTGACCCCCATGGAGATGGGTTGTGTGACAATATTCAGGCTCTGCTTACAAGCAGTAGAAGGCTTGTTTGTCCATAGTGAAACACAATCGTGATCTTGCTACCATCCTCCCTATTAAACTATCATTCTAAACCTGAACTAGTACAGATTACCAGGGCCCATCCCAGGTCATGCTGGCCCCTGGTGTCTCCTCAACAGTCATTCTATCCCAGAGTCACAGTCCCTTATCCCTCATCTGGTCATTAAGCGCTTCTTCTGCCTAGTTGCAGACCAGTGGCCAATGGCAGTGGGGCTGGGTGGGAATTATGGGAGCTGACCTGGATGACTGCTGCCAAGGACTTAGAACTGAGCACCGGAATATCTTCAGCCTTCATGAAATGTAGGGGAACTTACAGTCAGGTTCCTCACTCTGAATTTCATCAACACCTTGATCCAGTAAAAAAATCCCACGCTGCACATGTGGTTTGAAGAATGTTGGGCATGTGCCAAGTTCAGACAATAAATTTTAAACAGGCAAGCTTTGCTAATTAGGTGTCTGTGTGTTGCTAACTGGATGCAGATACTTGCTTGACTGTTTTGTAGTGACTACTGGTCTCACCAAGATTCTGGGTGGACTGACGTACATATACAAGACAGAAAAGTCACGGTAGATGGTTGCATGCAAGACATCTGCTGTCCATGGTGATACTGGATATGATAAGAAGGCGCAAAAATCCCTAAGAGCTGAGATTCTCCATCACATAGTCACAGCCAAATAGGAGAGAGCAGAGGAATGCAAGGGGAGGGTCTATACATTCTTCCCAGGACAGGAGAGGTCAGGGTGGGGGCCCAAAGAGGAAAAGTCAACTAAGGACATGGCTGCGAGGTCTTCTGGTGGAGCCCACGGAGCAGAATCTAGAGCTGGCACTGCCCCATCCTCTCTCTAAAGATGTCTGTCTCACAATGACGTCCCTGCTCAATGGAGGAAATGATCTCGCTCACAGGAAGGCACAGCTATACAGGGCATTTCCGTCACGCAGAAAAAAACACCCCAGAAAAACATGACACACAAGACACACACCCCACATACTGATACTTCACACGGGAAGCTCATCAGAAACACAATCCAGGGTGACCTCTCAGCATCTGGTAAATACACTACTCTTTGCCCTTTGCACAACCCCCCCCACACACACACACAAACACACACACATCCACATACACACTGCTCTTGAACTTGAACGACATTATACTCCCTTATAGGTGACAGACAGGAGTGCAGGACTGCGTAAACCACAGGCTACGTCAGCGGACACCCGCCCATCGAGGGATGTTTAAGTTTACAACACACACCGAAGAAGGGATGAAGAAACAGTCCTGCCCGTATCAAGCTGTTACAATCGATGGCTGATGCTAGGTCGGCCTGCACTGTAGGCAAGCTGCAGGTTCTGGGAGCAATCCTCTGAGTGAGGGAAAACCAGAAACAGGGCTGGGGCGAAGAGCAGGATCCAACCAGGGAATGAGAAAAGAGGGCAACAAAACATGACCAATTGAAGGCAAGAAATGGTAGAAGTAAAGCCTTTCCACCAATCATGTATCTCCAACACAACAAACCACATTTCCCATAACATCCCTCTCTCATAAGAAAAAAAACAAAACAGAGAACGAGGAAGAGGCTAGATATATGGGATCCAAGCAGCTGTAACACACTGTAAGGTGACTAAAAATGTGTGTCCAGAGTATTTATAGTCATCACCCCGTTATACAGCTGAGGATGTCCGTTGCAGAAGTACAAGCACACCTGCAGACAAAGGGCATCACCATGGCAGTTACATTGTGGGATGGATAACAAAGGGAAGAAGACTGAAAAACCACATAATTGCCCCCAGGTGTTAAAGCCCGCCTATGTCTCTCCACTTTTCTGTCTGCTCTTGGAGAAGCAGAAATGCTAGTCTTCTTCTCCATAAGAGGACGACTTAACACAAGCATGTTGCTTCCTCTACAGTGATTAAAAATGTCAACATATTGTTTAAACTGATACCGCGTTCCTGAGCGATAAACTTCCTAAAACTCTAAGTAATCATTTCCTTATGCCAATATCGAATTTTGTTAAAAACAGAGGCCGCAAGTGGAACTCTGGCCGAATCACATCTCCTTGGCAGCTTCCTGAAGTCTGCATGCCCCCCGCCTAAGCTCCGCACAAATCCAGCCTACACCTCTGGCTCCTGCATTGGTCTAAGAACCAAGAGAGGTTAAAGGCAGCATGTAGCCAGTGGCTGGTATAAGGGAGTTACCCTTTGTCCAGCATCTTGACCTTCTACCCACGGTGTCACCTATTCAGATTAAAGTTGCAGGAAGGAAGGCTGGCGTTGTGTCCTTCAGTAACGCAATGAAATATGGGAGATAAACGCTAGAACATGTGAGCCTCACTAGACACAGACAAATGCTAATGATCCACCTCCCGGCTCTTAATGAGATGTGGAACACACTTCGCTGTGTTGGAGACCAGGAGATTAAACACCGTCAAACTGGCACAAGGCACAGTAATATGTCATAACATCTCTTTCTCTATCTAACACACACACACACACACACATTTTCACAACTTCTCCTTGATGCAATACAAGTTCCGCAACTTCAATCCTCAAAAACCTGAATACTGATAACTGAAAAAACTGTCAACAAAAATGATGTTGTTATACCTTTAAAAGAGACAAAAAGGGGACGACCCTTTGTCTTATTTCTGGGGTTTGTCATCTTGCTCTTGCACATACACACACTTCCTCTTCTCCCACACACATATAGAACCTTCGCTGAAACAGAATTGGAAAATTTTATTCTATTTGATGAGCCCATAGCAGGCACGTAGCCACATAGTAAAATAACTTGTTTGAACCCCCTCTGCTCTGATCAGACATGTAGCCTGGTAGTAAAACGAAGAGTTTAAACATTTGCTCCCGCACCTCGGTTAGCAAAATCTACCGAGGGGGGACCCCCTGCCCCTTCCAGTCGGCGAAATATATCTCTGGCTACGGGCCTGGTCCATAGTTTAATTTAAAAAGGTAGACCCCCGCAGACCCAAGAATCAAAGATAACCGAGAAAAAACTTTTCCATGTATAAATTACAGCTGCCGAAAGCAGCGCATTATTATCGAGGGAGGGGGGCGGGATGGGGGACCCCGCCCCGGTCGACAAAAATTACGAGAGTGACTCACTCCCGGTCGACCAGCTACCCCTGGAGAAATCCCTTTAATCGCACTCCTAATAATTCCATAATCCCAACATCTGCGGCCGCTGCTTTACTTGTATAACTGATTATTTCAGTCAGCCAACAACAATCAATCCATGACTAACAACAGGCAGACATAAACACATTACTTAATGGTTTCGCTGTAAACAGGATTGGATAAAACCAAATATGTATGTGTACACTTATCGCCACTAAAAATCAGAGGTGTCATTTGAGTGCAAAGCACACCTTTTCTGGTGATGCTGGCCCAGAGCAGCCGCGGCGTATCTTCGGCTAAGCTAAATGCTAACGCTACGTGGGCAGCCGTACGCAGTGACAACCTGCTGTAACGAACATTTCAAAGTTCCCGCCAATGTGACAGCTTAGCAGACTGCTTTTGCAGATTATCCAATTATTTTGTTTTATATTTCATGAAAATATATGTACAATTTTAAAGATCTATATCGATATGAATCGAACATATGCATGATAATCATCATTATATCCAAATGCGCGATTAAATGCGATTTAAAAAATTAAACGATTGACAGCATAAGTCAAAATTATAGGCATATTTTCCACAAAACATCATTAGACAACGTATGTATGTACATGTTAAAATGTGGTAAATTGTGTTTGAAGCAAATTGCTTCTTGCACTGTGAGGAAATCTGCCCCACTCAGACTGTCACTTGTCAATCAGCCCAGTCCCACTTGGGCTGGGAGTTCTGGCTTGTTAGTCCTGATGTCACTAATGTGCTGAAACAGCTTGGTAACGATGCCTGACGCCAGCCACCAAAGCCTCGCGCTTCCAAAGGAGTTGGGGGAACCGTTTAGGTTGGGATGGCGTTGGCAGAATTTTCAGAGGTTCTCATGAGGTTAACTGCCGATGTATGCCTCAAAGCTGAATGATTGAAAGACTTGCACACGTGTGATTCTCCTTGACGAAGCACGGTGGTGTGTGTGTGTGTGCGTGTGTGTGTGGTTGGTTTTGGTTTGCTGTTACAACACCCCTGCATTTCTCACCCCATTCTCCTGCACCGTCCACACCAAGGGATTGTTTCAGAGCACTGAAAGCTCGGTACGGTACATGTGCCCATCTTCATTCACTGGCACAGTGCTATCACATTCCTAGCAACGGACACAGCAACCGATTTCGCAGCAAAGGAAACCAAATTAACCAAGATGGGGCCTTCATGGATTCTCCGAGGAACTATACCCAACGCAGAAGCCCTTTTGCAGTGACCCTTGAGCTGGTGGTAGATGATGAGATGTAAAGACAGAACGCAAACATGTGACCACTAATGAATAGGGCTGCTAATGTGTGATGTGCCGCAACCGTTAAATAACACTATATAAGGAACTATTTTAGGTCATTCCTGTCTTTGGCCATTAGACTCTACAGCAAGTCACCCTGTGGCATGGAAACCACTTAGGCACAGTCACAGAACATTCATGCAATACATTCTTTGCTCTGTCACTGTTTTCTGTTGTCTGAATATGTATTATTGTTACTATATATACTATTGCCTATATATACTATAGTTATTGTCCATTAATGTCTAAATGTCTTTTTTATTGTCTAATTGTGTGTATCATGGTACTGTAAACCTGAAATTTGCTTCACAAAAATAAAATATCTTACATTTTATATATTTTGCAGATGCTTCAGTCTGTGAGGCCAGTAGCACCTTACAAATATCTAGATACCTGAATACCTAAGTGTGCATTTAATGGGATTTAGTGGCGATGTGGGTGGTTTTGTGCTTTAGGTACCTAGTGACTCACCTGTGAGCCCAGGTGGGCAGTTAGGAGCTGTATTGGACTGTATGTTGACTGGTGTAATAAAATTCCCTGCAGCAAGGTCGAGCGGCGTGCAAACGTGCCAACATCCTACCAGCAGGTTGACACTGTTAATGCGCTAAAGTCCTGCCAGTGCGCCAAAGCAGCACTGACATCCCGAAACGGCTTTAATTCACTGACATTGCACCAACAGGCCAAGGCAGTACCAATGCACCTCTAACAATGCGTGCCACTGAATGGGGTATTTCTGCTTAAAAATAACAGCTGTGCTTAAAAAAAAGTGTTAACCTCAGGCACTGAAACAAACAGCCCTGCCCTGGTGTTTGCCTTCCTGGGTCCTTGTTTCACCATTTCCTCCTTCAGAGAGACGATAAAATGGAACAATGGACATTTTAAAGGCACACAGAAAGCTGCTGCCTTTTCCGTACTGGAAAACCACATGGCATGATCTGCTGCGGGTTGCCACGCAGGCCAGCGCTGCTAACTCTCCCGACACCTTTAAATGCATATTTAAGGCAGTGGAAACGTAGGTATGGACAGTCAGAACTGGAGTGCAGCTCGCAGGCTGGCATCTCTGAGGCTTTTTTGTTGCCCAGGCCGTGGAAAGGATTGCTTGTCTTGAGCAAGCTTGTCTAATCAGTAAAGAATCATTCACGTTGTTACTGTAGGTGGAAACTACACTTTAGCACAGTTTTCCATGTAACATTTCCGCAACGCCTCAGTAATGTTGCAGCAATTGTTCCTCTGTTAGAACTGTGTCCCTGGCCACCCCCTGTCCTATAGCCCATAGGCCTCGGCTGCCCCCCCCCCCCAGTGCCTGCATGCTTCCTGCAGTTCTAACTGTTGCTGAGCACCTGTCACCTGCAGGCAGGCACCACTTGCCTCTGCATACAGCGTGTTCTTCTGCTTCCTCCCGCCATTTCAACACAGCTGCGAAATTCTGCACACACTTTTGGGGGAGGCTGACTGGTGGCCCCTCCCTTCCTCATGAGGAAGAGACCGGGTCCCTCCACAAGGACAGCACCTGGTGAAAGGCGAAGCCTTGTTATGCGTCTGTTCTTCAGCACATTTTTTCCTGTACTCTTCCAGCTTATTATTTCTCATTTCAAGTTCTGTGACAAACACCTGGCTGATTCTTAATCACTTCAAACTGAAGGTGTAGGTGTTTTTTGGGCTACAAGCTGCCATCCTTTGTACAGAGACCTGCCCCTTCAAAACCCCAACCACTGCAATGCTGTGCCCTCAGTACGTCATGATAATGAACAGGATGGGCTAATAGAGTGATCTGTTCAGCCAGGACAAGGTGAGAAGTGTCCTTTGCATCAACAGTGCCACCCTGCTGTTCCCCCACACTCCCACATGGGGAGTAGTTTCTTCTCCATCCTGTCACCCATCCCCAAAAAACAGCCCTTAATCAAGCAGTCAGTCCACATTAGGAAAAATGAACACAGACTGAACCCCGATTGCTTATTGGTAAATGATTCATCATGTGACTCCAGCAGAATCAGACAGACATAACTGACTGACTGTGTCATTCCATAAGTAGGGCAAAAGAAAATAGACTTTCTTTTACAAGATGGAAAAACAGGCTGCCGATCTCTTTCCCACAGAAAGCCGTCTCAGGTCTTGCCTGTTTGAAAAGCACACGTACGTCGCGTGCTAAAACGTTTCCCCCGCGAAAAGGCAAATTTCACTCGCCGCCACTTTACGTGTTCTGCGGAATCGGGTGTCTCGTTTCTAGCCTGCAGCTGAACTGCAGCCACAGTTCCAGCCCTATTTATAGATTTAATAAGCACCCAAATTCCAGTGCTGATGCGGTACTGGCCCAGGGGGGCGTGGTCCGTGTCTCTCACCACAAGGGGGGACCGGAGGCACCATGGTGTCAGGTGAGACAGCAGGTGGTGTATCATTCAGTCCACAACCAGGGCACTGCAGTTGTACCTTCAAGCCAAAATGGCTCAAGTAACAGCATCACGCAGTATGAAACCCACAGCTCGAAGCTGTACTGGAACGAGCAGCCACCACAGGCAGAGTGGGATGTTCTGACCTCACACAGGAGGGTCCAGCCTGTGCCTCCTACTCATTGGACCGAACTGCCAGCCTCTCCTGGCCTCGGTCAAGTTAGCAAACAGGCATCGTAGTGCACAAGTGCTGAACAACACTGATAGATACATAAAACGTTATTAAAGAGAAACGTAGGAGTGTACATGTCTGTCGTCTTCATAGATCTGTGGGAGCATAACTCAGGTGTAGGTGCTCAGTTGGACGGAGGCACTCAAACTGAAAAGGCGTCACCCTCGCTGTAGTTGTCGGCATGGATGGCCCACATCAGCACTATTCCATGTGTCTGGCCCACAGATTCATTACCTGATTTGTCCAGGGCCTCCAGTGACAATGAAGCCGGCCTTCAGCCAAACTGTCGCATCTCTCATCTTGCTTCTTATCCGTTGGCCTGCCACATGGCGCCTGAAAGCCCCTCCTCTCCGTCCTCCGGATTTCAGCACCGCTGAAGCTGCTGCGGTTCTAGCCATTGCCTTCGGTACTCATGGTGGTGGCTGAGTTTCCGCCACAGGCCGCAGCACATGGGGGGCCGGAAGAGGACCACTCACCACAGGAACATACGGCTGCAGTTTCTGAGGAACCGGAGCTCACGCTGCTGCCGGAGAACTCCATAGGGAATGCAGACACAGCACAGCTCCAACCTACTGTCTTGCTTTTAATCACTACCTTTACCAGCGGTCCCTTCAAGCAGACAGAATAGATCTCGTAAACAGAGGAGGTTTTGTCTGGTATTTCTCCTGAAATCAGAAGGCATCCAATGTGTCCATTTCAGCAGGTAGAACAAAAAAGCACTCTATACACTAAAAGGTTTGAAAAACAATATATATAATATAGGAAAACAATGTAAACAAGTAACAAGATTCATCTGATTGTCTGAACCACACTGCCCTCTACTGGACAGAGCCTACATTACATTAGCATCCAAAGTGTTTTTTTCTGTTGAACTAAAAATTAAGAGTTTATCACTGAAACCAGGGATCCCCTTTCTTGGGTGTGGAAAGCTGTGCATATTGGGGCCGACATTCAAAATGAAATGGCATTTCATAGGAAAACACCAGTAAATGATTCAGCAGAGCATTAGTACACATGCTGGAGGAGTGACACGTCGTCTGTGTTTGCACCTGACTGGGTCTGCACCTGTTAGCCTCAGGGACCCCCCTCGGCCCAGCTCATGCCCCATGGGAATCAGGTGACCTGCTGCACCTGTCAAATGTTTACAGACCCTGTCAAACGTACGCGGCCAAAGGTGGTGGCTGGGTCACTTTCACTGAAACCTGAGCTAAGCCCACAGTGCCGGGGGGGCGAGCGCTATTTTAAGGATCTCAAGGCGGAGGAAGAGGCCAGCAACGCACAATCAGAACCTCACCGAGGATGCTAGGACCAGCTCCACCAGTAAACATCCTTACTGGAACAAGGCAAGATCAAACTGGATGGATTTAGAGCTGCTTGGCCAGCACAGCAAAGACAACAAAAGAAAGAACTGCAGTTTGATTAGAAGGCCAGTTATTCTGACTGTTTGTGCTCAACTTCTGTAACACCAAATGTTATAAAAAAAATTCACCACACATAACATGAACCAACGAACGACGTGCATTTTACAAAATGGGACCGATTTTGAAACAGGAAATGTAGTCCATCACTCAACAGCAGAGGGCAGTAAAGTCACAAGTCAGGCTGCACGAGCAGGTCAGCTCAGAACGGGACGAGAGGACAGCTTAACCGTTATTAGGATGATTCAACCCATATATCCCACACAGCAATGAATAGGCTAGCAGCTGAAGGAGGAGACCAGAGAATGAAGACGGAAAAAAACAACTCATCCGTGTTCCAAGAAAGACCCCGCCATTGACAATGTGACAAATGAGCCATAGTTGTTCGTCTCTTTATGCAGAATTGTTTGTAAAGCGTCATGTGACTCTCTGGAATTACAGGGCAGAAAGGCAGTGGATCAAAAATGGCCAGCAGTCAAAACAGTGGACAGCCCACTGTACAAAGCATACTGCCAATGAAATAATGAGCGCCTATTAGTGTTGCCAATGCAGAGTTAATTAAGTTATTTAATTAAGGAATTCTGAGAGCTTCATTAATATTGATAAAGGAATATTGAGGGTATCATTTTCTATACTCTTGAAGAGTACTGACCTGACTATGAATGATTAAATGTTACATTTATATAGCGCTTTTCAAGACTCCCGAAGTGCTTTACAGAGTCAGTGGGAAGCCACTTCAACCACCAGCACCATGTAACATCCACCTGGAGGATGTGATAGCAGCCGTTCTGCGCCAGGACGCTCACCACACAGTAGCTAAGGTGATGAAGGGGCAAGAGAGAATTCTCCAATTAGATACAGGGGATGATTAAGAGGCCAGATTTGATAGGGCCACAGAGGGCAATTTTAATCAGGACATCAGGGTGCTACCCCTACTCTTATGAAAGGTGCCCAAAGATTCTTTATGACCAGAGAGAGTCAGGACCTCGGATTTTACGAGTATGGTGCATTCTTACAGCACGGTGTCCCTGTCACTGCACTGGGGCTTTGGGATCCTCATAGACCACAGGATGGGCTAATCTATTGGGCTAACCAGCACCTCTTCCAGCAGCAACCCAGTTTTCCTAATCTGAACTGCAGGTGTTATGACTTCTGACCTACCACAAGCTAATCTGGGAAATTAACTAATAGCTGTGCCAGTTACTCTACAGATGGAAAGTCAGACTAAAATAACTAAATTCAGCATAATTAGCTGGTGGCAGTAATATGGGACTGATAAACCATAAACCATAAGCTGCGTGTGACACACTTACGTTCCATAAACACGCTATTTACCTGAGGTCAGCTGACACGGGGTACATATCTGTTCATAAACATTCTCCGTTAAAGAAAAATGGATTTCCATTATTATTGTAGGGGCACATATTCAGTCATTTTAACATCAGGCTGTTGAGTGGTAAAAAACACGGAAAGAATCGGAAAGATGCAAGTTTTCTGGTGAGCCACGGCTGCAAATGTTGTACTTCAAAGCACTTTAAATATATGTGAATGAAACACTCCCATCTCAGCTAGAGAGCTTTTCAGTTTTGAGCAGTGTGCTTTAATCATACCTTAGACACACACTCTGCCTTACCAGCGTTGTGAACAATATGTCTGCATATGTAAGCTAAATCATCCACCACTTTCTGGGTTATATTCAATCATTAGCTGCCTTGCTTTGTTGATACAGAGTGACCAGTCTTCTAATACACTTACTCCCTAAACATCCTCTGCAGGTCCTGACAGCTTGCTGCAGATATTCAACATACCAATTCCCGAAAAAAAAAGAGGTCAGACTTCTTCTCTTTTAGGTTTGTAGAGGTAGCAGCTGGATCTGAATCATTTACCGGGTGTCATTTGGCAGTTGATCTGATTCAGGCAAATCGTACGATGCCTGAGAACAGGAACAGACCTGTTGGACCATTAGACACAGCAGAGCAGTAACTATGGAGATATCCAATCTGTGTATGGCTCTCATCCCACTAGGCTGTCCGCAGACTAAGAGATGAAGCTCTGAATTTAGTCAGAGTATCTTTTTCAGCTAAATTTAAGGGTTTTCCTCAACAAATGACATTCGCATTACCCAACAACTACCTGTCCATTGGTGTCGTTAACACTCAAAGCAATCTACTTGCAGTATTTAATCTCTATCAATGTCTTACTTCAGATTAGAGGGATGGCCTTGAATTTAACCCAGCTGCACTTTTGTCTGTTTCGTGTTTTTTTTACAATTTATTTAATTTAATATTGTCTGCTGGACATCTCTCCTGACGGAATACATGTGAGCCAAAAGTTTTGTTTATCCAGAGTCACTCGGCAGAGGTCCAGCTTTCCAGCTTTCAGGGAACGAAGTATGGGGAGATATTCAGAAATGAATCACACCTTGCATGGGTATGTCTTCATGCTGTCTTTTCTGGTTTCCCAGGAAACCTACAGCATCGCAGGTCCATCGAGAGTATGTGGAACGAGAAAGTATGTATGTTATGCTGTGATTTAGTCCAGATCTGAGCTCCTTTCGGGCTGACCACAGTGCCTAGGCTCCCCACATGACAGAGGATCATTATGAGCTCTCTATTGCAGGGATTTTATGAAGCAATTGTGTTACTTACAGATGTTTCCAGATATTAACAAAACGGGGGCAAAGTTCCTGGATCTGAGCTGGAACTACAATGCGTGGCAGCAATCTGAGACCTCGTCTCCGTTGAGACACTGTCACAGCAACAGCAGAGGAATGGTCTGCACCTGTTAACACAACCATGATCCCCCAAACACTTAAAATCTAATTATTTGTTAAAAGCAATTCCTGAAATGCTTTGGTGAGTGGCAAGTACTTAAAGCGATAAATGCAGAGATATTATTGTCAAGCATTTCTAATTTAAGGAGCTTCTTATTGGCTTGAGCTCACAGACACACAGACTTATACATTGCGTCCACGCACACACGCATTCCAAACGGCCACAAATTTCACCACCTAAAGGCTGTGGGCAGGGAATTTTCCAGGAAATTTCGTACCGCAGCAGTAATCTTTCAATATGCACAGCTATTTCCTGCTTGGTGAGGAGGCTGTAACACACTTACTTTTGGGGTGTCCTATCAGAGACAGGAGACACGGCTTTGAAATTTTCTTTATGTCTCATAAGGAAAATAACTCGCCTCAATCTCAGTGCTCCTCGGCCACCATCTGCTAGCATCTCCATCCCAGTGCTACTCTCCAGAGGGACACAAACATGCCATGCCAGGAAATGATTAAACCCAAAGCCTCCGGGACCATATCTGGTTACTTTTCCCTTTTGTCTTGCTTTGAAGCAGCCCATTAAAGTCATTGCTCTCATTAAAAGTTAATGGGACACAATAAAGATCAGCAGCAATCCTAGCATCTGTCCTAGGTCTGACTGGATCTTCGCGGGTATTCGCTGCCTGCCAGGACAAATAATACCAAACCACAGAAAGTGATGCCAGCAGGCTGATTTTATTACCTCAGAATGTGACATTTCAAAAAAAGGAAGAGAAAGATGGATAGGTGTGCTTTAAGTGTGACTGAGAAGTGAACGGAGTGACTTGGCCCCTAGTGCTGGCCAACAACTTTTGCTCGATTTGGAGCTGATTCGTGACTAGCACATTCCTGCCACCGGGTATCAGTGGCGCTGTTCCTCAGATCGGCCTCACTGTCTTTCACAGCCACTTCCATAGCACCTATCAAGCCCAAAATCTCATGGTGAGACAGGCATCACGGCAGCTGGTACTGTGTAAGTAAAACACTTGTGATCTGCTACCTAAGAACCCACCCCCAAAAAAATCTGCATTCCCCGGGCTGCCGGAGCCCCCACCTGCCATCATTCGCCCGTCTCACTTTGCAAGTCTGCAACTTCACTGCAGAGGTGCCTGTCTCACCCTCTGGCCCGCTGCATTCCTGGGGTGGTGGGGAGCAATTGTATATCATAATCTTCTAAAGTGAAAAAATGAAGAAACTCCCACAATAATCTATATCGCCTCGAGGTGAATGATATTCAACCAGAAACAGACTTAAGCCTGGCAATAATGTGTCGGAAAGCTGCTCCCCAGCCTTTAAAATCTACAAGTGCAGCCGTTGCCAGACATTTCTGGAAAAGAGAAGTCCTGTGAACAAAACTCATTCCTTCCAAATTCCATCACTCCCATTTTTCTTTGGTTGATTAAAATGGTGGCTCCATGTGATTTATTGGGTTCTTCATAGTGCTTTGGTCCTACATGCTGACACGGGCAATGCTCTGAAGAGAAGAAAGACTCGACTCAACTGTAAACCCAGCGACATTCCTTCTCTCAAAGCCTGAAACCCAAATGTAAGAGACATGTCGTGAACCAAGCAGCTCATGACGAAGAGGACAGGAAATACTGAACCGATGCATGAAAGTCGTGAGCACGAGATCAGCAGCAACTTCCCGGCCTACAAGTTCTCCTTAAGCCAGCGGATGTAGTTCCATGCCATGCGGTGTCCGATCTGGAAGTCGGTGGGCCACACGGTGAACATGAGGGCGCCGTGGAAACCCTCGGCGTAGTGCTGGTGTGTGACGTCCACCCCGGCCTGCCGCAACCTCGTGACATACATGATGCCGTCGTCCCGCAGGACATCGTACTCGCAGGTCAGCACATAGGCCTTGGGAAGTACCCGCAGGACCGCACTGGGTGCCAGAAGGGGTGATGCACGTGGGTCAGTGAGGGCGGTGCCCAAGTGGGACGGCCCTCTGTTTGCTAGCGGTGGGGCACTGTAATTGTACAACCCGTGGAAGCTCTCTGGCAAGAAGGTGGTCCAGTTAACGTACTTGAGCAGCCGGTCAGACTGCAGGCTGTTGTGGGAGTTTGCCAGCATGGCATGCAGCAGGGTACGGTCACTGGTGAAGTATTCACTCCAGAAACGCACCATCAGCTTCTTGGGCAGAATGGGCATGTGCTCGTTCTGCTTGTAGGAGGGCGTGTTGAGGTCCAGCACCTGCAGCACGGGGTAGAGCAGGGCCTGCACCTTCAGCTGCACTGACTGCTCCCCATCCTGCTGCAGCTGCAACCACACACACACACACACACCATCAGTGTGAACTTCTTGCTGGAACAGGAAATGGCTGAAGATGAGGATGAAGAGAGGAAAGGAGGAGGAATGTGAGCAAGGAGGAGGACTTGAAAGTAAATGGAGGAGGAGAAGCGGCAGTACCTGCTGTGCGATGGCCGCAGCCAAATTACCACCCGCACTGTCCCCCGACACGGCCACACGCCCCGGGTCCACCCCATAGCGGGCCAAGACGGGTCCCTGGAGGAAATACTTCACCACCCGGTACACATCTAAGAAGGGGATGGGAAAGTGGTGCGGGGGGGCCAGCCGGTATCTGTGGGGGGCACACATTTTAGCACATGACTATAAGTGAAGGCCTGGTGGGGGGGGGGGGGGGTGTGGTTCAGCAGGTGTGCCCTCTAAAGGCAAAGCAGAGTAACGGCACTGACACTGAAACTGAGAAAGGGGGCTTCAAAGTTTTTTTGACTGTCGCCCCATATATTCATTAGGTAGATAATATAATGATAGTGTTTTCTTCAGAACTGATATTTTGTCCCAAGATAATACGGAGACTAAGAGACCCAATTTCAGTCATTAGAGCTTTGATAAAATGTGTTCCTCATTTGTATGGCAGCAGTTGGGGTGCTGTGTCTGTGATCAGAGTCGGCAGGGTGATTTCTCCATCGGGCCCTTGGGCGAGGGGCCGGCTGACCCTGCTTCCCCCAAACAATGTAAACAATCCGTTCCTTTGTCATGCATGCTGAGGACTAAAAACACACACCTAGCACGGGCTAAAGTACTAAGCCAGGCCACAGCAGACCCCCATATCCCAGAACTGTTCGCACAAGCATGGTCATTAAAGCCACACAGCTCTGTCACATACAATTAACTTATTACAATTTGTTTATTGAGCAGACGATTTTATATAAAGTGACATACAGTTCAGAGAGCAGGGTCAGCCAGACATTGAGCAATTGGGAGTTAAAGGCCTTGATCAGGGGCCCAACAGTGAAATCACTCTGCCAACCCAGGGATTTGAACAGACAACATACTGATCACAGGTATGGCATCCGAACCCACCCCCACGACATGTGGGCCCACTGTGCACTTCAGGGCTTTATCGAAAGTCAGCAGCTATTCCGAAAACATTAAGCAAGAACCACAAGTATTCAAAGCAGAAGAGTGTGGATGGGTGACTACCCCACCTGCTTCCCTGGTGTCCCCTGCAGTGGAAACACACAGTACTCATTTGGCTGGCTGTCCGACTCAAAGCCAGCATCGTTAGCGTGAGCAGGGCAGCCAGCTGGAGCTCATTGACAAAGGCTCTCTAATGAAAGCCAGCCAAGCCCTTCTCTGTGCTGAGAAATACAGTGTGGGAGGGTCCACCGTGGTTACAGCGGTGGGGGTGCTCTTCCAGACCCAGGATATGATCATTGCTGCAGCTTCTCGCTTTCAGCCTGCACAACCTCCCGTTTTAAATCCAAGCTAAACACACCTTTATGCTGTTGGATCCATATGAGTTATACCCCACAGCACACAGTGGATCAGTTCATTTTGAGGTGAAAGGCTGCGAGAAAAAGGAGAAAACTTACTCCACAGACACCACAACAGCGTTGAGTTCCTCAACCGTCTGCCTCGAGAGAAGATCGTAGGGTCCCATCTCTGCAGAAGGGGATCGAACATGACCAAACGCATATTCACTCACATTCACTGTATTGACTCACTTTGACAACTCCCAACTTAACAGGAAACATTTAGTTTTTAAAAGTAACTCCCTCAGTGAGAACATTTTATGAGAATATACCTTCACAAACAACAGAGGAGCAGAGTGACACACACACACACACACACACACACACACACAAATCTCTCATACAGGAAAAATGAACCCCTCTATTCCTCCACACAGTAGCAAGATAGAGGACAGGTACTCACTGGCACTACCCAGACACCAGCCTCCCCCGTGCAAGTAGATGACTGCTTTCCTGAGCTCTCCATCGCCGCCCTGCTGGCTCGGCTCATATACGATCACCTGCACCCCGTCAAATATCTCCTCCGTAACACGGACATGCTTATCGGACACAGGGACTGTCCTCTCCAGCACAGTAATGAGCATCATCACCTCCATGTAGTCTTTAAAACCTAGAAGTTCACTGAATTCTGCCTGGAGGGAGAATAACAGGACAAGAGTGAAAAGGAGGACATGGTTACAACATAAGAGGTACACAGCTACATGGCATCTACATGGCAGAGGTACGGATGGTGCATAACGAGGTATCACAGGGTGTACATTCTGACCTGACACCAAAGTAAAACACAGCACCACAACAGATGCAGGACATGGTTTCCCAAATTTCTCTGCTTGCACACATGAAAACATGGAAGATGAAAAATGTCATCCAGACCTCCTCGGAGAGTGACATAGATGTATCATGGCAAGAAGCTGAGACCCTTTTACATTAGTATAATAATGAAATAATGTTTCGTGAAAAAAGAGTGTGTGTGTGTGTGTGTGTGTGTGTGTGTGTGTGTGTGTGTGTGAATCGCATTCATTTAGAAAAAAAGAATTCCCTCAAAGCTGACTTGTTGAATCTTATTTGGGTTTTACAGACGAACATTTCTCGTCTTTATAAGAAGTGTATTACCACACATATAAACACAGTGGGAAGTTCGCTTTTTGAATGGACAATTGAATAAATGTACGTTTGTCTTAATTCGACTAAAAGCTGTTCGACTAATTAATGACTTCATACATTTATTTGTTCACACAAACTTTTTGTACCCTAATTCAGGTTGTCTCACCTGTATTTACACGCCTATATACTTATTTATTAATCGCACATTTTTATTTCTACTTTTATCGCTACTTTATTGTTCTTTTGTACTTTTCTCTTGATCGTAAGTTTAGTTGTATACGTCACGCTACCACCTGCACCAAAACAAATTGCTTGTAGTTCTTGCACTCGGCGAATAAAAGGATTCTGATTAGAATGCGGTACAGAAAGGTACATAGTTTTAACCAGGTCTGTTGTTCTAAAAATAAAGCGTCGGTTTCCCTAATAGGGTCTATTAATAGGTTTCGGTGCTAAGATCTCACATAATCTGGTTAGGCTGTCACAGAAAAGTGTGAACAAGGCGCCGGTTTTTAACCTGCAATCCGGCTGCCCAAGCAGCGCTGCATGCTGCCTTACGGGCTCTGCAGCTGCTTAGCGTTCACATTAAAATGTGAAAAGTACATCACAACTCTGACGTTTACCATCTCCGTTTTAAAATTACATTCATTCCAAGTCAGTTGGACTTGTCAAACAGACAAACAAACTTACACATTTGCTGCATATCTCTAGACCTACCAGATGGATGAGGCTTCTGAAGAAACAATCTGTAATCATCAGTTTCCATTTCTCTTCAATTTCATCCGGAATAGGTATGTAAACATAGTAGGCAGTTAACGCCCCAGCTAATAAGAGTAAGAATATATCTTTTGATCTCATTTTGCTCATGAACACCGCAGCTTTATAAGAAGGCAAAGAGGCGCTCTGTCAGCCCGCTTTATTAACAAGTCACTTCAGTCTGCAAAGAGTAATCCGGTGTTAATTTTGGAGCGGAGCCAGTGAGATATGTCAGCATGTGTTAGTGTCATCTGATCTTAGTGAGAATCACCAGAGCTCATTTAAGCCGGTGATCAGCGTTAAAGCTCCCCAACCCGACCCGCGGAAGACGGTGCGTCCGAAAGAGCGACTTTGGCGCAGTTTAGGATTATTCCTCTCCGACGTTGCTCCTTTCTGCTCCGCGTTCAGATAGAGTGAAGCCCACCTCCTGATAAGTCACCCTTTTAACGGGTAGTACGGGATTTTTTTATATAGTAATACTGATGTTAATTCTGCAGGTTTGGATAAACTCCGGCGTCCTAAAACACTTTACGATTGCTCCGACTTTATACCGGCCCCCCGAGATCGCACCTGCCAGTAATGCCACACGGAATCTCAGGGGGACATTGGGGTAATTTTAAAAATGTGACCCCAGGCTGGTCCAACAGCAACAATCATGTTTGGCAGGTTTGCATACGGTATATTTCTTTACACACAAATTCAGTTCCTCCTCTCTCTCTCTCTCTCACTCACTCACTCACTCAATCTCTCTCGCACACACACACACACACACACACATACATACAAACGTACTGTCACTCCTGCCTTACTACCAGCGGGTACAATTACGGTAAAAAAAAAACAAACCACTAAAGCCTAATCCGCTGTTAACAAAAATGGTTTTAAAAAACACGCGTCGACATTAACAAGCCACTTATCCTGCGTTTGATGACTGGAGTGGTGAACCGCCCGCTGTGTTCGGGGAGTCCCGTTAAAAAGCCTTAAGTGGCTTGCTGCAGTCACAGAAAGCTGCTCAATCATTTGAATTGAAATGGGTGGCAAATCCTTATAGGCAGGCGTGCTGCCTGTTCTGTGGTAGTAGCTGAGGCAGCACAGTCAGGTAAGGAAGTGGACCAGAGGTCCAGATATCATGTCATGTGCTTTATAGCTGCGTCTTGGAGGAAGTTCACATTGTGACCACACTTCTTCTTCCATCATTCAGGGGTATGTACTATCAAATGAATATATAAGGAAGAGAAGGTGGCCTTTTTTGTCGAATCAAGACAAGAAAAATCATTTGGCAAGACATGGGTAGCCAGTAAAAGCCTTGAGCGGTGTGGTGAGGCTGAAATCACCTCTGGGCAGGACAGGACTGAAGGAGCCTTGTTAGTAAAGTTATTAAAGTAATTTTTCTCTTTGTTAGTCTCTCATACTATAGGCTTCTTCCTTGATTCATGTACTCTTTTTGGTTTGTAAAATCAGGAGGGTATGCATTCCTGTTTGTTTCTTTTTTCCTCAAATGAAAAACAGATGCAGTTTGACTCCCCCAGACTGTGGCACTCCTGTGGCACACACACCGCAGGGGAAATATCTGGTAAGATACGAGCAATCTATGTGACCACAGCTGTGGTCTGCATTTGTGGTCACCAGGAGGCGCACAGTGTTTATGAAATGAATAAGGGCCAATTATCATATTTACTCCGGGCACAGGAAACACAAACACATACCGCCATCAGTCGTTCACACACCACTTCCCAAACCAGAAGGATTAAGGTGGTGCTGGCTGCCCACATGTGCCCTCGTTGCACTCTGATCCAGCCTGATGTAGCAGAGAGACTAGGCCTAATGGACCAGTACTGGAATACCTCATGAAATGAATGCGTTCTGTGATAACCTAAGTGGGGAACAGACACAAATCATGGCTTGTATGGATTCCCTGTCTGTAGGACACCAAATACACAATCGAACGTGTGCAGGAGAGTTCAGCACCAGACCAAAAAGAGCATGGAAGAGTTGGTGCCAACTTAACAACCAACCCGGCAAGTCATGTGATCAGTCTAGATCTACATTCCTATATCTGCATTTCTCAGAGTTACAAAAGTCGAATTTTGCATTTTACAGCAGGCAAGTTGTATATAGTGATTATTGTTAATTGATATACGATGCACCTAATGCCAAAAACCCTAAAACAGAAATAAACAAGTATGTAGTTTCAAAGTTTGCCAAAAGATGGCACTATAATGCTAATTGGAAAGTCGAACGCACGCTGCTTTTAGAGCTTATTTTGTAACGATTTTGTTTCGATTTTTTTCAGTTTATCTGGGGAAAAAAACATATATCAAATGACATGTTTAAAACGTTGGTACTTGTAAGGGTTTCCATTAATAGGAATAAACTTAAGTTATTGACAAAGTCTTAAACTGGAGGTCTAAATAATGTTCCTTCTGTTAGCTAGAATATATAACTTATAGGTTGTATATAAATGTTTAGTTATGTTTTTCTATATAAATACAGACACCACAAAAAGCTGACTTGAAAATGCTTCATTGTCCCTCCGTATTCTGTTTCCTCTGCAGGGTGGCGGGGGTCTGGAGCCTCTCCGGGAAGCAGGGAATAACCCAGGACGAAGGCACCAACTTACAGCAGAACGCTTTATCATATGTTTTTAATATTTTTATATTTTATTCCTCATTTATTTGAGTCCATATAAACATTATCGTTTTATGAGTCTACATGAACAGTATCGCTACTTTTGATTGAAGATTCTGAGCGACAACCAACGTCGGCGAAACGCCTATCAAACCGGACAGAAAACATTTAAAAAATGAGTTTACTCTGCTGCCCTCTTTTGCCGAATGTTCCACATTACCACGACATGTTTTACGGCTTCTGGAGAGATGTCGTACACATTCATGTGGAGTTACTGAGCTTATACTTACTGAGGTAAGTTTGGTGAAGGGATTAATGCATTAATTGCGTATTTAATGAATTGCTTAACTGACTAGTTAATTAATGTGCATTGGTAAGTCTTTGGTCTTACTTATGGAGACTCTGAGAGAGGACTATATTGAATGCCAGTGCTGTCTGATGTGTAAAGTGGGACAAGCTGACAAGCTCATTCATGTTTGTTTCAGTCTAATCTGCCAAAACTGTCTGGGACCAGTTTGTCAGTGTTCTTATGCTGAGAGCAGAACAGGAATGGGTGTTCATGGTAACATGATTAGTCTGGGCCAGTAGGACAGGACTGGACGAAGTACAAATTCTTCAGTATATTGGGTGGAACCATCACGTTTGTGTTTATTAAACAAATTAGAGCCTACTAATAGAACACAGGCTTCTCAGAACTTCCTAAAAGAGCCAAAGTTCTGTACATGGGCTCTGCCGTGGAGCCCATGTGCCCCACATCAGCTCTCTGTGAGGAGCTCTGCCGTGGAGCCCATGCCCCCCACATCAGCTCTCTGTGTCAGCTCTCTGTGAGGAGCTCTGCCGTGGAGCCCATGCCCCCCACATCAGCTCTCTGTGAGGAGCTCTGGTGTGGAGCTCATACATCGGTGCTTTATCTGTTCTGGCTGAAGGCATTGGTATGAGGGTCAAAAAGACAAGGATTTTAGGAAACTGTTCAGACAAACTCTTGTACACCTATCGTGTTAATTCCTCATTTGTTTGAGGATTAAATCTATCTATGTATGTATCTATATATAGAAAAATAGCAATCACATCAGTGCAAATGCTGTTCCTCTCATGACAGGCAGAGGGCATTGTGACTATGCATTGTGTATAGTGGAGATTCTCAAGCTGCAACATAGAAATTCAAAAGGCATCTCATACCACCTGGTACCTAATATAGAGGCTTTATAGGACCTATTTTTAAATATGAACCACTGGAATAAGATGGAGATCAAGTTGCCACCTGGTACGTCCCAAAACAATACGTACTCTGCACCGAGGATCTTGGAGCTATGTGCACTTTTCCCCCACATGAACATGGACTTCTTGCCAAGTGGCCTCATAGGATTGGTCTAACAGGTTTGGGCCTAGTACAGTTTGGTCCCGCAGGGTTGAACACAGCAGGGTTAACATACTGGATTGAAAATGGTACAAAACATGATTCTGGGAACCATGCTTGGCAATGAGTTATTCAATGCCCAGAGAGCGATTTGACAAACAAAATTGGGGTTTCTATTAAAAACAGATCAGTCACTTGTTTCTGTGAACAAATATTTTCTAGTAGTCAATATGGTTAGCCTTTCATTAGCAATTTAAATTTGTGTTCCTACACCTTGCCTTAAAAATCAAAAGACTGAGTTTCAGGGCAGCTTCGTAGGACCTTACGCAGCACTGCAGAGAACACTCCTTTGTAAGATAGCCATCAAGATCAAAAATGCCAGATCACCAAAATTACCCTCCTCCATCATATCCCTGTCCCTGCTGTGAGCACGTAGGGGAGAACACTAGTCTCTACAAATAAACAGTCTGTAATAGCCCCCATGGGGGCAGTATAAAGGGGTAGAAAGGTAAGGAAAAAATGCAGTTCGTATTTACATCACCATAACAGGTCACACAGCCTGCCCAAGCCACCCAGAACCACTGATTCAGGGGGTCATTAAGTCCATGAACAACTTCTATATTCCTCAGCATATCAAAGTCACTCCAGCTCCAGAATAGCAAAGGGCCTGTGTGTATGAATCTTTTATCTGGCAGGAGCAACGCTGGTCTGCATGTGTCACCCATGGTGTGACTTAATGAAAGAAAAATCACAAGAGCTGCAGCAGCTATACCTTCCCCTGGGAGGCGCCGCCGTAGCAGGATGGAGAAAAGAATGGAGAATGGTGATGAATGGTGATAGACTGAAGGGAAATTACATCTCCAGGACACGAATACCGTGAACAATCTCAGATTCCTCTTCCCAAATAAAGAGTAAAGGAGCTTCCTGCAAACCAGAGTCAGTGTTAGAGAGAATTCCATCCTGGATTTTTCCATGAGGTCTGTGCCAATGGCAGCATTACTGAGTTCTCCCATGAGGCTGTGCTGCTAAGACGACCGTGGCCTACAGCTTTGCAATACGGGATTTCACTTCAGCTTCCTGATCTTGCTGTTTTTTCAACTGAAAGTGAAAATACCCTCACACCTTCTTCTACATTTCCAACCACAACGCCATTAGTTTCCGCTAGTGAGTGGGGCCACAGTCGCAGTAGGGGAAACACACCTGGATGTGGCTAAATTTACATTATATATATTATTTTTCAGTGGCACAGTGGTTAGCACTGTTGCCTCGCACCTCTGGGATCAGGGTTCATGTCTCCGCCCAGGTTCCATGTGTGTGGAGTTTGCATGTTCTCCCCGTGTCATCGTGGGGTTTCCTCCGGGTACTCTGGTTTCCCCCCACAGTCCAAAAACATACTGAGGCTGATTGGAATTGCTAAATTGCCCATAGGTGTGTGAGTATGCCCAGTGATGGGTTGGCGCCCCATCCTGGGCTGTTCCCTGCCTTGCACCTGCAGCCTTTTGATGGGCTCTGGACCCCTCGCGACCCATATGGAATAAGCAGTTATAGGAAATGGATAGATATTATTTTTCCTTCCCTATTCTCTCTTTCCCCTGTTTCCATGTTTCCTTCCCTAAAATCTAAGGTGACCCAGTGTGGCCCCTGGTCAGCTCAGCAAGGAGTTCAGCTGTGACACATCTGACAGCGCGAGTCTAAACTCACTGCAATGTCTATATTTCAGCTGTTTGACCTGACGCTGTTTAGTGTTTTCTCAAGCCATAACAATGATCAGACCCTCCGCCGCAGACCGATGTATTACTTTGACAATAACGTCCACCAGCCTTCTAGTCTGAAGATTCCTGAAGGAGAGAAGTGATGTCATTAAGCAACAAACCATTTCGGGCTTGTTTTCCCTTCCTCTGGACAACATTTGGAAGGAGATTTCATGCATGAATCAAATAATCTTTTAAACAACCAAGAGTTCTAAAGAAATGAGTGATTTATAACAGGTGTTTTTACAAAGGCACAGATGTGGTGTTGTAGAGAATTATTATTCTAATGCTTCAGGGCTGGAGCAATTAAAACTTCCAACCACATCCAGCCTGGCGTTTAGCACACTGCAGACTAGAATTTTTTTGTGTAATTCTTCTTACTCAGCTACAGCCCTCAGAGCCATCATGCTACAAAGAAAAGGATTTCATGTTTCTTGCATAATTATGGTGGTCTCTAAAGCAAGCATTCTCAGGACCGTTTACAATCCATCAAACGGGGACACTTAACCCAACTTCCAGTTGAAGGAGAGCCACAGAACGAAGGCGCAAGTTCTGGAAAAGGTATTAATCAGGAGACGTGCGTAAATGTCTTTAAAAAGCAAGCAGCCAGCAGACCAGTACAGGAGTTAAGCTCCAGGCCTACTGGCAGGTCAGAAACCCAAATAAAATCAGCACTGAATTCATTGCCATCTATGTACAGCAGCCATATGGGAAAGCAAATTGGATTCTGGTGTGACTGCATTTACAATCAGTAACAATTACAACAGCGAAGACAGTGTTGGTGAAAGATGTGTGTGTGTTTTTTTTTAAGCAGCCGGCTTTAATCAAAGCTACATATTTTTTTGAGAAAGCAGGGTTGATCAGCTCCTTGCTCGAGGGTCCAACACTAAAATCAAACTGCTGACCGTGGAATTCAAACCAGCAACCTTATAATCAGAGGTACAGCGTCCGAGCCCCACTGAGTTACACACCACCCAGTCTGCAGGTCACCAGCCAGAAAGAATCACCCCTTTCAGCCAAGTCCACGTCACACACCGGAAGCCTTTAACTAGGCCCAGATAAGTCCCAGTGGACATTTCATTATTATTATATACGTGCTTGGCAAAACACGCTGACCCAGCTTAAGGGGTTACTTTTTAAACATCTGGACCTCTGCTTTAAGTCTCCTAGGGTTTACTCCTCCTGATAGGACCGACCTTTTGGTTAAGCCCAGGTCTTTAACAGGTCTTGTGTCATTAACTGCCCACTTCTGCTGCCACTGAACTTAGGAATACAGCAGCTTCTAACATCCAGTATTAATTTGTTGGGCCGTTAGGGGGTCATGAGAACAGAAATTAAGGGCCCTCATGGTTTACAAGCTCTGGATCCTGCAGCTAAGTCTCAACTCACCGGAATGTCAGGGTAATGCACAAATGCGCTTATCTACATGCCCCAGAGCGACATTCAGCATTTATACCACTGATCATTTTCCAGGGCCATCATGCTGTTTCAGTTCACCCCCAAAAACATTCAGAGCTCAGCTCCCTACAGGTGAAAATCCGGTGCTTAGCAGGACTAATATAAATTAAGGGGTCTCTTTGCACAGTACAGTTTGCACAGAGAGACTGAGAGGAGGTTAAAGTGAGATGATTCTTCTATTCTGACCCTCTCCCGTGGGTCAGCTGAGCAGCACCTGATCTAATTATGACTCAAAACTTCCACACGGCAATAAAATGGGGAACAGGACAAAACAGTCCAAGACGTGCAGGTTTTTGATATAAACGCCATAGATTCCAGCAGTGTGTGAGTGTCTGCCCTCAGAGACACATGCAATGCTTCTCCAAGCTCTGCCGTCTTTATGACAACCATGTACAGTACAGCTTGCAAGGCCACATGAGCATGCTTGAAGAAGCATGTCGATCCCACATGCAAACATGCTGAAATATGAAAATGTATTTAAAGGAGGCCCGAGGGACACACATGTTCACACAGGCCCACCGCGCATAATACCAGGGCCCAGGACAAATTCATTCCAATGGAGCCCCCATGACACACAACCCACCCAACATCTCCCCCTGCCCCACTGAGTTCCTAGATGTTTCCCCAGACAGCATGTCTGCACACTTACACTGGTGTTCCACACTGGCACACTGCTGCATGACACAAACCCGTTTAACACCATGACAACGTCCTGTTTTGCTAGGCTTGTAAAATGAGTTTTGCTATAAGGAATGAGCACGAAGTGGTAAAATGTTAGGTAATTTGAGGTTTTGAACAATCTGACACCTCAGCTCCACAGACAGAGCTTGGAAGTCCAACTGTAAGATTATTCAGGATCAGGTCCAAGACGGGTGGATTTCATACAGTGACACTGTCACTGCATTTATCTCTGTATTTACAGTCTGTCACTGTACACAGCTGTACTTACACTCTGTGACTGCATTTATCACTGTACTTACACTCTGTCACTGTACACAGCTGTACTTACACTCTGTCACTGCATTTATCGCTGTATTTACACTCTGTCACTGTACACAGCTGTACTTACACTCTGTGACTGCATTTATCGCTATATTTACACTCTGTCACTGCACACAGCCGTGTTTACACTGTCACTGCACACGGCCATGTTTGTGCTATCACTGCATACCTCTCTGCTGGGTTTTCTGGCCTTGATGTTATCCTACTCTGACCCTGACGACTGCTTGCTGAAAGGCAATGTTTGGGGTTTCGCTCCTTAGGAGATTGTAGTTTCCAAGCAGAGATTCCCTTGGATTGGATCCCTAAATTGTTCCCATCTGTGCCAGAAGTAAAAATGCAAACACTGGAAATCCTGGTTCCCTGTAAGAGCCCCATACAAGTTATATTATGTTCTGTATTAAAATACCACATGTGCCCTTAATGTACAATTGTAACAAAATTATCCAGTGCCTCTCGGCAGTGACACAGCAGCTATGATTGTGGAACGAGCCAGATCAATCTAAGATAGCAGGCTGGAAGGTTGCACAACGAGCTGCAAATGCGAATGGTGTTCATATTGAATAACATAGTGAGATAACAACTCAATGACCCCAAACATCAGCACACGGGTCACTGGGACCCTTTCGCTTAGCAATGCAGCGGTTACCGTCAGCTGCCACAAATTTACGTGCTGTGTAACATGACCGGCTTGTCATAAATCCCACAAGCACACCCCAACAGGGGCTCTCTGTGACTCAGGGAACCTCCCTCACGTTGGGATTAGGGAAGGGGTAAAGGAAGGTATGCTGTGGTTTAAAACCGCATGTCCGTGTTTAAATAAGCCTGCACTACTGAACAAAACTTAAAACGCCAACATCGACACGACTAAGAATGCATTAAGATGGCTGCGACCTCCAGCATCTCCAAGCTGGGTGTGCAAAGCACCACTCCAACCCATGCTGGCCGCAACTTGAAGGCAAAGCCTGGTGATGATTGGACCCATCTGGGGTTTGGCCCGGCTTAGCATGCAGGGGCCGAGAATAAGCCTCAATCTTCTGAAATAAAACCCCCCGAAACAACAGTGAAAACAGCACGGCCATCCAAATATATCCCATATGTACTTCCCTGAATGTTCCTGATTCCAGTTCTTTTTGGTTTTTCCATTGCATTTGGAAAGGCGCAGGGCCGGCAGGAGCCACTCTGCAGCAAGAACTTCGCTTCGCTTGTAAAACATGACTCTTCCACCACAGGAAAGCAGAATCTGCCAGAGAATTTGAGCAATTCCCGATCTCTTAAATTGTGCTTTACAGAAAGCTCCACTGTTCCCTCATCTGCAGTGATGCCCCCATCAAGAGAGCATGTGCTATCAGAAGAGCGTCCCTTATGGAGATCACATGTACGGCTCCCCAAGGGCCTCAGACACCTTGAGAGAGGGGCGGGCATGGAGGACTTTAAGGATTTAACTGATTCACAATGAATGAAAGATCTACAAATGCCAGCCTCCAATTACAACTGGCAAAACAGCAGTGTGTTAGCAGTGTGCTAAGCACTTATTACAGACCACATCACTCACAAGGGCAGCAGTCAAGTTTCCTGTACATATCCTAAACTAACTGTCCCTGTATCTTATAGGAGAACCACTTTAAAAGGAATGGAGCAAAAAGGGGCTGAATGTTCACCTTGGGAAAGAGCCGTGAGATCTGTCAATCAGCTGCATCAGAAGCTGCATCTCTGCTCCGTATTTAGCCGTCCGCTAAAGCAATCAGAAGGCAGGGCTGACTGGGCATTTCTCTGAAGGTGAGCCACAGTGCAGAGCATCCAGCAACCTGCGGATTCTAAAAACCACAAGTAATGACACAAATCTATACTGACAGGAGCAAAGTCAACAGCCAAGGTAGCAGACAGCCCTGATGGAATGACATTCACATTCCCAAAGGCACGCCATCGAGGAAACCTGATATACCGCAAGGCTTGCATGAAGGAAATCCAGAGGAACAAGATATATGTCAAAAGCTGACCAGAAAGTATTCCACCAATCAACAAGAGCAAGATATACAGCAAGGCTGACCAGAAGGTATCCCACCAATCAACAGGAGCGAGATATACAGCAAGGCTGACCAGAAGGTATGCCACCAATCCAGAGATACAGCAAGACATCCCCTAAGCCCAAATGAATAAAGATAGATGCAGGATTGAGGAGCAGCTTCTCACCCCAGAGGCATGTAACTGCTGACTTTTTTGGGCACAATGGTGTCACATACTGAGGACAGCTGCCTGACGAACAGGTAGCACATAAGACTTAGCTATGCCTGCCCATCTGTCCACATGCTGTCCCTCTGTGATGGACACATCCTTTTCTGGACAAAAAACATCAGGCTGCTTTCGGATGGCATCTTCAAATGTAACAGTATATTATTACTATTAACATAGCTGATGTTTCTATCCAAATTACTACAGTTTGTGGGGAGCTATACCGGAGGTTAATAAAATTGTTTAAAAGTGCGACCATAGGACACCCCCATCACAAATAAAAAAAGGCACATTGAGACAGTAACTTTTCTGACAGCTGTTGCCCCACTTCAAATAAAAACCCACACATGCTATTTGTCTGTAGCGAAGGCTTGGTTAACGTGTTTGAGTTTCAGGAGCCCACAATGTCTGTCTTTTCTGTCTTCTCTCCTCTCACTGGAATGAATGACAAAACCTTCAGCCACTGCCACGATTCTGGCTTCTGCTGAAATCTTGTTGCGAATGCTTTCATATGCTTCATTTTCCATCTGAAACTCTCCTGTTTTCAGAAGCTTTTCTTTCACTCATGTTTTGATCGTTCCAGTGTGTTTATCCTAATGTGCCGCGATTCTGTGTTGTCTGGATTTTCCTGGACCTCCTTATCAGATTGTTACCATATCAGCCCCACCCCGCCCTGGCCCTACTACACCATTTAGCACCTAGTCGATGTACACCAACCTCCCCCAACCCTACTCCACCATTTGACTTTCTTGTAGTGTACAAAGCAGCCCAGCCCATGAGTCGTTTATGTTAGTGTCTAACCCTGTCAAATATCTGTGGACTAGCGTTGTGTGTACACATTTTCATAGCACAGGCAGGAACCCTGGAAGCTTCCAGAAACTCAGTGGCTGAACTGTAACAGGGGGACTGTAACCCCAGCCTCACAGGGAGGAAGGGCACCCTACTACCGACAGCTACCTACAAACGTCTGAGACAGGGAGGTGGGAGGTGGGGGGGGGGGCGGTTGGCGTGTCAGATGTCAGGTCAAAATGTGGCACGACACAGATCCTACTTACTCTATGCCTGGAACCTCCAGGATACTTCAGGAACATGCTGATTCATTTTAAGCACGGCTACACTAATAAACCAAGCCCAACACTGTGGTGTCCCATCTCACAGGCTGGAAGAGCCATAGATCCTTCAGAGGAACAAATGGGCTGCTACCAAAATAGACTCTCAGGCGGTTGTGTAGTAAACTCACATTTGTGTGTACTATACTTAGAGAAGTATATGTACTATACTCACAGGGGTACGTGTACCATTCTCACAAATGAAGGAGTGCCATACTAACAGGCAGATGTGTACTACACTCACAGGTGGATGTGTACCATACTGCAAGGTAGGAACACCAAGATGAGGTCATCTGGCATGACATGGAATGTGATGAAGACCAGAGATTCTGGAAAAAGGAAGCCTAGTGATAAAGGACATGGACTTGTGACCTGATAATCCCTACATCTGTACCTTTAGTAACAATAATAAGTTACCTATTTTAGTACCTTTTGCTATGCCAATGAGTGCCATAAATAAAGTATGAATAAGTGAATATCATTCACGAGGCAGGGTGTCAGAACAAAACCATTGCATGTCCTGTAAACCGGAAAGAGACAGTAGGTGATCATTCTGACCATCGGGCCTTCTCTCACATTTTTCCATGCTTTCCCCGACTCGGAGCCCCCCTGCACCCTGTGTGTGCTTACAGATTCCTCAAACACTGCCAGGGAGCTGCTACTTTCGGCATTCGGATCCATGGACTCCACAGGGTGGTGGGAGGGGGGATTCCAACACTACAGAATGGCTGTGTCACATGGTACATACATCTGAACAGAGATAAGCTCCTCCTACTGCATTTCATCAGACAGAAAAAAAACAGTGACCAGAAGCTGCAGTTCATAACTTCTGGGATGGAAAGTATGTGTGAAGTATTTCCACGATATGGACAGAGTTTCAGCCCCAAGTGAAATTCTCCACATAAATATAATTCTGTGAAGAAATTGGTTCCTAAAAAATGTAGTTTTCCTGCCTTTTTTGAGTAATAAATCACTAGTTTAAAAGAGATTTGACGAGATGCTACAATTCTCTGTGGAAAATGAGCCAATTATGGCTTTACACCAGAGTTTTGTTTCACACACCTGTAACCTGCATTGATATATTGGGTTATTCTTGTATTGACTAGATTATAGTGGTCACTGTGTTTTTAAAAATATCATTTGTATCTTTCTTGTTGTGTCATTGGCGTAAGTTGAATATGTGGAAACAATGAGGGACAAAATGCGTTTCATTCAGGTGTTTTTTGACTTCCAAGTGAACTATTCCCTACCCCATCTCTGGCTTCACGTAAACCGAATTGTTCCATTATTTCATATCCCCAGACTAGACCAGGCTGCACTTCCTATTTACAAACTCTCTGTCACTATACAAAATATTTAGTATAAACGAAGTCGATATGATTTTGCGAGCCAACAAACACGCCTAATATCTTGTCGAGCTAAATAAATAAACAGTTGCCAATGGTTTGTGAAGTCGCATTAAACTGCCCGTGCGTAAATATTTCTGACTTACACATCCTGCATGAATTACTGGCGTGCAGACCGTAAATCCGAGCCAAGGTTAACCTCCAGGTCCTCAATGCAGCTGTTGCACCGGTAACAGAGCACCTCAAAGCTCCCGCAGACCCCAGTTCGCAAACCCACAGGGACGTTATCCTGCAGTCTTACAAAACACTTTCCCTGCATACATGAGTCACTCACCTGGAGTGAAGCCCATCTCCATTTAAAAAAGCCCGAAACAACAGAAGTGAACTCAAAATCGGTCAATAGTCAATCGCCTGGTGGAATACAGAGCTCACTGTAAAGCACCGCAGTTAATTAGACTTGACTAACAAATGCCATGTGTGTCTCCTGTCAGCGGTGCATTATCACAGGTCACGTACATGTCTAGTAAAGATTAAAGCAACTTCCTGAGGTGGAAAGATATAACAACCTGGACAGAATTATATTGTACCAAAAACCGCCACAAACCTCAGTGGGGACTTCCTTATTCATTATATCTACGGGCTATTGCTAATTAAAAGCCGCTCATTTAAAGCTGCATTACAATGAAAAAAAATCAATAAAACAGTAAAATTAATTACTACAACAAAAGCGCGTTTATAAATGATATTAGAGGCTAACAAGGAATTCGTATTATTCAGATAACTATTGTTCGACTACAGTTAAGGATTTAGTGCGTTCCTTTAGTCATCAGTATACACAAATATGGTTAAACTTGTAGTGGACAGGCGAGGAGGCTTTAATGCCACTAATGTTCGTGGGACTCGATGGAAATAGAAGAACCGTCGGGGGGTGGAAGGGGGTTGGTTGGAGCGCCTAGCCCCGCAGCGTCCCACGCCACTCACCCCACAGAGTTCACACTTGTCTGCGCTTGAGATGCAGTGGAGCGATTCGGATCAGACTTCATTACACGAGCAATCACATGGGACTGTCTAAATACGGGTTTTAAAAATACGATTTACGTATTAAGTGGAGTATGCACTCATTATTTATTTTCTTTAGCAAATTGTGGACCTGATGCGCCTGTCTACAGGATGAGTAAGTCTGAAGACCACTATTACGAATTACTGCATTATAGAAGGTGCGGCGTCTATGTTTTTGAAAATTCTCGAATATTATCTTAATTATTGAAATCTGGATCAGCATAGCAGTTGCTAAAGGCTATCATTCATTTTATCATTATCTGACACGGCTAAGAATTTTTAGAGATTTGCGCTGTTTTGCCTTTCTACTTCTGAAAATGTAATCTGACTTGGGTTACTATATGCATCGCCTCTGTCGAGCGAAAATAATATTTTTTTCCGAGAAGGGATCACTTTAAATTTAAGTTCCTGCTGTAAAATATTAATGCATTTCAGGTGTGTGCATGGGAAGCGATAGTAGATAAATTACCGCAATTGAGAGGTTTGCTTTAGTATCATTTTTCTTACTTAGACTTCCGTTAATCCCAAAACATTGTAGCATTTATCAATGAATACCCTGTTCTCTTGTGTAGGCATGCTGTCCAGGGTCTGTTCTTGTGCCCTTTGTTTATCCAAATCTGTACAAACATTTTTTCCATAGAGACGCTGAGACATTTGAGTGGTTTTTAGCCCACAAGGTATGAGGTCTTTTTATGGGCATTTAATTATAATGAGTGATTCTGGTACAAAGAGAGTTGAACAGAATACAGAAACTTTAGGGCACTGAGATTTAACAATAAAAGAGTGCTTTACTATAAAATAAGATTTCCGTTGTGGGTGCATGTTTCAGTCGCTCACAAATGCCTGATGCTTATTAAGACTAACTTCATTGATCCCAAAGGGAAGTTCTTGAAAGTCTTATTTTTCTGGATGAATGACTGGTTTTGGCAAGTAATACAGACATACAAAAACAATAATCCACATCAGTATTAACTGTCAGTGAACAATTTGTCATTCTACATTATTTCGGCACCTAAAACATCCATCCATCCATTTTCTGCACCCGCTTATCCCATTTGGGGTTACAGGGGGTTCAGAGCCTATCCCAGATACTGTGGGCACAAGGCAGGGAACAACCCAGGATGGGGTGCCAACCCATCACAGGACACACTCACACACTCATACATGCAATTTGGTAACTCCAGTCTGCCTCAGCATGTTTTTGGACTGTTGGGGAAACCGGAGTACCCGGAGCAAACCCCACGATGACACGGGGAGAACATGCAAACTCTACACACATAGAACCCAGACAGAGACTTGAACCCTCATCCCACAGGTGTGAGGCAACCACTTCACTGCAAACCACTGCACCACTGTGCCACCCCACACCTGAAGCAGTTATTGAATATATTTAATAAATATAAAATAGCGTCTTGTGGGTTCAGCCATTCTTGTTTGTTTTTGATAGCCTTCCATGCCTATACAGATATATTCTTCTTTGAAATCTATATTTTACTTATGGTCGTATGCTTTCTTTCCACAGGTGCGGTGAATGGCGAGGTAATCATTTCTTCTGCAGTGAATATCACAGGGTGAAACTGAGCAGAATGAACAGCTTGAATTGTCACGATACACACCTGAGGTGGAGGTTGCTGGCGTTTCTGTGCTTTGTGGCAGAGATCATTCCAGAAAGCACGGCATGCCCCAAATCATGTGCGTGTTACGTTCCCACTGAAGTTCACTGTACCTTCAGATACCTGACCACAATTCCTGGCGACATCCAGCCGGCTGTGGAAAGAATGAATCTGGGGTCAGTCTCTCTCTCTCTGTGGCTGTCTCACACATACCTTAGCCATGAGCATACACTGAAGGCCAAGATGCAGGAGGATTTAAACATCAGCAGCTCATTTACCTTCAGGCTTCTTGTCTTAGATTATGCTTGCAGTCTTTCACTCGTGTTTCCACAGTGCCAGAGTCTTGAATGTTCATATGACAACTTTTAAACTAATTGGCAGTATGCTGCCACATCACATTGTTTTTAAATTTAATTCTTAGTCGGTTCTCCATCGATCAATAGAAACTTGCTTGCAGATTTATTGTACTCTGGAGGACATGGTTATTTAAGTGTGTAAGAAGTGAATCTGTCTTTTAGGTACAACAGTTTAACATTGCTTAAACACAATGACTTTTCTGGCATGAGTCGACTGGAAATGCTGATGCTGCATAGCAATATAATACATCAGATGGAGGACAAGACCTTTGGTGATCTCCAGTCCTTGCAGGTACATAGTGTAGTGTACTGTGAATGCTTTGTTCTGATGTGTCTACACTGTTTTTCAATAACGGAAGCATGATGTAACTAATTCACAATCCACCTTAATAAAATTCCTTTTTATTTTCTACAGGCCCTTAAAATGAGCTACAACAAGGTAAAGGAGATCAACAAAGACACGTTCTTCGGTTTAGGAAACCTAACAAAGTTACACATAGACCACAACCGCATTGAGTTCATCCACCCTGAGGCCTTCCATGGACTGAACAGCCTGCAGCTGATCCACCTTGAGGGCAACTTTCTTCAACAGCTACACCCCGACACCTTTGTCACAATGCGCTATAGCCAGATTTTCAAGACTTCCTCTGTGACAAGCATTCACATGTCCGACAATGCACTGAGTAGCCTGCCCTCTGACATCTTCTCCCACTGCACTCAGCTGGAGAGTGTCTATCTCCATGGAAACCCATGGTCATGTGACTGCCGCATAGCAGGATTGGTGGAATGGGTGAAGAAAAATACAGGTAAACAATGGAGATGCTTACAGTTACGTGGACAGTAAAACATTTTGTGCTGCTTATTTAAAGCAATGTAAAGGGATGTCATAGTGAGTAAATTCAAAAAAGCAAGAATCTGAAAATTTGAATTGGTAAACAAAGCTAAAACTAAATGTTTTTTTTTTAGCTTTGTGGGACGGTCAAGCGTACGTCAGTAACCTAAATATTTTCACTTGCATTTGCTTTTCCAGGGGTTCTGAAATGTAAGCGTGAACGGAGGTATGCCAGGGGCCTGTTCTGCCCAGTATGTGAATTTCCTGCAGCTTCCAAGGGCAGGGGTATTGCATCGCTTCCTCATGCATCCCTGTCCTGCAGCAAACCCTGGATTTTGACCCACCTGAAGCAAAAAAACATTACCTTGGATGAGGGGGACTACACACCCATCACTCCCGGTGACTTCATCGCGCCCCTTGGCTCGCTGGAGATGAAGTTTACAGACCATTTCCTAAATGACGCAAGTGTGGTTTGCACAGTTCGGAGGCCATCTGTAATGGAGAACATGACTGTGATAAATGAGGAAGAAGTCACGATTCTAAGCGCCACCGTTGCCACATCGCTGATCTGCAACATCGACTATGAGCAGATCCAGCAGCTGTGGCGCATTTTAGCGACATACAGTGACTCCCCCATGCGGCTGGAGAGGGGACTCATGCTCACAAAAACACCAGAAATGACGTATAAGTACACACAGAAGAGGCCAGAGGAGGGCGACGATGAGGTCTTCACAAACATCGAGGCTGAAATCAAGGCCAACCCGGGCTGGCTTCTACAACATGAGATCACCCTGCAATTGGACCGTACCACTACTACTTTCACTACCTTGCACATAAAGTACCTGTCAACTGTTCATCTGCGGGAGGAAACCAAGACAGATAGACAGAAAGACAGATACGGCTGGGTAATGATCAAGAGGGACAATCTAACCAAGACTGAACATACTGTCTTAATCGGAGGGGTAACTGACTTGAACTGCCAGACTCACGGTAATCCCAAACCATCCATTGAGTGGATATTACCAGATGGCAGCAAAGTCCGAGCACCATACAACAGCGAAGATCACAGGATTGTAATCACAGAAACAGGACGGCTCACCCTGAGGGCGGCTGACAGCTCAGATACAGGACTGTACCACTGCATCGCCACCAACTATCTGGAGGCAGATGTTCTCACCTTTCGGTTAACGGTGCTCGCTCCGGATGTGGAGGAGGGGGAAGTGAATGGAGTCCGGTTTTCACAAAAGCTAGGTGAAAATTTGCTTCTCGACTGTAGTTCCCATGGAAACCCAGAAGCTTCTGTTCAGTGGATCTTACCAGATCACACGGTGTTGGATAAGTCACATGGCAACAAAAAACTGCACCAAAATGGAACTTTGAAAGTACAAGGTCTAACACAAAGAGACCGTGGGTTTTACAGGTGCCTCGCTGCTAACTATATGGGGGTGGATTTGTTAGCGTACCAGCTAACTATAATAAGTGATGGGTCAAAGAAAGAGAAACTGTCAGAGCCTGAGAGGCATGATGGTGAGTTAGACTCCAACTATGAGGAAATCGATGTAGGTGGCTCCAATAAAATTCCTTATAGCCAGGAGTCCAGGACGATCACTTCAGACAGGCCATATCCTCGACGTAGGCCCTCTCCGGACCGGATCTCCAGTGGCACCATTCAAAGAAGAAGGGGTCCCATGAGCAACAGGGGAACCGGGGGAGTTAGAAGAACTTTCAACAAAACTCAGAGGAAATTAGACCCTGAAAAATGGGCAGAAATCATGACAAAAGCACAAAGAGGAAGAAAAACAGATGAAGAAGTGAAACAGGGAAAGGAAACGAGAATAGAGACTTTGAGGAAATCCATGTCAGGACTTTCAGGGGATGGGTATGAAGGGTCAGGAGACAGCTTGTCTGAAGTCAATGTCATTATACACAGCACTATAGTGCCAGCTACAGAGAGTGCTGATGTGAGGAGCAGTTCTCATGCTCAAACAGAGGTTATTCCCATAGCCTCTCTATCTACCTATGCTGCAACCAGAAGCAGCTTTACAGAGAGCAATACAATCACATCACTTAATCTAATGGATCACCAAACTTTCCCCCCCAATGACTCTTATACAACTGAAGGACACACTAACAGGCTTCCAAACCTGCCAATCACGCTGAAAATGCAACTGACTGACTCTGCCAGTGAAAGGCCAGTGACATTTTCTGGGGATGGTGAAGAGACAGCAACAGGAGTCATGACTCTGCTCATGACCCGATATCCAAACGTGACTGCAATAATGGATGTGGCAAGCCCAAGGATAGAGCCAGTGGGCCACACGTCATCCGATTCCAATGGTCATACCATGTTCACGGCAGTCACCACCACTGAGCAAGGAGCAGACGAGATAACATTTCACGCAACCCAGAAGATCAAGTCACCTTACATTCCTGCTGGGTCAACGATCATCTCCCAGCAACAGATCCACATCATACCTGCCAGCCGACATCAGCCTGTAAGAAAACGCTATTTTCCTGGCAGGAGGAGAATAATTAGACCTAACAGAATCACAGATATCCATGCATATCTGAACAAAGTCAAGAAGCCTCCAGTTAGCCACAAAGTCAATACTACAGTGCCTCATCTCACTGAGGTTACCACAGACTGCAACTGTCACAATTCAATAAAAAATGTGACCCACATTACAAGTGACACACAAAACATTATGAAAACAACAGGGTCTTCTCTGCACAAGACAGAAGAAGCTGTCACAACTGCCCTCAAAACCTCTAAAGTTACATCCACAACTCGGCCTACTATGACACAAGCAAGCACATCTCAAACGCTTCTCAAGGTTTACACCATGAAACCTCCAACCACGGAGTCACCATCTAAGTCAGGATCCAGTGGTTTTATGACCTCTGCAGACACTCCTGAGCAGGACTCCGGGGAGCAGGATGAAAGTACTACACAAACAGCTGGATTACCTGTCACTACAAAGGACACCACAACACCTTCTAAACGAATCCGTGGTAAAATCCCATGGCAGAAACTCTTTGGCAACCAGGGTCAGAAGGAGTCCCTCAACAAATTATGGAAACCAGTGAAATCCACAACCACTAAACAAATCACAACCACCACTTCCACTGTGAGGGGCACAGAGCTGCGACTCACTACTGAATCTTTTGTCTCACCCACGACAAAACCACTTAAACCAACTAAAAAGAAAGTTTTTATTCAGTCCCCCAAGGTCCCATATGAGGGTTCTGGATCTTCTTCCACTTCTGAATCTGAATCAGTGTCTAAATTAATGCTGTCACCTCCAACAGTCTCCCCTCTGAGGTTTACTAAAAAGTCAGCACTTAGTCAGACAACCGCAATCTATCCAGACATCACTTCCAGGTCCCACACAGGCATCACAAAAGCTGCTCCAAAAACAAAAACATTAGCCTCCCCTCCAACAGTCCGACCATCTACTGTGAAAAAGACACATGAAGCCTCATCCAGGTCATTTGTTCCTGTGTCTGGCTCAGGTGGATCTAGTAAAGGTTATGTTTACAGGCGTACATGGTCAAGGAGGCCTAACGGTGGACCCCGCCGGAATGGTTTTAGACGAAGAAGGCCAAGCAAAAGTAATTTTACATCAACCCCACGCACTACAGTGACCACGACTGCGAAAACTACACCAACTAATAGTGCTATCGCATCAGTAACAAGGATGTTCCCAACCACCTCTGCTAATAGACATAAAACACTTTTAATAGAGGCAGAAAAATACACGACAACCAGCAAAGTTTCGTATTCTGGAGATGAAACCACCTCTGATAAGGATGATTGGAAAAGTACACCAACACCGGAAAGGCATTCCAAGCATTACACACCCACAATGCAGCCCAGAATTAGAACAACACGATATCCAACAACTATTAAAATCACAACTACGTCAACGCCTGACTCCAAGTCACAAATGCAGACCCCATCTTCAAGAAGCAGCAGTAGGATTATTACCAATACGACCGGAATGCACACTGACACGAAACTCTCCAAAGGACAAGAAACTCAATATCTGACGCAGAAACCCTCAACAACAAAGGCCAGGCCCACCTCATTTCCTCAAAGAGTCAATAAATCTGGCGATGGAAACAAGATATCGCCTACACTTACACAGTCTTTTGAGTCCAATCAGCGTGTAGACAGGTATGATGAAAATGGCAAGCAGGGAACCATAACCTTTGACACATTAACTATCCTCAGAGCTGAGCAGGACTACACCAACAACCCTGCCCCCAATAAAACTGTTGATAGTTCAGTATCCACTGAATATTACTCTTCCAATGGATACGACACTACAACGTTTAGCATGCTAATGTCTGAGTCGTCCACAAAGGAAGAAACATCAAAACCGAGGATCGTGGGAGGGAATGCGGCAAGTTATACGGTGCTGTCCGACTCTGATGCTTATCTGCCCTGTGAGGCCACAGGTCACCCAAAGCCCAGCATCAGCTGGAAACGCTTCTCCTCAAACACAGGTAAAAATATGACCACTTTATGCTGTGGTTGGGGATTTTGATCCACCAAACTGGTGGTGAAAATTTGGTGAATTTGCTCTGTCTCTTTCTTTAGTCAAATTATATTTTAGGATGTTTTATTTAAAAGTCAGGTATAATATTCTGATGGAAACTGTTACCTTTAAACTGAAGCTATTCTGCTATTAGATGTAAACATAAGGTGGCAAAGCAAAGCGATTTTTGAATGCTACACATTAATATTCCTGTCTTATCTGATTTATAGGGAGCACCTTGACAATAATCGGCAAAATGGGTAAATTTGAAGTGTTCAAGAACGGCACACTATCGATCCATAATGCCAACATTAAGGATCGTGGACAGTACCTTTGTTTAGCAGAGAATAGTGTGGGCTCTGACAAGCTCCTGGTCTCAGTGTCTGTGGTGGCTTATCCATCCCGAATACTAGAGCCTAAGGTGCGAGACATCAATTCTCAAACTGGGAGTACAATAGAGATGAAGTGCAAGGCTGAGGGCCGCCCAACACCCCTGGTCTCCTGGATCCTGGCCAACCGTACCCAGGTGAGGGGCTACACCTCCAACCAAGGGAGGGTCACCGTGACACCTGATGGGACACTGGTCATCCAACAGGTTTCTGTGTATGACCGGGGTCAGTACAAATGCATCGCAAGCAACCCAGCGGGAGTGGACACAGCCATTGTCAGACTGCAGGTAGTGGCAGCGCCCCCTGGAATCCTGGAGGACAAACGGCAGTATATGAAAATCAAGGCAGGCCAAAGCCTCACGCTGCCATGCACGGCACAGGGCAGTCCACAGCCGACAGTGCACTGGGTGCTCTTCGATGGGACGTTGGTCCAGCCCTTGCAAGACCTCAGACGTGATGTGTCGGTGTTGGCGAATGGCACGCTGCTCATGAGGGGACTGCATACCTCAGAGGGCGGAACATATGAGTGCATTGCCACCAGCTCCACGGGCTCAGAGCGGCGGGTGGTGACGGTCAGCGTAGAACAGGCCGAGGCCCCGCCCCACATTGTGGAGGCCTCCCAACGCTGGACCGAGTTCAGCTACGGCCAGCAGCTGCTCCTCAACTGCTCTGCAGAGGGAGAACCCAAACCCAGGATCATCTGGAGGCTGCCATCCAAGGCCCTTGTAGACCAGTGGCACAGGTACAGAGGAAACCACCATGTTCTGCCATGTTCAGAAATAGAATAGGCCTGCATGAGCTTTTAAATGGTGAAATGCATTGCTTCTTGTGATAACAAATCTGAGCACGACAACTGAAACAAAATGCACAATCCTGGGCAATATACGCCACCCCTAAAACTAGAAATTACTCAGCCTTAAACCTTTCCACAACATGATCCAGTTTAATGAAAATATCTTTGTTTTTTTTGTATTTATGACCGAAATCACTGAAATAGCTGTTGCATTGTTCACAACAACAAATGAGTGGGAGTTAACTGAGGAAAAACAGAACAGCATGTAAAACAAGGGCCTCATGAATTTTATAAAGGTGAGAATGCTGCCGGAGAACATGGCAGTCTGCGAGATGAAGATTTATATGCCAAGTTAGTGATTCAATGCTGTTGTGCTTCAAAAGAAGAAAAAGTGAATTGCGAATATATCCTCATTTAAAGATTTTCTGCAAATGATTAGTTAAAATATATGTAAGGCTGTGATTTCTTGTGATTATTTTTGTCATATTCAAACACATTTCCAAGATACAAGCATAACTCAGTAAAACGTTTCATTTAAAGGCGCCTCTCAAAGAATAAAAATTACAGCGACAAACATACTGGCACCAATAAGATCAGACTTGACAAAACGAAATATCATGAGCTTTCAAGCGAATATGTCAGCTTAAATAGATGCATTTTAACAGAAGATTTAAATTGAGTTATGGAATCCAGTTGACGGATGGGAGGACGAAGAGAGTTTCAGTGTTTGGGTGCAATGTGGGAGTTTAATATCCAGGTGTTCCGACTGCTGTGACAAAGGACTCGGGGGGGCAGTTATGGTGGAGGAACAAAAGGGGTTTATTGAACTTAATAAATAAAGACTGGAAATGAACAAGGTCATGGGGACCAAAACCAGGAGGACAGGGCACAGGCAACAAGAAGGTATGATGTCAATGACAGGACTGGGGAACACAGGACTGGAAAGCAGTTTTATACAAGACTGAGGGAGCAAACAAGGGGCAGCTGGAGTGATTAATACAAGGGCAGGAACGAGAGGTAAGACAAACGAGTGCCAGGCGTGGCTTGTTAGGGCCATGCCAGGGAGGAGACAGGAGGGTCAAGTGGACATGGTGGGCAGGACATAACACCAGGGCAGTAGGTGAACCTGCTGATGAGGACTGGAGGGAACAGAAGGGAGTAAAAAACCGCAGTTGATCACTGAGATAGGAGGGGGCAAGATTATGAAGGGCTTTGATTGTTAAAAGTAGTATTTTACAGTATATATGAATTGTGTTTGACGCTATTGGAATGGTGTTCAAAACATTCCTTCACGCTTAAGCAGCATTTAAATTATAATGAATGAGATGAAGGGAGCTCAGCTATTCAGCTACTGCAGGGTGGGGTATTTCCTGCTTTGGGGTAAAGCCAAGAGGCACGTTGCTTTATTCACTTTTTATTAATAAAAGGGCTTCCAAAGTCATAAAAGATTCCATCCATCCATATTCCAGTTGCTTATCCTGGACAGGGTCATTTGGGCACTTGGAGCTTAGCCTGGAACATGTAAACTCCACACACACAGGGCGCACAATCCTGGAGGTGTGAGGCAACAGTGCTACCAATACTCTGAACCTTAAAAGATATCTAACAAACTTCTATATTTTTCTCCTGCTGTAGGGTCTCATAGATATCGTTTATTAATTCTACATTTGTTTGCTAGGATGGGAAACCGGATTCAAGTTCTGGACAACGGTACTCTAATCATCCACTCCCTCAGCGAGAAAGATACCGGAGACTACCTTTGCGTCGCCCGCAACAAAATCGGAGACGACTTGCAACTTATGAAGGTTTCTGTGTTCATGAAGCCAGCTAAGATAGAGACTAAGCCGTTTGGCAAGAAGCAGGTACCTTATGGCAATGACCTGAAGGTGGACTGTCGCGCATCTGGTGTCCCCATGCCAGAGATTTCATGGGGTCTCCCTGACGGGACAGTAGTGAACAGCGCCCTCCAGGCGGACGACAGTGGGAGTCGAGTACGTCGTTATGTCCTCTTCGATAACGGCACGCTCTACATCAACAAGGTGGATGTGACAGAAGAAGGGGACTACACCTGTTTTGCCGAGAACACTGTAGGCAAGGATGAGATGCATGTGCACATCACCGTGGTAACGGCTGCCCCACGAATTAGGCCACCCAGCCACACCTATGCCAAAGTGAAGCCCGGGGGTAGTGTGCGTTTTGACTGTGATGCGTTGGGCGAGCCCAAACCCAAGATACTGTGGAAGCTCCCATCTAATGACATAATCGCAGCATCTAACGAACACTACTTCATGCACGTCAATGGATCTCTGGAGATCCGCAGTATCAAGCTTTTTGATGTGGGGGAGTACGCTTGCATGGCCAGAAATGCTGCCGGAGATGAAAGCAAGGTGTACAAGCTGGACATTGATGGAAACCCCCCCATCATCAACGGCTACCATAAGAACCGGACCGTCATCAAAGACACAGCTGCTAAGTATTCCAGGAAACTGATTGACTGCAGTGCCCAGGGCAACCCAACCCCCCAGATCACCTGGATCATGCCAGACAACATCTTCATCACAGCCCCTTACTTTGGCAGCAGAATCAACGTCCACCAGAACGGAACACTGGAAATTAAGAATGTACGTCCTACCGATGCTGCTGAGTTTATTTGCATGGCTAGGAATGACGGTGGGGAGGCAGTCATGGTGGTCCAGCTGGAAGTCACCAACATGCTGAGGAGGCCGATTTTCAAGAGCCCTTTTAACGAGAGAGTGGTGACCCGCACGGGAAAGACCACTGCGCTCAACTGCTCAGCAGATGGCCAACCGGTTCCAGAAATCTCCTGGGTGTTACCCAATGGGAGCCGAGTCGCTGGCAGCCTCAACGGGGCACATCACCAGCTGAGAAATAATGGAATTTTTACCATCTATAATCCCACCAAAGAAGATTCTGGAAAGTATCGCTGCTCTGCAAAGAACACCATAGGCTACATTGAGAAGATAATTATCCTGGAGGTGGGACAGCAGCCCTACATCTTGACCCGGCCCAAGGGCATCATTCGTATCGTGTCTGGGGATCCTCTCTTCCTCCACTGTCTGGCCGACGGCGGTCCCCGTCCTCAGATCCACTGGACTCTTCCAGGAGGCCATATTCTGTCTCGCCCCCAGGTGAATGGCCGTTACCAGCTTGTGAACAATGGGACCTTGATTGTCCGGGACACGTCCCTCCACGACCGTGGGAACTACCTTTGCAAGGCCAAAAATGAGATCGGTGAAGCTACGATGACTGTGCCTGTCCTCATCATCGCTTACCCTCCCCGCATCACGAGTGGTCCACCACGCAACATTCAGGCAATTGCAGGAACCGCCATACAGATCAGCTGTGATGCGACTGGGATACCCAAGCCAGACATCGCCTGGGAGCTGCCCGACCGCTCCGTGCTGTCCCCTGCCGGGAAGGGACACTCCACCGATAGCAAGCTGCTCCACCAACACGGCACCCTTATCATCCAAAGGCCAGACAGCTCCCATTCTGGGACCTACAAGTGCATCGCCAAAAGCCACATGGGGGTCGACTCCAGAGTCACATTTATCCATGTGCTGTGAAGGCAGCTGTGGAAGCAGCAATAAGAAGCCAGAAGCAGGACTGCTTTGGTGAGATCCTAGCCAGACCAGGAAAGGGTTAGTTTTGCTGTAACTGTGCTCAGTCTGGAAATCCAACTGTTTCTCATTTGAACATTTTGATGGGCAAGTAGATTGTGGCATGTAGCAAGTTACACACGGAACATGCGGACGGGCCCCCAGCTATGGCCCAGGGGATTGGTTCTGGAATGTTCTGCTCTCCCCATGCACTGCAGTCGCCTGGAACAGTGCTACACAAAGGTCAGGCAAAAAAAGTGATTGATTCAAGGGGGAACGGGAATTAGAGGCGAAGTAAGAGAGAGACTCTTAAAATCATCATGTTTATCATTTTTCCAACTTTCTGACCATTTTCTTAAGGCTACTTTTTGGAGTATATTTTAAGTATATTACACTGGATCTATTTTCATATTAAAATGTCCTTCACCCAGAACACTTGGAAAAGCCTGGTTATAAGTGGTAATCAACTTCAGCACCGTCTTATTATATACTATAATGAGATTTATATATATAATATATATCATTTCTTACATGTTTTGAATTATCCAGAAGTACCATTAAACCAAAGGAGAGTTCTGTTCATGCCCTCTTCATGGTTTACTTATGGTGGTTCTCTACACCAAAGGTCTCTGCTCCGTTCATGCTGCTCATCCGTCCTTGTGGTACCCATGGGGCTGCTGTGAAACAAAGGCTCACGTTGAGAGCTTGTGCTCGCAGACATGGTGTAGCTGTGATTGAAGAAACAGGAGCACCAGAATCAGGCCTGCATGACGCACGTGCCATGCCCAGAAAAACGGAGAGAGAGCGAGAGTGAGGAGAAGAGAGGCATTTCCACTCTCAGAAGAAGAAATATGAGCTGAGAGCTTTTTCACAGCTGCCTTTGGAGTGTTTGCCTTGGCTGGGCTTGAAGTCCGTCTGCCTGCTACTGGTGCAGACTGGTCTCTGTTCATCTTCCCCTTTTTAACGGGCCATTTAAAGTCGTGGCTGGTTATATATACCATAATCTTAATGTACAACATATATAGATTTAATAAAGGAAGGCTTTGTTCTGTGCGTACAATTACTGGTTACCGTACATCTAAAGTCCAAAGGTCCTGTAGGAGAATCCATGCGTACTGCTTGCATGAAGGGTACCACCAGGATCGAGCTCTGCTCATGAGGTTTGCAGGTTGGTTGTACAGGAGCAAAGGAGTATGAGCTCAGGCTAGGCATACATTGTATTTGGGAGCTGGGAGGGAGCAAAAACGTGGACCGTCCGCAGGTCCCCAAGCACTAGACTGGGAAACACTGCTCTAGATGAAGATATATGGCATGTAGCTATTTCTGAAGATGCATTATTTCCTGAGGTAGTTTCTTTCGGAAATGGTGACCATGGGACTTTTCTTAATTGGGTCCTAGCGGACGGCCGTAGCTCGCTTTAAGGCACCAGAGCTCCAGCAGCTGGGAAGACTGGGGGGTCCCCAGGCCCATAGAGTGGTATCTCTCCCATTTGGTGCTGCTCTGAAGGGGGTGGGCGGTGCCAATGCAAGTCAACACAGGGGCGGGATTGTTATTTCTGTGGCCCCACTCAAAAAGTCACAAAAGTTTCAATAATGAGATAAATAGCTATTGAACAGAGTCAGAAGATCACAGATGTCTAGCACACAGGAAAGTGTATATTTGATATATTAGTGTAGTGACTGTTTGTGGCCAACAGGGGGCCCCATGCAAATGTGTAATATGAATGTTGGTAATCACAAACAAACCTCAGAGAGGAGAAAGGGTCATACTGACTTTTGGATGAGATGTTAACACAGCTGGGAGAGATCTGGGCTGAGCTGGAGAAGTATGTGCTCTGTGTTGCATATGTAGGGGAACATTTCAGAAAATAAAAGGTACATAACCTTTGAGGCTTGGATTTGCAGCAGTACACAGGCCCCCTTGTGTGTTAGACGTGGGATCTTAACGTTTGAGCTGGAGGGTGGTTTTATATCTACTGTCACTGTCATGGAACTGGAGTGATACAGTGGTCATGCATAACGCCTCATCTATTTGTGAGACCCCGAAGGGTCTCCTCCTTGTCTGGGTTCTACTCCGTCTGCACATCCTCTTCACCGCTTCCTGGAACGAACACTGAACAAGCTGGAAACTCCTCTAGATGAACCGCACTGGAAACGTACCCGGAGGTAGTGGGTGGAGAGACGATGTCATTGTCACGCCTTGTGAGGTCTGGGCACAGATTTCCGGCGGGCTACGAGTGCAATTCAGCGCATCTAGCAGGGAGGCTGCAGTTAAGTTTTTAATTTAACAGCACATCATAGTGAAATATCTTTTGCATGAACTGCAGTGTCTCAGGGAGACGTCTCCTGCCAAAAATATGTAGAACAGCACAAAAACAAGATTGTCTCATCTTCCCCAAGACCCTATACCACTGTAACCAAAAAACAGAGCTCATGTGATGTCTTCAAAAGATGGTCCAAGGAATGAATCTTAGGGTTGAACAAACTTCCATTCAGTGCTTAATTGATCGGGATTAGCTATCACAGCCCTATCCAAAGCCTGATCTATTTATCATTTCCACGTCCACCTGATTCACATCAGCTGGGCAGACTGTAAAGTTCCATCACACGCTGCAGTAAGCCTGAGGCACATAGCTTGAAACTACAAACCATCAAGATGTCAGCTATGTGGAAATTCTGTAAAATGAACGGATGTTGCACTTCAGTACAGAAACCAGAAACCCCAGTGGAATGACATAGAATGACTGTCACATACTTGGAGAGTCAATGGGGTAATGATCTGGCCGGGGGCTGTACGGAGCGAGAGGTTCTCACTGTTAAAAGCAGTTTAATCAGCATGGAAGCGGGCGACAGGTCCCGTTTTAATGAGACTCGCACTCTCTTGACCCTGATAGTGTGCTCTGACCTCCGTGCTGCTGAGAAAACATAGACTTCCTTCTGTAAATGTCGTCGTAAGTCTCTCTGAACGCCACACCGCAGGCCAGATCTGTGTAAGAAACATCAACGAGCCGTCTGCTGGCCATCAAGCAGCCTTTCATGTGCTTGGGCCCCCGCCCCTCTGCACCCGAACCCACGGTGCCCCCCCACTGGGGAAATCGACTCTGTCGGACACTGCACAGCGGGTCACCTGACTCCATGGGTCTGAAAATAAAATAAGCACCTTTTGGCCTGAGCTCCTATCAACCGCTCTGTTTATTTTCTGTCCTCTAATGGCGCTCGATGGTCGACTTGCCCGAGTGATTAATGACTGCCCACCCCTGATATCCCACACTCACGTTCCTTCCGTCTAGTTGGGGGAAATTCTTCTGCCACTGAAGTCCAAACACGCAAAGTGACCTGCAGTCAGAAATGGGCAAAATAGTCAATAATTTTACTCAAGTAAAAGTACCATTACTGTAAAAGAAACATATTACTCAAATATAAGTTAAACAAATTGACAACTTGAATAAGAGTAAGACAGTATCAAGCAAAAATACTACTCAAGTAGTAAGTTTCTGGTTACATTGGTCAGATTTAAATGTCTAAACAAACAACGCCAGAATGATTGTGATGCGACCAAATAATGAAAATATTGACAAGATTTAAAGTCCCCATGCCATAAATTTTATAAAAAATTTGAGTTAAATGCATGGCCTACTTTGTGATGCCCGTGAAAGCATTGCGTGACTTCAGCAATTCATCAGTTCGAGGTAACAATACGTACTTACTTTTAGTCTTACTGTATTATTCTATTTTGTGTGTGCTCTCAGCTGCTTAAAAAACTAACTATAAGGAAGGAAGGACATTGCACATCTTACGCCACAGCTCTAAAGGGAGGGGAGAAAACATTACAATGTGCCTGTGAAATAAACACAGAGGACAGACTTAAGTCAGACTGTGCTTGATGTGTTACCCTGGGGACGGCGTGGAAAAAGACACAATTTTGGCCATTTTCAAAGGAGGTTCACCAGAAAGCGCTTTTCGCTGCACGGGTAGGAAATGTGACATAATTACAACCTACCACAACCTGTGAGATTTTACTGTAAGTTGTGTTTCTGACTGCAGAAATGTCAACCGTTTTTGGTGACAAAGCTTCAGATACGTATTTGGTCTCACACTAGCTACGCCACCCCTGACCCCAGGACGGGGTGAGAGAATACAAGCGAGGAGGCAGTGAAAGGCTTGGAAAAACCGGGACAATCCGTGCTCAGAATTGGGCCAGCACAGAAGGGGTTAATCCCCCCCCAACCTTCAGGGTTAGAGTCTCAGTATCCTATATACGGTCTGAATGTCACATCAGTGTTCAAGAATCCACACCTCTACCCTCCAGACACAAGGAGGAGATTCATTTTCCCCATCACCCCCACCCCCCACCCCCAGCCCCCAGTAATTCGCTGGATGAGCATATTCCA
>JAAGVU020000036.1:840010-862769 GCA_011763525.2 Mormyrus iriodes | reverse complement strand
CATTCCATGTTAACCTGCACACTCATACACACACTCACAACACACACTCATACACACATGCGCACACACACACACACACACACACACACACATACACACCCACATTCACACCCACCCACATACACGTAGAACGCGCACGCGCACATGCGTAAACACGCACACACATACACACACACGCACACACACACACAAGATAGCCCAGGGCTTTCTTGCCGCATCCTTTCAATCTCTCTCTTTCTTATCTGTGTGTGTGTGTGGCTTCCAACCTTTCTTCTCAAATGCAGATACTGACACGGTGATATCCAGACTGTGTTACTGTTGGTCTGCTTATGTATTTTTCCTTTGGTATTAATGTATTTAATTCCATATGCAGATACTGGCACAAGCTTATTCTCTGTCATAATGGTACCATTGGTTTCTTTGTCTGTATGCTGTTTGTTTCTGCACCTGGATCTTGTTTTTCAGATACAGCAGCTGGTGTGATGATACGATGTCCATTGCTAAGATGCAGAAGCTGTCCTTTTGTTACTCTTTCCTTTCACTCTACTTTTTCTTAAGTTGTTGTGTATTATTTTTCTTTCCTTGTTTTTCTCTCTCTATTTGACCCCCCTTTTTTCTTTTTTTTTCTTTTCTTTCTCTCTGTCTCTCTTTTTCCTTCTCTTCTTTCTCTCCCTCCTCTTTTCTTCTCTCTATCTCTCTCTTATTTCAGTTAACTTTCCCTGTCGGCTCCAGCTTAATAGCGCAATAATCTAAAACGGTGAATAAAGATTAAATTTCAAGTAACAAGAGGAGCTTACTCTGAAGCTCCACTTGGCAAAATAAAAGTGTTGGCACAATATGGCACCCAGACTAACTTCCTGCTTGCTAAACTGCCAGACACAACAGGGGGTAAAAAAAAAAAAACACAAAATTGATTTCAATTTTATATGCAGTAGAAGCAGGAGAGGCTTGAATCAGAAATGGGTGCAGTATGTTGGGAATGGGTATAGTTACCGACTGGGTGCAATGAAAGTGCTAGAGGCAATTTCATCTTTTTGCAATAGTGAGTTTATGCGTAGGTGTGAATGTGTTTTGCGTAATGCCATGAGTTTTTGCATAGGCGTGAATGTGCGTGTGAAAGGTGTGCGTGCCCTGCGATGCTCACACCTGTTATTTATGGGATCTCTTAGAAAATGAGTGAATGAATGAATTAATAATGATATAAAAACAGCAACATGAGCTTTTCTTTATTTTCTTTCTTTATTCCAGTGTTTAAAGCTCTTGAGGTTCTAGTGTAACTAACCCATATGCTGGGCAAGGAGGAAATGAGGGGGCAGGAAAATACCCCTGATGGGGTGAGGTTTATATAGGGGATAGCAAAATTATATGAAAGGGTGGGGTTAGCAACAGTGCTGCAATCCCCAAGAGGAACCACCTCTTGCCCCAATCAGGTGCCAATGGGGCCTTCGTCACAGATGAGGATAGTCAGGGAGCCACAGTCCCTCCAGAGAGGTCATTCTAGGGGTCAGGGAAGGCATTTATAATTCACATTTCCTTTCCTTTCTTCTTGACCTTATTCCTAACATGGGCTTTCAGCCCAACTGTGAAACACTGCCCCACCCCCTCGCTGTGGCAATTATCTGTTGGCAACTGCATCCTGTTTGCAGTCCTTATGGCCGGCTGTGAGGAAACCACAGTCAATGCCAGCCTGCGTGCTGCTAATTGCCCCCTGCCAGTGGGCGGCCGATTCCCGGTGGAATGTTGTGCCAAACCTGACTAACCAAAACCAAACGAACAGATAACGCACGACAACAAAGGGACATTTTGCCTTTGTTTTGCCTCTTCAACTGAGTGTGGATTACGAGTTACAGCTGCGTGCCATTTTCTAATGAAACAACTCTAAAAGCATTTCTCTCTTCATCCTGTAAATGTCAGAGGGACAGAGAACTGAGTGTGCCAAGATCTTACATCTTTCATCCAAGTGGTCTTCAAAGATTGACTAAAAGCATTCAGTGTTGTTACAAGTTTATGACCCTCTGGCAGAGCTATTAAGTCCTCATCTCCTTATAGATTGGCCATTTTAGCCTCAAAAGGCCATACACAAGGAATCCCTAAAGATAGGGATCTCAGTCTCCTCCAATTGTCTCCAAAAAATATCTTGACTGAAGCCTCCACCAAATGCCAGTGATGGTGTTAGAATGTTTCACCCGAATCCACATCTTTGTCCACAGCAGTCAGCGTTTGATATGCTCTAGCATGCTTGAATCGTGCAGAAATTCCATCCTGTAGACACATCTGGCACCAATGCTTTACCAAGCACTAATATTGCAGGCTACTATAATAACATTAGATATTTCCAGGCTCTCTTCCAACGGGCCGGTGATTGCCACATGCAAAGAACCAGCCGTGTATCTGACATCCATGTAGCCCCTGTTTCACACTGCTCACACCACAAACAAGGGAACAAGCTTCCCTTTCGACATCACTTTACAGTCTCTCACAGGCCTCTGAAGATGCTGTGGTATGTTGTTCGCTGTGTCACCAGCATTTACCATGTTAAGTGCAGCTGTCACGCACTTGTAACTTATTTTGCTCTCCTGCTCTATCCACTGACCAGTAAGGGAAAAATGACTTGTCCAGATATCTAATGCTCAATGTATAAAATAATCAATTCAGTTACAATTCAGTGTAATTTTATTTGCATGGCTCATTTTTACAACACTACATTGTCTCAAAGTGCTTTACATTACCCTTGCCTAAAGCCCCCAGTGAACAAGCCAGAGGAGAGACTTGGCAAAGAAAACCTCACTAGAAGGAAGAAACCTTGGGAGTAATCAAACTCAAAGGGGAGCCCATCCTCCAGCGGTCAGCAGAGGAAGACGGCAAAATCCTCATTTACACTGTCTAAATTTTAAGACTTGAGTCTCATGATGGCAGGCAGGTGCTGGTGCTGCGTCTGACAGCAGGATGAACAGTGGTACAGCAGCAGGGAAGGAAGGAGAGAAATTCATGTCTATGTTTGAAAGGGACTGCTTGAACTTTGCTTTAACCTGTTGGTACCCTGTAGTGCAGACAGTAACATTAAGTTGACCTTGTTCTCCGCTACAGAATAAGCAAATCGTATCCCCCATGGCACTGGTGATTTCCGTCACTCTTAGGTGTGTGCAGTGCCTTGGCATTCAAAGCAGCCACGAAAGGCAGAGCTGAACAGGAAGGCCAGGGAGCATGCATTCTTGGGGATTCGTATAGTAAAAATGTTGGTGGTCCCATAATACAGACGATGGGAGCAGCTGAGGAATGCTTTGCATCCATGCCTCTGCTGATTGTACCTTTGCATACTTAGCACTCAGCGTAGGTGGGATGTGAGCAGACAGTGTTGAGTTTTGCAGCACCTGTAGAACCAGCAGACCGAGCAAATGGCGCCTCACCTTCATTTTCTCATTGGCTATTTTTGAACATTGACCGGTTCAAGGCGCTGCGCATTAATAGAACATGTAAACATGTCTGCGTTTAGAAACACACTGCATAGGTCGCATCGAGAAAAACCAGTCAAAAGCCACAGTGCCACACTCTGAGTGCTCAGACGACGGTGTACACATACAGAACCATTTCACAACAAGGGATCGTGGAGTGAGAAAGGCAAAAGTGCAACATGGTAAGCTAATGTTGGTAACAACTTTTAAAAACTTTTGCATGGTGACAAGCACCGCAATGCAGTGCAATCTTTAATATCTGTGAAGTAAACAGAAAGACCATGAATCTGTCGTACTCTCAATCTGCCTCCTAATGCGTGTGTCTCTCTCTGGCCATCGGCTGGCTGCACTCGTAATCGCAGCTGGAAACCACCCCTGCCTGGTAGAGTGAAACAAGTTTTAGCTTAGGGAACAAAAACGCGTGAAAAGGGGACAGATGGAATGGAAAAATTGGAAAGCAAACAAAATGGGGATGGAAACCATTATTTGTGCCCTTCTGAATAATGTATTTGCATTCAGGAACATCCCTGGAAGCAATATGTGACATCTAGCTGTCAGCTACCCATATGGAATAAGCGGCTATAGAAAATGGATGGATGGATGGATGGATAGCTGTCAGCTGCCCTAAGGGCTGAGTGTAGCCCATTCATGTACCAACTTCCAAAGCCCCTGTCTGTAAGTGGCGTGATATGCAGCTGTGGATTAGGCTGCTGTTTCTGTGATCGGAAGGTTGCTGGTTTGAATCCAGTGGTCGTCGAAGTGGCTTCACTCCTGGCTCATATTTTGAGCAAAACCTATAACCCACAATTGCTGCAGGAATCGTCTGACCCTGCTATCTCAAAAAAGTGTCTGCTTAATGAGTAGAGTCTGCATGCTGGTCAGTCTAATCTGTTTTTAGTCATCCCTGGCACAGGACTGTTTACAGTTTCTCTTTATCTCTGTCCACAGACCATGAACTTAAATGTGAGCCAGGGAAACTACTCTGCTAAGTGCATCCGGGACACAACAGTGACGTCCGTGGTCTTCCCTTGCCTCTACAGCGTGCTCTTCCTGGCTGCTCTGGTGTTCAACTGCTTGGCCGCCTGGATCTTCTTCCAGATTCCAAGCTCTACCACCTTTGTGGTCTACCTGAAGAATGTGGTGGTGGCTGATCTCTTGATGACTCTCACTGTGCCCATCAAGGTTCTGGCTGACACAGGTTTGGGCTCCTGGCAGCTGAAGTTCTTCTACTGCCGCTACTCAGCCGTGCTCTTCTACTCCTCCATGTACATCAGCATCGTGCTCTTGGGCCTCATTAGCCTAGACCGCTACCTGAAAATCGTGCGGCCCTTCGGCAAGTGCGTCCTGCAGAGGGCGATCTTTGGCAAGGTTCTGAGCGTGGCTGTGTGGGTGTTGATACTTTCCCTGGCACTGCCGAACACCTTGCTGAGTGACCGACCGCCAGTACCATCCCCAAACCTCAAATGCAGCTCTCTCAAAGGCCAGGCTGGACTTGATTGGCACGAAGGCTACAATTACTTTTGTCAGGCGCTGTTCTGGATCACGTTGGCACTCATGGTACTATGCTACACCTTCATCAGCCAGCGGGTCTACGAATCATACGTGAGCTCCCGCAGCCAGTCCGACTCCACCGTGAAGAGCACCAAGGCTCGGGTTTTCGTGGTGGTGGGCGTGTTCTTCGTGTGCTTTGCCCCCTTCCACTTCACCCGCGTGCCGTACACCCTCGGCCAAACCCGTGGCGCCCACACCTGTGCCGTGCAGCAACACCTGTACATTACCAAGGAAACCACTCTCTGGCTCTCGGCCACCAACATCTGCCTGGATCCACTCATCTACATCTTCCTGTGTGGGAGGTTCCGCAGGAAGCTGATGGCTACCCTGAGAGGAAAATCCACTCCTGTGGGTGTGACTGAGTCCGCAAGCGAAAGCGTCCCACGTGTGGAGACATCAGTCATGTAGACAAAAAGTAGAGTTTAGAGGACAGTTGGTACCTATATATATATATCATAATCCTTCAATGAAACAAATATCTTTTATTACTAATCAGAAGATCAGGTGTATAACATATGATTATCACATTCATCACGGTCACCAATCTCTCAGTTATCTCCAACAAAAGTTGCACATCAGCCTCCTCATTGTCATCACCTCCATTCATCTTCACCATCATAGCTGACGTCTTGCACAGGGGAAGGCCTCTCCTTCCCAAATAGACAGAAGCTGAGCTGTTAGTATCCTGAGCCTGCGGGTGTCCAAGCTGACTCATTAAATTTTCATATTCTGCTCTTATAGAAACCTGTTTGATTTGGACATTATCACATTTGATGAGTTCTTTTTAAAACTTGCTTACATTTTTAGTTTTATTTTTGTGGCATACTATGCGATACAGTGTTATTAAAAGATATTCTTATGATGATTCTGTTGTCATCTTCTTCGTAATGGCAATAATGAGGCATCCAGTGTTAATGCTGTGTCCTTTGTGCATTGTGTCATCTGGGTAGCACAACAAAACACTCAGAAGATTATGAGTCTGCGTGACCCATCTGACAGACAAAGGACACATAATGGTGTATGAAGCCTAAGGCAGTAAGTTTAGATGGCATTTCCATAGGTATGGTACACATACATGTAAAGAGAGCTCAATAGTTGGAGAGACAATTAAAGTGCAATTTTACAAAACTCACTCAGTTCACAGGATATATTTTTGGTTCCTGACCATGAGGAAGCCTGACTTTCAGTCATTGGCGGTTAGGCTGACCACAAAATCTGTCAGGGAGGACACTTTGAGCTACTGCATATTAGCATAAAGCCACTGTGGGCAGCATATTAGCATAAAGCCACTGTGGGCAGCATATTAGCATAAAGCCACTGTGGGCAGCATGTTAGCGTAGGGTCACTGTGGGCTGCATAGTAGTGCAGAGCCACTGTGGGCAGCATGTTAGCATAAAGCCACTGTGGGCAGCATGTTAGCACAGAGCCACTGTGGGCTGCATGTTAGCACAGAGCTAGAGCACAATCAGGGTTGCCAACTTTGGTCACCCGGCTGGAGTGAGATTTTCAATTCGAGACAAGTCTGCACACGCATTTACATACATGTAAGAGATTTATTACCCTGTAAATAGTCTGTAGGGTTTGCAAACTGCCACAATGTTTTGGACGTAGCTAATTTTATAATGGAATAATATAGATTCTGAAAATGTGAGCGTCACGCCAGATGCGTAAGATTTGGCAACCCTGCAGAATACACTCCCTAAAAACATTTCTCTGCTGCATGATAAAGTGATACAGCCACAAGCAAGATGAAAGTGTGGCCTCAGCGAAGGAATGTGTGAGGAGGGATGTTGATCAAGTGAAAGTATCCTCCAGTAATAAAAGAGAAAACAATGACCGAACAAAGGCAGTGAATTCAGACCTTCGGTTTCTGCCTCCAGTTTTTTATTAAAAGAGCAGTTTGATTGGTGGCTTGGCATTAAGCAGATATGTTGACTGTCTACCTTCTTGGCAAGCATGACAGAAGAGGCGGGGTTCCCCAAGCTTTCAGCCAATCAGAGACAGACTTGGTTAGTCTTAGCCCGCAGCCCTGAACAGCTAACGTGTGTATTTATCTGCCCACACACGTCTGACAGGTCACTACAGCTAATTAGGATCAGTTACCACCCTCTTCCCCAGAAATTTACTTGGATAAGGGCGTGCCGCTGGAATTCTCAGTATAAAACACACACCCTCAAAGCCTTATTTGGATCCATGAATCTACTGGGCGGCCCCAAGAGAGACGGCACCATCGACTGGAAGCTGATACGGGCCCTGACGACTGACCCAGAGGAACACGGCTAAAGGGATGTGTGCAGCTGGAGAATAGCTGCAGGGATTAGGTGAGAGATTCATACTTTCATACATGAGTATAATTTAAAAGATATCGCTATGGTAGCAAAAACAGAGCTAAAACCAGAGATTATGAATTTGTAGTGAGAGTGTTGTGCTGTGTTAACTGTTGAGAAATCATAATTTGGAATTCTGAAAGCTATGTGAAGCAGTCTGTCACAAAGCTTGGAATCAGTTTTTGACAATCAGCATTAGAAGGTTTGTACTTTAGAAGCCAATGATTATACTTCGAGAAGCGTGTTTATGAAATCGGTAAATCGGTTTCACTTTTGAAACTTTTTTTCGAGGAGCCATGCCATGAACAGGGCTGTAGCGTATGCCTCGCAAACCGGTTGGGCATTAACCTCATATCTATCATGCTGCTGGTGAATGGGTGAAAACGGGAACATTCCACCTCTTTTTGTGAACCGGAGCGGGCGGCATAACAGGACCTAAGGCAGTCGTCGTACATAGAGAAAATTCCAGCCGATTAGACATGAGTCACACCTGCAGCCCGAGGCTTGTTATTGCGTTACTCCCGTAAGAGAATCGCTACGAGATTTAAGTGGGTTTCGTCATTCTCAATGTATAATGGAGACGACAGCCTCTGTTTGCCTTCACGTCAACTTGATTTCTGCAGACAGGAAAGTGCGAGTTGTTTAATATTCACTTACTCCTTTATTGCACATCCACTCCCTCAGTTAAACATTGGCTTCTGATAAGAGCTGACAGGCCAAATGCCCGGCATGTTTATGAACGGCATGAAGCAGCCCGTCCTGCAAGGTGCTCATAAAAAAGCGAGATCAGACATCTTCTAGCACATTCCGAGCGGAGAAAACCTTGTCCAGAGTGTGCCGGCTCAGAACATCTGAAGTTCTAAGTTCTGATGGTTTATTTTGTACAATGAAGGAAAGGCGGCAACACCATGGTGAATTCCTGCGGTCATTATTGATCAAAATGCAGTTTTTACCACGGACGTAGTATTTAGAAATGTAGCCTACATCGTTTTTTTACCACGGACACAGATGAGTTTCGCCACCGACACATAATAACAATTAAGAACAATGAAACCTCAGATTGTGGACAAGATGAGCTTCAACGCATCGTGGTGTGTCATCAGAGACGCCGACGCCTCCTGTGAAGCTTTGCTTATAGTGAAGGGGCCTCCTACCTGAGCGCTCAGGTCAACTCCATTCAAGTCGGCATTTGTAGCAAAATGGATGACGCAGCCACCTTCACAGACGAACATTTCAGTTGATTTCCTTATTCTAAGGCAGTGTTTCCCAGCCCGGACCTCAGGGACCCTCAGACGGTCCATGTTTTTGCACCCTCCAAGCTCCCTGCCAAATATTCCATATTTTTGCTCCGTCCCAGCTCATGGTAGCAAAGACGTGGACTGTCTGCGGGTGCCCGAGGACCAGATTGGGAAACACTGGTCTAAGGGTACAGCAGACTGTTTGCATTTCATTTACAAAACCTGTCGTTGATCCACAACATAATCTGAGATTAATGGTTTTGTCATTGCAATCCAGTACCCAGTGTCACAATGGGGCTGTTGAGTGAGTCACTGTGTGTGGGTAAAGCACCGTTTTTTCCAAAAATTTTTAGACAAGCCATTAAGCCAGTTCAGCAAAATCCACCCTGGACTGGAATTTGTTGGAAAAACAGATAGTGATCTTTATAAACAGAAATTATCCGCACATCTGCCAAGGGTCAAACAATTCCTTTTTTGGAGACACGGGGCACGGTATTTTAGGGAGCATTAAAATGCACCAGGCAGGTAATGCTCTACCCACGGCGCGGGGAACAACCTGCACTGCGCCACAAACAGCTGTGCAGCTGCAGAAGTCTCTTGGTCACAATAGCAGTGACTTTCATTGTTTGCATTTGGACTTTGTCTTTAATTCTTGTCAGTATTATAACAGCTGTTAGATGTGGATCGCATTTCTAAGAACCATTTAGCCCAAGAGAGCGCCTGACCGGTCTTTGTGCTGTTTATGCTGTAGACATGTCCTCCAACGCATCGGCATCCGGCTGTGGGAAGAACGGCACGTCCCCCGGGAGCCCAGCCATCCTCTTCCCTGTCCTCTATCTGCTGATCTTCCTGGGGGGTCTGCTACTGAACTGCCTGGCTCTTTGGATCTTCTGCCAGATAGGTAACCGCAGCAGCTTCACGCTGTACCTGAAGAACATCGTGGTGGCCGACCTGCTGATGACGCTGACCTTCCCGATGCACATCCTGAGCGAGGCGCGTCTCGGCCCCTGGTGGCTGCCGGCGCTGAACTGCCGTTACTCAGCCGTGCTCTTCTACACATGCATGTATGCCAGCATCCTCTTCCTGGGTCTGGTCAGCCTGGACCGCTACCTGAAGATCGTGCGGCCATTCGGCAGCTCCTGTCTCTACAGCTACGGCTTCACGCAGGTGCTGACGGCGGGCGTGTGGCTCTTTCTGGCCGCCGTGTCACTGCCCAACACTGTCCTCACCAACATGGCGCCCAGCCCCGAGACCGCCTACTGTTGTATGGAACTGAAGACCCCGCTGGGCTTGCACTGGCACGCCGCAGTGAGCTACATCAACATCGCCATCTTCACCGCCGTACTGGTCATGCTGATGACCAGCTACTTGTCCATCTACAGGCACATCCACCGCTCCAACGCTCAGTTTGTCAGCTCGGCCAGCAGCCGAAACTCCCGGCCAGGCCAGAACATCACCATGGTCCTGGTGGTGTTCTTTGTATGCTTCGTGCCCTATCACCTGTGGCGTATCCCCTTCACGCTGAGCCAGGTGAAGCAGGCCTTCAGCCAGGAGGTGGAGCTGGTGCTGAAATACGGGAAGGAGACCACGCTCTTCCTGTCCGCATGCAACGTCTGCCTGGACCCCATCATCTACTTCCTGATGTGCAAGTCCTTCACACGCAAGCTGTGCAGGAAGCTGCATATCTACCGCGACGACAATTTCGACAGATCCAGCTCCATCAGCAGGACACAGGTGCGCCGCTTCCGGGAGTACTCCCCAGCGGTCCGATGAGAAGGGAGCAGTGAGGATGAGGGAAGGGCGCTTCAATGACTCAGAGACCTCTTGATTTGTGGTAGGAGGCAAAAAGGGGCGGGACGTGCATCACTATCAGCCAATGGCAATGATCCAGACAGGTGGAGTGCCCTTAGACACTGTCAGAAGCTGGGACTACAGTGGTACGTGGGACAGCCTGACCTCTGATTTGCCGAGGAGATACATTTTAAGAAAGCACACCAGTGCACATCTGTCAGCTCGTGACTCTGCTGACTGTTCCATCTTTGCTCCTGTTATTATCATTATCATGAACTTAAAGATAGATACAGATACTAAGGAAATAATTATAAACAATATAAACTTCATATTGTACTCAATATTAGGGAGAGTGTACATGCTTCAATATCACTACATGCAATGACACAACTATGAAAAATGACTTGGGAATATCTCTCCACATAGCAGCATTATTACCAAAAATGACAACTACATTATTATGCACTCAGATAACATGTTGTATTTGTGTATATGTGCATTATTCCACATTACTGTACCTTGGGTATTTACCTTGTTAAACCCTCTTGATTCAGGATTACACTGGTCTTTTCTCATACCCTCTGCTTCTTGGTACATCCTACTGTAATCCCACACTGGATAAACAGGTCACTGGATAAACATACTTAAATAATGACTTAAAATCCTGGCTGTAGCTAAATAGCAGACAAAGCAAACTAAGCACCACATCTGTAGTTATACTCAGAGATATTTTACCACTGTCCATGTTAACATATTTCGTTTAACTTTTTATTATTTAGACATAAATTAAGAATTTCTTACAGCCGAAGTTAGTTGATAATATTGTAGAACTATTGTCCCTAAGTCCCTTATATAAAATATTGTAGTATTTGCAATAGATATAACTCACATACATCCTGCTGTATACTTTAAATCATCTCTAGACTACTTATAATACCTAATTTCATATAAATGCTATGTAAGTACATAGGAAAATAAGTTTACAAATGAAAGGAGGCCATTCGGCCAATCAAGCTCATTTGGGGAGAATTCAACTAATAGCTTAAAGTTGTTAAAATGAATCTAGCTCTGGGGGATATTTCATGAAGCAGGATTTCTTGTTTAGCCGGATAACTTCTCAGATTTAAGGTAGTCTGAGCTACATTTAAGTGGACAAAGATACAGTCCATCTAGCCCAGACCACCTTAAATCCAACAAGTTATCCAGCTAAGCAAGAAATCCTGCTTTGTGAAATACCCCCCTGATTTAAAGGAAGTCAAGGTTTTAGCTTACAGTAACAGTCTGTAGTGTAGTGCTCTAAGCTTATCGCAAGTATTTGTTATACTATGTTGTTTAGGGAATAATGAGAAGAAAGAAAGTCTGTACATGTTCAGTTCAGATGCAGCCATCATAGACCAAACTACATGCAGGTCAGCAACAACGTAGCGATTCCTATCTCTCAACATTTACATACTTTCAGTTAATGACCTGAAAGATAAATACATAGAATAAAACAGAATGCTAAAAAATACAAGTAGATATAGAAAATATAATAATAAATAGAGAAAATATAAATGTATTAATTCTGTCTCTCTGGGTGGGAGGCTACAGTAGGCTACACATCACTTCATTCGCAGGATTCAGCGTAGCACTCAGCTTGCGGCAAGTTTAAGTTTTGCTGTCTGGAACTTCCTGGATTTTTCTTTTTTGAATATTAGCGATTTGTGATTGGCTGAATCTGCAGAGGCGGATCCCGTGGATACGGACAGCAGACTGTACACTCTGGTGCTGGGATCACCTGACCAAGCTGGGACCGAATGTTGTACTTCCTCCCGACAAGCAGATGGCAGCAGAGAGTGCTGACCCAGATCTACCGAAGCCTGAAATTCAAATTACAGGTGAATCAGATGGAAGAGAATGAATGCTGCCATGCTGGGTGTGACGAAATAAAGCCCTAAGCATATTGGAAGCTGATTAACCGCCATCTTACACAGTGCAAAAAGGCAACATGTTTCTCTGTATGTGTAGCTTGTGGTTATTACAGGTCACCTAGGGTGGGAGCGCAGGGGCCAATCATGTGTCCACAAGGACAGATTTTCAACTACATCAAAATCCCACCTAATATTTTATGTCAAAATAAATATAAGCCTAGAGGATGTCTGCACACTGTGTACCTCACACACATTAAGAGTGCACACAGACAGACGCTCTTTGCAATACAAGGCATGAGCCTCTAATTGCTCACAGTGATGTGCATCTGATCCTTGCAATCAAATGAAGATCTCTCTGCTGTTATATTCCTGCTTATCATATGTTCCAAGTCCAGCCTTCCTTAACCGCCGTGTCACTTAGTGCCCATGCTGAGAAGAGCTGCACGGTGGCGGACTACGCCCTGAGGGCCCAGATGCAGGTGGAGTCCTGCCAGGCAGAAAAGCTGGTCTCCTCTAGTCAGGCTTTGGTCCTGTCCAGATGCATGTGCATGGACCTCATTTTCGCTCTAATATAAGGAAGAAGAATTATCACCGCAAGAAACATTCAGAGAAAACATGCCAGATCAGCTCAACCGTTTTTGGGGCCCTGAGCAATATTTTATTAACCTAGTTGCTGGTTGTCACCTTCCTTCCCATTCTGACAGACTAACCAGATGGGGGTGCCCCCTGGTGGCCGCTGGACCCTAAGCAGCCACTTAATTCACTTGTGCCTTCGACCGGTCCTGTAAACATGTGATTTAGAGGAAGAAATCAGACACAAGGAGAGCTTGAGGATAACCTTCTCCACACAGGAATCCATCCCCCAATCCTACTGCTAGGCTACTGATCTTCCACACTGGCCTCAATCATGAGCATATATACTGTAGAAATACACAGAGACAGAAATGTATAATGATTGTCTGTGAATGAAAACAGAAATATTGGCTATATAAGAACAGCTTTTTAACATATTTTTATTTGTTTGTGTAATAGTTTAAAAAAAAAAGTTTATTTTTTCTCACTGCCATTCCATGGATGACCACTAGGAGATGCTGCAGAGTTCACAAAGCCTGCTCTTTTGCCTCCTTCCTGGCTTGCGCCCAGGGATGTTGTTGAAGAGCTCGTGCAGGGTGAAGATGCAGAATGATATCTGATCATAAGCCGTCAGCGAGCCACTCTCAAAGAGACAGGCAAAAGCCCCAGCGAATGGAGATGCTGGTGCAGCCGGTTCCAGATAGGCCAGGTCCGAGTAGGCACTGGGGCCCTGATAGATAACCCAGGGCTGAGACCAGCTGTCAGGGTCACGAGGGAAGGGGCTCAGGTGCACACCCAAGTCCTGCCGCCCACTGGGCCAGGTGGGGTGAGAATATACCGCCCATGTAGGGGTCAGGAAGTTCTGAGCATAGCTGGAGGGTTCCTGGGACTCGCCAGGGTGGCTGATCGGTGCTGGGAAGCCCACCACACTACCATGGCAACCATGTGGAGGCTCTATGAGCTTGTGCACCAGCTGGCTGTCCCGGAAGATAATGCCACCGTCCATGCTGAGTGCTTGAACCCGGAATCCCAGAGGACTCCGTGCATTGCAGTAGAGCACATTTCCTCCATCCTGCTGGTCCACAGATACCACCTGGCACTCCACACTCTCCAGGGATGGCAGAGCCTCCCCACGGCCCCAAGTGCGGCCGTGTGTGTCGCTGTGGAAACAGAAAGAGCGGGGCATGGTCTCGCAAGGCTGTCCAAAGCCCCTGTGACGGCTGATATGGTAGGCGTAGGCAGGCACCAGCAGGCGGCCCGAGTTCAGCTGGATTCCATGTCCAGGGCCAACAGCAAAGGTAGCCCAATCTGCCAAAAAATGAGAAGACACCGAGAAACCAGATGAATGACACCTGCAGCTTTAGAGCAGAGAACAAGAGCAAACCGATATATCATCAAAAGATAAAGACAACTGCTCAGAGTTACAGTCAAGAGAAACGAGGACCTCTGTGCAAAACGTACACGGTAAACTACAGTCATAATATGGCCATATAGACACACATTGTCAAACAGACATACTTGGGCTGTATGAGAAAAAAAGGACATTGCAATATTTGATTTTTTTTGCTCTATTTATAAAACAAAAAAGGAGTTGAAAAATTACCCAAAATGAACTACAGCTAAACAGAACTGTGCTGCCACAAGTTGTGTCAAGAGACATGAAGTTGTGCCAACAGATCATCTCTGTGGAATCCAAAACATTTCCATACCGCAGAAGACTAATGTCTTTCAATGACCAGCTCTTGCTTGTTTTAGTCCTCCTCATTTTTGTTAAATTTCACACAAACATACCACACTGTCTATGAGTGAGTCCAACAGGACGAGAATGGTTATTATTGGCTCAGAAAGCGTGTGCACAGCTCAAGCAGAAGGAGGGGTGTAAGCTTTACACTGGTTTTCTAGCATATACTAGACAATCTTGAAAAGGAACCATCATTAATATTGGTATGTTTTAGCGTAACTTATTAACAGTCTCAGCCCAGCTATCGTAGTCATTAAGACTGCGTACGCAGTACCCTTAATGGAGTCTCCAATCACAGCCAGGGTCATATCTATAACAGAGCTCCATGACTTCCCTCGGTCCTGACTGGACACACAGCACAGGCGCGTCACATTTTTCCCTGTGATCAGCTGGAAGGACTCAGATGTGTTGCCCAGCACAGCGATGAAGAACAAGAAGATGGTGCCCGTGAATTTATCGTAGACGGGACATGGGTTCATTGACCGGTAGCCCTCTAGCCGAGCTGAATCCAGAACCATCATGTCCTCCCACTGGGAGGAAGGAAGCATAGAAAAGGGCATTTAATACTGCAAGAAAATAAACATCACATCACTATTTATCAAGAGAAAGTTTAAGATTGAATGTCCAAAACTCATATGTTTTCGAGAAAATTTCTGTGGACTTAAGTGAATTTTGGAGAATAAAGAAAGTTCTCCATTGGATTATATAAGGATTGAATGAGTTTTGGTTCCCTGTAGTGTAACATATGATAACGACTTTAGGGCATTGATGGTCTCATCTCATAAATGGCAAAAATGAATTGAGTGAGTTTTGAACATTTGCTGTTCAGTTGTCTTGCACTGGTGTTATGCTGAGTGACTGTCGATCAGAAAGCGAGTGCCAGCCGCACCTCCACGCCATTTGGGTAGAAGGTGCCCCGACGCAGGACCAGAAGCTTCGCCTGGGTGTCAGCAGGGGTCAGTCGCTGCTCACAGAAGGCCAGAAGGCAGGAAGAGCTGGGCAGGTACAGCAGGGCTGGCACCCTGTAGGTCACCCCGTTCTGCTCCTTCTGGAACAGCACAGTGTGTGCTGGAAAATCCAGGGATCCCATCACCCTCCTCACGAGTCAGTCTAAAGAAAACAGAAGAGAGAGAGATGGCAGACATAGTAATTAATTCATGACTCATGCAGTGTCCATGCAAAGTTGTTTTATGAAGCTCTCAGACATCAACCACATTCAGACAAATAAGTTTCAAGTTTTATTGTCACATGTTTGGAAGAAACGCTTATACCACAGATGCAGGGCAGGGAACAGGTGCTTGGTGGGGGGACAACAGGACAAACAGCAGTGCAATAAGGGACAAGACAGTGCAAGACAAAAGAGGCAATGGGGATAAAGATGTGCAGATTGCTACAGGGGTACTGATAATTTGCAGAGGTGTAATATTAACAACTGTGTACAGTACAAACAGGCTGACACACAGCTGTCATGAAAGCTTCAAAGCACTTCATTCACAGAACAAACTCAGATGTTACTTACAGATGTTGATTGTTAGGGGATTTCCAGAGGCTGCAGTGTGTGTGTGTGTGTGTGTGTGTGTTCATATCCATGCGTGTGTGTGTAGCCTGCATAGGCAGCTCCATAGTTTGCAGAGACTTGACTGGCTTTGCCAGCCCACTCAGTGGGTGGGGCTGGGATGTGCATTGACCCATAATTAGCTGCACTCATCAGAACTGCCATTGTGTGTCCAATAGTTAGGGGGAAGCAGGGGGTGGGAAGGGAGACAGGAGAGAAAGAGCAGTATAGAGAACTGGGTGGAGCTGCATTCAGCCCGAGCTACATCAGCACACTGTAAATACTGGAAAGCTGCTCTGTAACATGAACCATTGTTGCATTTAAAGTTGTCTTATTCAGTGTGCTGGTCCCAGGTCATACATGATAAGGGGTCCAATATCTGTTCATTGTTAGTCTTTTTTTTTCTAAATTCAAAAAAAAAGCCGGAGGAAGAAGTGACATTATCCAGTCCTGACAAAGCTGGTTAACAATTCAAGCAGAAATTCTCTTATTTAAAATAAGCAATATTATGTTTTACAATTAAAGTAGGAAATAAGCACAATATTTTACAGCAGCAATTCTTCGTGCAATATTCATATTATGTACACATTGGTATACTTTTGATTCAGTAGTATTTATATGTAGTACGTTCTGTAGTCACTGTGCAAATGACTGTTCATTTTTCGTTGTATCTGAATGAATAGCTGCTCTACAATTTCCTTATACATGGTATAATGACAATAAAAGTCTTCTAATTCTAATTCTATTACAACAAGCGGGTTTGCACTGTGCATTTATCTACACCAGTCCCTTTGCTGCTCTAGAAAACCAAATTTACCTTTGGGGATTAATGAAGCCAGTCAGTCAACCTAGCTATATGATTATTACTACGTAATAGGCTATTATCATCCATGCACCTTTATGAATGTGCAAGCCCTCGAAATCTGTTGTGCTTTTATTATTAAGGATCTGTTATTAAGGAACAGTTTAAAAACATTTTTCTAATTGTAAGTAGATAAAGTAATCCGTTGCAGAAGCATGCTTAACAGTACTAAATATATTGACAGTCAACGCTCCGGACCAGCTGCGAAGTAATGCCCGTGAAGAACTCGATAGGAAGCACAGTCGCGTTTTTTGGACGTCATAATAACGCGACATCGCCGTAATGTTGTGACTTCATCACAACAGCGCGCCGCTGGCTTGTCTCGGTTTCTGTTCCCGCGTGTTATACGGTAAGTTTAACGTCTGCTGTTTGATATTTTATATTATATTATTTTATGTATATCATAAACCCAAATTATGTCTGTATGTTTTACCAGAGAGATAATCGCGGTACTCCAAAAAAACCTTAGGCAGTTATGGTATCTAAAATGCTATAAATAAATAATTCTAGACTCCTTATCTTGATCAAATGTGCACGTAGGTATTCGTTTAGCTAAGCACAGGTCACATTTCAATAACTGTCATAAACTGATTCTTGATGTTTTGCTGGATGACTGCCATAAAACTAGCTTGTTGGCCTGTACCGTCATGTGTGAAAATTGGTGTATTATTTAATGATTCCGCGCTTGCCATATATAATTTTGTACTGGATAAGCAGTTAGATGATAGATGAGTAAATGGTTATATCATTTTGACACCCTGTACTAATTCCTATAGCGTTACGGCGAAATTCATTGTTAGATAAGGTGTTTATGTACTAATCTGACTGGCCGATAACAATAACTGGATTGTGGTAAACTTTAAAATGCATTTCCCAATACTTGAAAATATCCGTTTTTAGATTTACTGACCTAAAAATTTATGCAACTGTTGAATACGCGGGATGACACCTCCAAACACAATAATACAGTGAAGTTTTGTTACTATATTAGAAAGCCTGCTAATCTGAGTTTAAATGTCGTAACCCTAATCCTGCGTTTCTTTTGGTTCGGCGGTGGCACTGGTGATGATCAGCATGGCGAGACAGTGGGTTGGGGGCCACTCTGGAACTGTGCTCTGCGTGGGGGCCGCGGGGGGACCCGATGGATTCCTGGCTTCTGGAGGTGAAGGCGGCGAGGTGACGATCTGGTCGCAGGAAGGAGAGCCGCTGAGCACGGTCCGCTTGCAGGGGCAGGACGACGTGACCTGCCTGGTGTTCTCGTCCACGTCGCCGGGCGCCTTGTACGCGTCCCACGGCGGCACCGTCAGCACGCTGGACCCGCGGGACCTTAAAGCTCCGGTGTCCGAGCTGCGTGTGGGGGAGGACGAGATCAATGCGCTGTCGCTGAACGACGCGGGAGCTCTGCTGGCGGCGGCCGACGACTCCGGCTCAGTTTGCGTGGTGGAGTTGGCGGGGCGCCGGGTCAGTCGGACGCTGCGTCGCCACACCAACATCTGCTCATCGCTGGCCTTCAGGCCCAAGCGGCCGGACAGTCTGGTGTCTGCGGGCCTCGACATGCAGGTGAGACGTGGAAACCCGCGCGCACACAGATTAGTTAATTACCAGTTAATCCCGTACAGAATCAATATGCATGGTACATATATGAAAGTCCATGCAGCGTTGTGTCACTCCTGTGGGCTGGGGCATGTCAGGCAGCCGCGGTGATGACCATCACCCAAACCACATTTGTATGCCCCCCATTCATTAGCTTGTTCTGGTGTCTGGAAGCTTGTCGCAAGTAAGCCCCTCATAGAAGATTCCAGTGGCAAGATTTTGCAACGTATTGAAAGAGTAACATGACCGACACTGATGTCCAGGCTTTAAACGCTTCATTTGTTGTTTTTGAAAAATGAATCATTATGTGTATTTCATCTTATGACATGACAAGACATCCATTGAATTTGTCTCTGGGAATGGGTTGGTGGGAGCTGTGATTGACAGAGCTGTTGGTCCAATCACAGGTCATGCTGTGGAATGTGAACAAGGCCCGCCCCCTGTGGACAGTTAACCTGCAGGACACGGAGGAGGATGGGGCGCTGTCGCATACATCCGGCCAGCTCCTGAACCCACCACTGGCGCACTGCATTTCCGTGGCGAACTGCGGAAATGTGGTGGCCTGTGCTGCGGAAGACGGACGCGTGCACCTTCTCCGGGTGGGCGCTGGGTCACGGCCCGAGTCGATTGGAACCCTGCGCGCACACAGCCTGGCTGTATCTCAGTCTCACTTCCTCAGTTTCCTGTCCCATCCATACTGGCTGGCAACGGGGGGCAATGATGCACGGGTGTCACTTTGGGACCTCGGTGAGGCTGTGGGAGGTGCTGTAAGCACACAGGCCCCCCGCAGGAAGCGCAGGGCACGGCAGGGAGCTGGAGTCAAGGCCCAGGTGGACAGACCTGATGAGAAGGCAGGTGGCAGCACTGAGAGGGGCCCAGCATCAAGCCCTGGGCCCAAACTCAGCTTCGACCATGGGGATAAGGTGAACTGGCTGTGTCCTGCTGTGCTGAAGGGGGAACCCAGCCTCCTGGTGGCTGATCAGAGCAGTGCTCTTACTGTGTACTCACTGTCTGGGGCATGAGCCAGCCAGGCTACTGGGGTTACCCTCTGATCCCATCAGCTATTCCAGTATGGCTTGGGCAAGGATGCTCTGCATGCCGCGTGTGTGCGTGCGTGCGAGTGTGCGTGCGTGCGTGCGTGCGTGTGCGTGCGTGCGTGCGTGCGCGTGCGTGCGTGCGTGCGTGTGCGTGTGTGTGCGTGCGTGCGTGCGTGCGTGTGTGTGCGTGCGTGCGCGCTGCATGGATCTTTGCCTATGGAGAGCCAGAAAGAGACACTTTGTATACAGTTTGTATAGTAAGCAGTGGAATAAAGATGAGTCCTGTTTGCCTTAACAGACCATTTATGTGTGTGATAATTGCGAGGGGCCTTCTCATCAGATAATATGTTTAATTTCCTGGAAGGGGTCTTAAGCTGAGCTCTGAAACTGGACTTCTGTAAACATGATATTTTCTTAATTAATTGCTGTCTGCATTCATTTAGTGCGTGTGGACCAGTATTCAGGCATCGTGAATGATGGAATGATCCTGAGGGACAAATAATGGGCGTGCCTCAAAGTCGCACATAACCACAAGGACAGAGGGTGCCATTGTGTGCATGCAAGTCATGCAATCATATCAGTGGGGCATTCCAAAAGGTGGATTTAGCAACTAACCCAAGTAGGTTAACCTGGGATTATCCTTTACAGAAGCCTAGAGCAGCGAGTATAGGTCACCTAAGCAAACTTCACCTGCTCCAGTGTAGGTAATGTAAACGGCAGGACAGTTGTTAATAAGATGTCGAACAAGCAGTGCCCTTTCCTCTAGGATCTGCATGACATGGAAGCTCAAATTATTCTGAGATTTACATCACAGATTAGACATCGTGACGTTCCCTGAGGACTGTCTCCTTGGCGATGCTCTGCACAGTCAGTCATTTAATCGAACAACATTTCAAATAATCCACATCAGGAAGGTGCTGTCAGTTCACTTTATGCTTTGACAAGCGTTTTGATTTCCGTTTGGAGCTTAGTGTATAATATATGAGATATGGTATGTATTTGTCAAGTAGCTATGTTGATCCATTCGAAAAGAATAGCATGTTTTAGTGGCTAATCCTGAGTGGGTTAAAGAATTTAACAGAATCACAGATTAGTCTATATTAACATAAAAAGAGGAAAACAATGTGAGGCCTTTTGCAATGAGCAGTTTAACCATAATCTTATAGCTCAGAATTCCCATCTGTCTCTGGTTGCGTTCTGCACAATCCCTGGGTGAGAATCTGTATTCAGCTTCTGGGAAATGTATTTCAGGATTTTAGGGATCTGTGTCTGGAAGGTTGTTGTGTCAGATCCCTCTGCTGGCATATCAGTCATACCACTGTTGGGCCCTTAACTCCAGCAGTTCCAGGGCTGCTGCACCCGGGCTGAGTCTGCTTTCTGACCCCAGGCATTCTTCACTTGTATGTTTTCTTTGGACAAAAGCAGCTGCTAAATAAACAAATGTAAGCCTGGAGATTGAATAACAGTTTTTTTCTCAAGTCTCTACAAGCCCTCTTTCACAAGGAAAATAACCCATTAGTTCAATAAACTCTCACTTCTCCAAAAGCAGTGACTGCACTTTGCACACACAAAGCCGTCAATGATATGACTTGCACAGAACATGCTAGGCGTTTTACAGGATCTGTTGCACTTGTTTAGCAGACACTTTTATCCACATACATTTTTTTTGAGAAGCCAGGGTCAGACAATCCCTGCAGCAATTGGGCGTTAAGAGCCCAATGGTGAAATCTCTCTGCCAAACCTGGGATTTGAACCAGCCACCTCCCTATCACGGGCACACCTCCCCTCCTTATGGTCACTACAGAATAGCCCTTACACAGAGATGGCCCTCGTGTTCTGGACTGGCATAGCCATCCGCGAATAACCCTTCCTCTGTCTCTGCCTCGCACATGCACACATGCGTGTGAGCAGTGTGCGGAACAGGCACCTCTTTGTTCAAGTGTACATGTGGGCGGAGTTGACTCACTGCACTGCCAATAAGGTGTTGGCCCCAAAATCTCGGGGGTTTGTTCTTTGAAATGAAACAAAGGTGTGCACTCACAGCCTTTTCCTCGTCCCCTCCCATCCGTTTTTTGGAGCGTATGAGGTTACAATGTCCTTGGAAAATGACATGAGTACAGAGGGGAAGATTCCCTTTCAGGGAGGACTGGGATAGTGTTGGTTTCCTCTTTTCTTATAGGGGTGTGCATTTCCTTCCACAGTCCAAAGACATTTAGCTGCATTAATTAGCTTCTCTAAATTGGCCATACTTTATGTATGCATATGCCCTGTGATGGACAGGCATCACACCCAGGATTTACCCCTGTCTTGTGCTCTGTACTACCTGGCCTCCCCGGTGGCCCTGACCAAGATAAGCAGTTGGAAGTTAGATGGATGAACAGGTCATCCTGCTCAGTATCCTGCCCAACCTGGCAGATGTTAATCTTTCCACCCGGTAAAAGGGTATCTGGTGCTGAGCCCGGAAGTAGTCTGTCAAACTTGGGAACGCTGACTGTAAAAGTTGTTTGTTCTGGATACAAAAAAAACAAGGTTTTGTTTAAAACATTCTGAAGTTAAGCCCTGTAAGCTCCCAGCTCCGCCCATGCGCTATACACTCCCTTCTAGGAAGAGGGTGTAGATGTGCACCATCTTTCTCTCTGCAATGCATCTTCAAAGGCACGCTGGACCTACCCACTGTGTTATGAGACTCAAGTGGCTTGTTGATAGTGGAACTCCAGTGACTTCAGTGAATTCTGGCTCAGTTGCTCCTTCATGATAACTAGGTGAAGGGGCAGAAATTCTAGCTATGCCCCTGGCTAGGTGGGTCTAGGTGCACTAGAGCTGGGTTTGTCCTTCACGATAGTCTTCCGGTAGGAAGCTGGGATGGAGCAAAAAGGTGGACCATCTAGGCATCCCTGAGTGTCCTCAGGCTGAGAAACACTGCTTTCGAGAGCCGAGGGCCCACAGAGCACAGTATTTCCAGGTTATGGTCAGCTCCGGGGCGGCACGGTGGTGTGGTGGTTAGCACTGTTGCCTCACACTTCTGGGATCAGGGTTCACATCTGCACCCGGCTTCCATGTGTGTGGAGTTTGCATGTTCTCCCCGTGTCGTCGTGGGGTTTCCTCTGGGTACTCCGGTTTCCCCCCACA
>JAAGVU020000036.1:809511-839910 GCA_011763525.2 Mormyrus iriodes | reverse complement strand
CGATGGGTTGGCGCCCCATCCTGGGTTGTTCCCTGCCTTGCGCCCGCAGCCTCTGGGATAGGCTCCGGACCCCCCGCAACCTGAAATGGAATAAGTGGTTCTGGACAATGGATGGATGGATGGGTTCTGGACAATGGATGGATGGTCAGCTCCTTCAAATTCTCAACCCATCATTATTGACCTTAATATTTGAGTTCTTTGTGTTTTCAGAGCAAACCTCATGTCTACTGAGGAAAAAGTCAGTGGAACCTGAACAGCTGTACTGAGGTCTTCTCTGCTCATCTTCCAAATGGCTTCATTACCCTTTTTTGACCCCGGTTACCTCTCTGTGAAAAAGCGGTTTAAAGCTATTGAAACTGGCTATAGTCTCAGGTGACTCCCATCGCGAGGAGATCATGATTTGCTAGTAGGACAAGCACACCTTTGTTTTGTGTCATGCCATCCCGCCAGCCGCTCGTCCCGGCTTTGCGTGTGAAACCACATCCATTGTCATCTGAGCAAAGTGATGCACTGTGGCACCACCTCCCCATCACAGGGTGCAAGAAACACTACCTGTTTCCGTAACCGGAGTCCAGCTCCGCATTGTACTTCTGAGGATGAAGTTGTAACAGATCCTGTCCAGTAATGGGTATGTATTGGCCAACCTGTGGCTTTGGCGGCACATAAAGAGTTTTGTCTGGGCTGAAGTCCACAGGCAAAAAAAGATCTTATTTATAATTATGACCGTCCATCCCCCCACCCCAACCCCCTGCCATGACGTCAAGAAACCTGCTATAAACCCAACGTCCTGTTGGCTCTGAGCAACTCATCGAGGGCAACCATCATGAACCCATTCCTCTGCTCTTTGCTCCTTGGGATCTTCGGTAAGTAGGACCAGCAGAACCAAGACCAAAACATCTGACCATGAACATTCAAGAGCTTGACGTCTTCGCCAAGTCTGAGTTATCATTTGTACACGTATGTATGCGTCACCGATCATCATTAGTCTTAGCTCACGGAGATGTGCTATGCCACTACACTGGAGTGTTTGGAAAGACCATTCAGAGTTATATGTGACCATAAGAATGGAGAACAGGAAGCAGGTAAGTTAACAGGCCTTTTTCCCTCTTAGTTCAGACTGTTGCACCTCGTGAGGGAGGCATCTCTAACGGGTACAAAATAGATAAAGTCAGATGGTGTGTGACATCCACAAAAGAGAAAAAGAAGTGTGAGAGCCTGAAAGCCATGGTGCCCAAGTTCCTCTGCGTGCTAAGGAACGATACAGCAGCCTGCATCAATGCCATCAAGGTGAAGGTCACTTCTTCCATGTCGTATTCTGTTGATGTTTCCTAATAGCAGTTACACAGTACTATTCCTTCTTTGAAGACTCTGTTTGGATGTTCACTGTCCTCCACAGGCTGGTCAAGCAGATGCCATTACCCTGGATGGAGGAGACATATATAAAGCTGGCCAACCACCAAGAGGCTTGAGGCCCATCATCGTAGAGGATTATGGGAAAGGTACAGACAGAAAACTTGAAATACTGCTTTACTGCACAGAGCAAATGATCTGTGTTTGATGCTGGAGAGAATACATGATCTGTGGCTGCGAGAGGCATGATATCAGCGACTAACATGGCCATACTCACCCCTGGCATAGACTCGGACACCTGCTACTACGCGGTTGCCTTGGTGAAGAATGGGACCGGTTTTGGGTTCACTGAGATGAAGGGCTTGAATTCCTGCCACACGGGCCTAGGAAATTCTGCAGGGTGGAATATCCCAATTGGGACTTTGGTGGAGCTGGGTCAGATCCAGTGGGGTGCCTCAGAGAACAAGACGATTGAGCAAGGTAACGTACCATAATGGGGATGGACAGACAGACAGACAGATATATTAATCCTGAAAGAAACTGAAAGTTTACAATAGCAGAGCAGTAAAAAATTTAGACACTGATAGGCAGTAACAATAAGACCGTGCCGAATGGAGTGTTGGGTAGATAGAAGGAATAAAGACTTCATTTTTGTGTTTGTTTGTAGTAAGACTGCTGTTTAAGACCCTTTATGGCAAAAATGTGCACGGGTCTGTCTTTGTGCTCCACAGCTGTGTCTGAGTTCTTCAATGCCAGCTGTGTCCCCGGGGCTGTGGGGTACCCCAGGCTGTGCCAGCAGTGCATCGGTAACTGCTCATACTCCCACGCCGAAGGTTACTACGACTACAGCGGCGCCTTCAGGTGCATGCTTCCCCAGCAGTCATCCGATATGCTGCCGCTCCAGCTGAGAATCCGCTAAGATTAAGCCTCTAAGCCTGCCTTTGCCTTGAGGAACAGTATCTTTGGGAACAGTATGTCTAGTAACGTAACTGGTGAAGTCTTTTGTCCTGTTACTCCTGTGTCCAGGTGCCTCAAAGAGAATGCAGGGCAAGTGGCCTTTGTGAAACATACCACTGTGCCAGGTATGTTTCTCAGGATGTAGCCAGAGCAGGCAGTGGACCCGGTGCGGGGGTTGGGGTGACTGTGCATCCTCTGGTTTCCTGACAGCGGCGGAGAAATCCGGCTATGAGCTCCTGTGCAAAGACGGCAGCAGGCGGAGCATCAATGCCTACAAGACCTGCCACCTGGCCAGAGTCCCTGCCCACTCTGTCGTCAGCCGCAATGACCCACACCTTGCCAGAATGATCTGGAGTGCCCTTCAGGAGGCCATGGTACACTGTCCCATATACCACACTTTATACCACAGCAAAGACCTACATGGCTTCATCTCCAGCTAATTAAAGTTCTACGCTTTTTCAAGAAGAACTTCTACCTTTTCACATCAGCCCAATACAACGGGACAGACCTGATGTTTAAGGATGATACTGTTGAGTTGGTTCAGACTCCTGCCAGCTCCGATGCCTTCACCTACCTGGGGGCAGACTATATGGGCATCATGCGGACCCTCAATGGAGGTTAGTAGCTAAATGAGCACACACACACACACACACACACTTCATTTGTATTTACTAAGCACACAAAAACATATTTTCAGGGCAGCATGGTGGATTAATAGGTAGCACCTGCCAGCTCACACCTCCAGAGTCGGGGGATCCAATCACACGTCTGCTCATTTGCATTACTTGCCCACAGAGACAAAACAGCACGGCCCATTAAGGTGGTGTGCAGTTGGGACAGCTGAAGCACAGAAATGCAGTCAATGGATGAACCACAGCATGAATACAGTGGATGAAGAGGGGGTCAGATGCGTCAATGGCAGCACTACAAATGACTGCATCAGGAAGATTCTGGTATGTATGATTCTGGAACCAATAGGGAGAGGTAGCTTGTGGGTTGTATTTAACAGTTTTTGTGTGATGGTTCATGGTTTGGGATTATAAAGCTACGTAGCAATGGACATTGATACTTTTTGCTCTCCAACCAGCAAAACGAGGCTGACGCCATCACCCTGGATGGAGGAGATGTGTACACAGCAGGGAAGTGTGGCCTCACACCAGCCATGGTGGAGGGCTATGATATAGGTACACCGCCCCCAACCACTCACATCACACAGCATGACGCTGGTGTTAGTGATATTGTAGATGTTAGTCATGTGACCATCTCTCCAGCTGTCACATGGTCACATCCTTTCCTCTCTCTTGCTCTTTACAGACAGCTGCACCTCAGCAGGAGGTAAGTGCAGAGTGCGCCGAGTGTGTCCATGTGGATTTGGAGCATGTCAGCAGTGAGTCCTGTCCCCCCCCACACAGCAGAAGCGTCCGCCTATTACGTGGTGGCCGTGGTCCGGAAGGACTCTGGTATCACCTGGGGAACGCTGAAGGGCAAGAAGTCATGCCACACGGCCATGGGGCGCACAGCTGGCTGGAACGTGCCCATGGGGCTGATTTACAAGCAGACGGGGGACTGTGACTTCAGTGAGTCCACACTCAGGCCCTCAGGGCCGCCTCTTCAAAGCCATGCTCTGATGATGCGTTTTATGAGCGACGGCAGGTAGATTTGTGATTGCAGCTAGCCCCCCTTACCACTCCTGTCTGCTCTCTTCCTCTGCCATCTACCGGACAGAACGATTCTTCAACAAAAGTTGTGTGCCAGGAGCAAAACTGGGCTCCTCCTTCTGTGCCCTGTGTGCAGGGGGGCCAAACCACGCCTGCAAGTCCAGTTCAGAAGAGCCGTACTTCGGATATGCAGGGGCCTTCAGGTGGGTGTGACCAAGGGCAGGGTCAAGTGAAGGAAAAACCGGGATTAAGGAATGTGGGGTGGAATTTCAGCATTTCCATGAAAGCACTGGAGTGGGAGAGATAGATTGCCAGAAGATGAGGAAGCTTTGCCACACCCCTTCTGCTGGAACCACAAAGGGCAACTCCTTACCTCCTGCCTATGAAAGACATTGAAAATGCCTTTAAGATTTACATTTTTATTTGTTTAACAAATGCTTTTATCCAAAGCTGTGTACATTTGTGAATGAAAGCAACCTCAGATAGTCTCTGGGGTAATCATGGCGTTGAAGGCCTTACTCAGAGGTCCAACAGTGACATCACTCTCGCTACCACAGGAATTTACCTGCCACTGGATACAGTATGCTAACCCACTGAGCCACAGAATTTACTGAGCATGAAATTCACCACATCATGCAGTAAATTTTTCAGCAACTGGGTTTTTAAAAAGAACAAGCTACAAATTGCTGTTCTTTTACAGACCCTGCAAGGGACGGTTGCCCAGACAGGGACTCATATTCTGGACCCTCAAATTAAAAGTCTGAAGTGATATATTGTCCTTGTCTGCTGAGTTAACGCTCAATCTTACCTGCCTACAGATGTCTTGCAAACGGTTCTGGTGATGTTGCCTTTGTCAGACACACAACAGTGCAGGAGAATACTGATGGTGAGTTATCTACATGGTCTCTGTTGGTAGGAGAGAATGAGTGGAAAAGTGATTTTTGTGGGACTATACTCCACAAGGAGTCTTGAACGCTAAGAAAGCAGTTCATTCATTGGTGTTTTTGGTTGTCAATCAGGGAAAGGTAACCAATGGGCAACAAAACTAAAATCGACAGACTTTGAGCTGCTTTGTCCCAATGGCTCCAGCCCCACTGCCCCCATCACTGATTACCTCACCTGTCACCTGGCCAAAGTGGCCGCCCATGCTATAGTGACACGCCCCGAGAGCAGGGCTCATGTGATCAAAGTCCTGAATAAGCTCCAGGTGAGGTCACATCTGTAACATGACACATATCAGAGACCTTTGGGTGGAGACTGGCATCCTCCATCTACATTTCTTCCACATCTTCCTCCCTCACATCACAGGCTAGGTTCGGACCGTCAGGTGGGGACACCTTCAAGATGTTCTCGTCGACAGGGGGCGTGGATCTCCTCTTCAAAGATTCCACTAAGTGCCTAGTGGAGGTGCCACCCAACCAAAGGGTTTGGGAGTTCTTGGGGGCAAAGTATGTCGATACCATGACATCACTCAGGAAGTGTGAGGGAAGCCACTCTGGTGAGTCTAAACCTCCACCTGACACCCCGAGTCTGAAGCTTTATGTTATCCGAGGCAAAGCCACGACAAAGTGACGAACGGTTATAAAAACAGATCATTCTCACAAACTCATCATCATATCAGTTTCTCTCATGTTTAAAATTAGTTCAACGACAGACTCAAATTATACACTTTCATTGTCTACATGGTTGATTTAGCCTCTGGGGTAGTTAATCAGTTTTATTACATTACAAAAACAAAATAATCAAAAGTATATCATCAAATCCAGGGTGAGATCCAGGGCAGAACCAACAAAAAACTGGGCAAAAAGTTTACATCTTACTATACAAGTTGGTTGTGTATTGTGGGTTACATGAAATAAAGTCGTAAGATTTGAAAACATTTGATCTAGCATTGTGCTTTATTTGATCTTAAAACTGTTACGGTAACGAGACTTTTAGCTACGTATTTGGGAAAAGGAAAAAAAAAAAAAATCACTAAAATCAGTGAGACCATGAATTAATTTTAATACGTACGTATACCAAAATCAATTTAAGGTAATACCAATTGCTCTACACAAAAAAAACACTATTTCATTTTCATTTTTTTTTAAATACAAAAGTCAAGTTCATGATAAAAACCAAGATGGTAAACCACAATGGTGAAACGTCTTAACTGATGCTCCCTACCTCCGCAGACCTGGAGCGAGCCTGCAGCTTCCACAGCTGTCAAAGAGCATAGAGCGCAGCTGGGCAGCCTGTGCTCACCTACAGGCTCTTAGATGACAGCAGCTGGACTCAAACATCTGCAGTTTTTTCTGCTAGCGACTGTATTTATCTTTAGAAATAAACGCATTCTTTCCAGTAAAGCAGTCTTTTCGTTTTGGTTTTTATTAAATCTTAACATACAGATTGCGTTCGACACAAATAGGCACAGATACACCAACTTCTAGAAACACAGCCTCTTGCTTGACTCCCTGCTTTGGGCACACAACAGACAGTCTGTAAAGCGAGGACAGGGAGAGGAGCGCAGCCATCCCACCCACAGCAAAGACCCCAAAGCATTTTGCACTCCCTATGTTGCCACAGCCAAAGTAGTGGAGTGGGTATTGAACCCAGCTCACTCCGCACTTCACATTTCGTTAAGTGTTTCCAGCCTGGGAAAAAAATTATTCCCAAAACAGATTGCAAAATTGAATGTTTGGACAGTAGCTAAGAATAAACAGAAAGAAGTTGAAGAGGGGAAAAACTATGCTTGTAAAACGTGAGGAGTGTAAGCACAAGTGTCCAGCTTATGTTTTCTTCTCACAGATGAAAGCAAATGGGAGTTTGAATCCTTTAAAGGTGTTGAAGGAATCCTTCTCCCAGAATGGGGCTATAAGGCTAATACTGGCTAATGAAACAGGCACAGACCAGCTCGCTTAATCTTAAACATGTCACCAATGTGCACTGAAAACAGCTCAGGAAAGCGGCCAGGACACAACTTAAAAGGGAAAAGGTAGAAGGTGACATTTTCTTCACACATTCAATATTTATGTTTTCAGTTTATGTTCACCTTTTATCTAGACTCCCCAACCCTTGCTGCATGAGATAGTGACCAAAAAAATAAATAAACAACATTCGAGCTGTTTTGGGTAAAATGATCTTACAGTAAAAAGGAAGAGGGGAAATGTCATAAGAAAGTTTGAATATTTTTTTGCAGCGACCACAAAAGGAGCCAAGGATTAAGATGACAAGCAGGACATTTCAGTAACTTAGCACACACACACAGTCTCATTATGATGCTGTCACAGCCTCTCTCACTCACTCACACACACACACACACACACACACACACACACACACTCTCTCTCTCTCTCTGCACCTGCATCATGCCACCCTTCCCAGGCACATCTCCAGGGCCTCGATGTCTGCCTCCTCTGCCCTGCTACCCAGGGCGCTGCACTCCACAAACTCCACAGGCATGGGCAGCTGGGAGAACTCAAAGTCCTTGGCCTTCTTGCCCAGAGGCACGCTGGTGCCCCCAGAGGAACCGTCCTGGGAGCTGAGGGCTGCTGATCGCGTTACTCGCAGGGTGTTCCTGAGACACATAGGGGGCGCAAACATCACCACACAGTGGAGACAGGCTTATATCATGTGCATTAGACAGGCATGATTACAGAGGTACTCACAGCTCCTTCTCCAGCTGCTGTCGAATCAGCTTGGATGACTTGGCCATTGTAACGTCTAAAGCAGGCAGAGGAATTGAGGTTCTTAATCGTTATCATTCATCTGACTAGGGCTGTATGATATCACAGTGATGCACTTGCGATTATATAGTGCATGTGCAATAATCACCAGGGCTTTAAATGACAAAAGATTAAAATTTGTTAAGCGGACTAGTAGTGCGCCTAAAATATTAATCTTCTGTATAAATTCGGTATATCCTTAAGTTTAATGAATGTGTGGGACTTTAAACTGCAAAAGGTACTGCCACAACACCTAGGTCTTTTTTAACTTGTTTATCCACAATATCTCCCCTTTTAAAAAGATGTTGTGGCTGCTGAGCTGTCCCTTTCCTCACCGCCACTTCTGTGCTTATCGTTTCCATGATTTACCAAAACAGTAGCATGTGGCATGCTCTGCTAACCAAATTTAATAAACATAAGGTTACGCCAAATTTATACAGATTACTAACTTATGGGCATCAGAATACGCATATATCCAGCCAAATGTTTACGCCCATCATTTAAAGCCTTGGTGATTATTGCGCATGCACTATCCAATTGAGATGTGATATTGTGCAGCCATACATCTGACCTAGCCTGGGGCCAAGCACATCCATGAGGGCCTACCTTGTTTATTGCAAGCTACCAGGAGTGTAGGAGCGTTCTTCACCACCAGAGAATCCGTCAGAAGGGAGTACAGGAGCTCTGCTACATCCCGCACCTCCTTTTGGAAGATGGCGCTGTCCACCACGAACACGATGACCCTGTGAATAGGGTGTCCTTGTTCAGACCCTATTTTTAAAAGTCTGGAGCCACCATGGAACAGAGGGACAAGCTGACAGCCTCACCTGGCCATGGATTTGAACTTCTCTATAAACTGTGGACGCAAGCTCTCGTGGCCAGGTAGATCAATCAAAGTCCAGCTTCTCACCTGCTGTCAAAGGCAAAGGACGCTCTACACCAAACAGACTGACTGGCCACCCAAACACATTACCAGCTAGCGAGGAATAATGCAACCTGGCAACCCATCTATTTATTACATGTATAATTTCATTGGGGTGTCCATTGGAAGAGCACAACATATCATAGCATTATACTATTTGACATAATATTATAGGCTGTCTAGCGCAACTTACCCTGTCGTTTTTTGCTTTGTAAATAGCACTGCTGTCTGTGATCGATGTTTGAGTCCTTTTAAACTTTCCTGACAGCAGCTGTAAGACAAAATATCATGCAACAATCTCGGGGTTTTCATAAGCGAACGCTACTCGAAACTCATTTAAAAAATACAAAAACAGTGTGTAAAAAGGATGGGGCTTTAAATCATTTCAGTAAAAATAATGAAAATAGCGTCACAGTTAAGACCACCAAATCAATCCATGACCAGCTCGACGCAATGAGGGGGAGATTCTTCTAAAAATGTAACCGGTTATACATACGCAAAGCTTATATGCATGCGCTTTTAATTATCTGGTGCGTCTTAATACCACCATTATGTTTTGCATACTGCAGTAGAATTCGACAGAAAACTGAAAAAAATTCGGGAATACACACGTACCCGGCTGAACAGAAGCGTCTTCCCAGAGTCGCAGAGTCCGATCAGCAGAATCGCGTTTCTGGTGGATTTTCTACTCCAGAAGACCTGAAAAAACACTAACACCCAGAGCAGCGTTAGCCCTGGTACCCTAAGGGGACTCGTATTCGCTGTCTGCCATTACGCCTCAGGTCAGCCTAGCTGACAGACTGAATAGCATGGTTATAACTTAAGAATAGTTTCCTTAAAACACAGTTTGCACATAACTAAACAGCAGAGATGCACCGAGGCCTTTGCCTGAACTCACCTATCGTAAAAAGAACAACGATCAATGCGACAACTAAGCCAAGAAGGACCGCTGGGTCCTGAGCGTGTAGTTCCTTCAAAAGGGAGTCTAAAAAAGGTTTTAAAGAAAACTCTGACTGAACATTAGTTTTCTCCTCCATATTGACAGCAGCTTCCGCTCAGATAGTTGGAGCGCAGTTACACCAAAATAGGATGGGAGGGACACGTGTGCCTCCCAGTGGACATGCGCAGTTAATTCTCAAAACAGACACGCACATTTCCGCTCCAACTGGGCATGCGCAAAGCGATTTTTTAGCACATGGCTGCAGTGGGGCAAGGTGGTTATATGCTTTGTCGCACAACGTTTGATTCCGGTGTCAGAATGCCTTCTAGTAAATTTTTACTGGATATTATTTTAAAGTATATACCCCGTCATTGAACATTTACGTGATTTGGGAATTTGTCAGTCCAATCTCTGTTTCAAAAACACGACGTCAAATGCCATCTTCCTCTGTGGGCGGTTTGTTCCAGATTTTTTGTGGAAAAAACTTTTTTGTACCATTAGATTCCATTTTAGCACTTTTTGTGGTTCAAGTGTGTGATACAGTACAGTGGATCAGCCCACAGTTATTGCGCTGTAGTACATCGAAATACGTCTTTTCTAATAAATCTAGAGACGTCTGTTGTAAATTGCGTCATAGCTGTTACCCAGAAAAACTATTTACAGAAGTTAAAAAAAGATATTGAGACAAACGGCTCTTTCTGTAATGCCAATGGTGAAACAGCCTTACATCTGTTCTGGAACTACCCTTTTGTTACTGCGCTTTCGAAAGATTTGTCTCGATTTGCTTTAATTTAAAAATTTGGTGTTTGGATTTCATAAAATCTGTCACTAAACAGAAACAAAAATAGTACCTAATGAATCTTCTCATCGTTCTCGCAAAATTTCACATAAACAGTCAACATTAGTGGCTCAAATCATAATGAAATAACCCATACTCAATGCTCCATGTCCACTTTCATTTACAGGTCGATTGAAATGAATTAAACTCATTTTCTTAAATTTTATTGTTATTTTTAAATATATTTTCTGTCCTGTTTTTAGACATAATTATTAAAAACAAATTATGTTTATATTTAATGTTTACTCTACTTAAACCACTATCACTGTCAGCTGCCACAAGTTGTGTCAGAACAATCAGACGAGTTAAAAACTGAAAAACCACTCAATATGAATATGATATCGGACGTTTTGGTTTTTGCTGCTTCTTAGAGGTCTATTGGCCTCTGCAAGCCACCGTAGAAAGAGACGGCGCTGCTAATTTTGCGTCACGGAGAGGCTACTAGACAGTCGCAAACATGGAAGAAACGAAAAAAGACAAAGACAAACTGCCTGAAAAGATGGACGAGACTGGACAGCAGCACGCCGGAAAAGATAAGGAAAAGAAAGAGGAGCAGGAGTTGGTAAGCAAAGGCGATTTGTCCGTACATGTTCAGAAAATCAGTAAAAGACCAGCGCGTTACCCTGAGTCACGGTCATCTGCGAAGGCAGATTTAAAGGCCAAATCGTTCATTTCTGATCACTAAAACTCTTATTTGTGATTCTTGAGCAGTTAAACTTCTGCTGTACCCTCAATCTAAACGTGGATATAATTATGTGAATAAAATTATGTGGTTTTATAACTAGTTGATGAGGTTATCGAGAGCTGGCTACTCAGTGCAGTAGCATGAAAAATGGTATGGTATGACCATGACCATGTAGACTCTGGTTGATGTTAATCAAGTATGTAGCAACTTAGGAGAAAACTACAATATGACCTACCTGTTCTTGTTTTCCTGTACTCTTTTTGTATAAGAGCTCTGTAACATTTAAATTTCTCATTCGTGGGATAATAAAGGGTTATTCTATTTTATTCTATTCTATTCTATGTATTATAAATATAACTCCCAAAACAGGAATTCCCATGAATTTCGTTCGGAATAGAAATACGTTTGGTAACACTTAACTCCTGTGTATTTTACTTCTGCAGTTCTTAATTCTAAATTCTATAGAATTTATCCTCATTTTGAAAATGGATTGGGGTCACTTCAACCCCAAAAATAACACTGGTTAACATGAACGTTTTTTCCCTCTCAGTCTGAAGAAGACAAACAGCTTCAAGAGGAGTTGGAGTTGATGGTGGAGAGACTTAGTGTAAGTACTTATGTGGAGATTTAACAGTTGGGAAAACTACGGAAAGTGAAAGTCTTGCTTGAGAGATCCTGACAAATCTGGCTAATGGGACTGGTGCTATTTGATCACTCATGACCCTGCCTTCTATAATTTTTCTCTCTTCCTGAGTTCAGGAGAAGGACACCTCCCTGCACCGGTCTGCCCTGGAGGAGCTGCGCAGGCACATCCGCTCTTCCACCACCTCCATGACATCGGTCCCCAAGCCGCTGAAGTTCCTCCGACCGCACTACGGCAAGTTGAAGGAGATCTACCAGGGCATGCCAGATGGGGACAACAAGGTCAGGAGTCACTGCAAGTCCTTACTGTCACGGTCAGGGGTCAGCACGAGTCCTTACTGTCATGGTCAGGGGTCAGCACGGGTCCTTACTGTCGCGGTCAGGGGTCAGCACTGGTCCTTACTGTCGCGGTCAGGGGTCAGTGTGGGTCCTTACTGTCGCGGTCAGTGGTCAGCACGGGTCGTTATTGTCGCGGTCAGGGGTCAGCACGGGTCCTGACTGTCACGGTCAGGGGTCAGCGTGGGTCCTTACTGTCGAGGTCAGAGGTCAGCGCGAGTCCTCACTGCTGTTCTCATTTTCCCCATTTTGTGCCAGCAATTCTGCGCAGATGTAGTGTCTGTTCTCGCCATGACGATGAGCGGGGACCGTGAGTGTCTGAAATACCGCCTGCTGGGCTCGCAGGAAAAGCTGGACTCCTGGGGACATGAATATGTGAGGTAGGCAGGTGGAGGCCCTGCTCACATGGGCCAGGACTCCAATACTTAAGGGCTTCTAGCATGAGCTTTCGGCCATATTAAGTCTGATCATTCATTGAGTTTCAAAGCTGAACATAGTATCAGGCATTTGTAATAGCAAAAGTTATAAGTTTTGCCAGTAACAATGCATAGCTTTTACAAATTAATTGGGAATGCCATGATAGGTTAAAGGTCACAATACAGTTAGTACCTCTATTATTTAGCACCACAGGTGGCCGTTGGTGGTCCTTTAACATCTGGTCACATTGTGTTTCAGACACTTAGCTGGAGAGGTAGCCAAGGAGTGGCAGGAAATGGAGGAGAGCGACACAGCCCAGCAGGAGGTGCTGATGAAACTGGTTAAGGAGATTGTGCCCTACAACATGGCCCACAATGCCGAGCACGAGGCCTGTGACCTTCTGATGGAGATAGAGCACCTGGACATGCTGGAGCAGTACATTGACGAAAATGCTTATGCCAAGGTCTGCCTTTACCTGACCAGGTAAGAATCCCCAGCTGCCATCTGGAAAAGCCAAGCCGACGGAGTGTGTGACTCTGCCCCAGGTGTATCCCTGTGACGCCATCTTTGGTCTTTCTCCACAGCTGCGTGAGCTACGTCCCTGAGCCAGAGAACTCGGCTCTGCTCAAGTGTGCCCTCAACATCTTCCGCAAGTTTGGCCGCTACCCAGAGGCTCTGCGCCTGGCCCTGATGCTCAATGACGTCGAGCTGGTGGAGGACATCTTCATCTCCTGCAAGGAAATGTCAGGGACCCTGCTGCACCGTCCACACACACGCCTTTGATCGCTGCACTGCCGACAGGGGGTAACCATATGCCTGCTCCCGTAGTGTCGTCCAGAAGGAGATGGCCTTCATGTTGGGCAGACACGGTATGTTCCTGGAGCTGAACGAAGACGTGGATGACTATGAGGACCTGACAGAGATCATGTCCAACGTGCAGCTGAACAGCAATTTCTTGGCTTTAGCCCGAGAGGTATGTGAGGATTCAGTAGATTCCGTAATATCACAGATCCATAGGCTTTTTCACACCTGGTATTAACATGCGTCCTGCGTGATCCGGTCCCAAGTGGACAGCACTAACTACAGGTGTGAACGCACCAAAAATGCTTTTAGAGTGCATCGAGATCCGATCACTCTGACCACATTCGGAGGTGGTCTGTGTTGCATATGGCTACCTTCTTATAGCAGTGTGAATGTGACTGAGTCCCGGGCTGCATTGAAGGACCTGCTATTCGGGTACTAACTTGTGTGAGCAGAAGTATGTTCGTACTTATTAAACGCGCGATCAGTGTTTGACACATGATTTATGTCAGAACATATGTTAGTGCAGAATGGGCCACTGTGCACTAAACTGCCTTGTGATCAGCAACGCATCTTTTCTCCTACAACATCAAAAAGAAAAGCAGTTTGAATCTTCTTCACATGGGAAATTTTGCTGAAGTGCGCTTTGACAAATTTTGGAAAAATAAATTGTGTAAGCAGTAATTTATTGAAGCCTTTTTTTCACGCTTTAATGGTGAAATGTGCTGGTAAAAATGACATGAATGTAAAATTAAAGCGTGTAGGTAAGAATGTGCGTTCAATAGCCTAGAAAATGAATGTCATTAGAAACGTATAATAATAGTGTGATTGTTTTATATAGTTTTATATTGAGTTGTCCGGAGGTTTGAACTCCTGGTCAGAAATTCAGTCCCACTCCGACCCGGAGTACTTTGCCCCCTTTCACTTCACTTGCGGCAAATCAAACATATAATTCGGCATATTGGACAAAAGAATGAACCTCTTCATTAAAATTTTTACAGCTTTTGGTTATGATTAAAATCTGAAGTATTATCTTACGGCAGCCAGCATTACAGACAAAACCCTTTGCCCTTAAAGTATTTGCCTAGATATACCTTAGTACTGAAAGACCTTTCACATTTGTACTGTGTTGACGCAGTATAAAATGCATGTCTACAACGTGAGAAGTTGAACTTAATTGTGAAATATAGTTTGAATTATTTAAGTAATATTTTACTAGTAAGTTTTTTTTATTAGTAAGTAACATTATATGAAGTCTAATGAAAATCACAGCGTTATTACAAAGTGCAGTTTAAAGATATGTAGAAAACAAATGTTGTTATGAAATATAATAGCTTACATGGAATTATTTAAAAATAAAATAATGAGTTATTGAAATATTTATTCATTTATTTAAAGACATTTATTTCATTTTGAGTTATCGTGTTCCATACAAGCATCTTTGGCGGTTTGGTTACCGTGGAAATAGATTTTTTTTTCTTCTCCTCTTTTTAACGTCCAGCAGATTCTACGTACGGAAGCGATGTGCGTACTTATTTAGATCAAGTGTAGGAAAGTGAGATGCGACTACAAGCGGTGGGTCACGACGCATGCGGAGACGCATGTTAATGCCAGGTGTGAACAGGGCCATAGTGACTTGTTCTGCATCTTGTAAACATTTCCATCCTTTTCTTTCCTGCTGTTGTAGTTGGATATCATGGAACCCAAAGTCCCTGATGACATCTACAAAACCCATCTGGAGAACAACAGTAAGTGTTCCTAAAGAATCTTCTGTCTCCGACTTGTAAAACGCGACTTTTGCCAGCATCCTGAGCCACTCTCTTTCCAGGGTTCGGGGGCAGCGGCTCCCAGGTGGACTCTGCCCGGATGAATCTGGCCTCCTCCTTCGTCAACGGCTTCGTGAACGCGGCGTTCGGACAGGACAAGCTTCTCACGGATGACGGGAACAAGTGGCTCTACAAGAACAAAGACCACGGTGCGTTGCTTGTGTGTTTGTTTGTCTGGCTCTCTGCCAGAGAGCTTCCTTCCTGCGTTCTGAAACCCCCCACATGTCACCATGTTCAGGTATGCTGAGTGCCGCCGCCTCCCTGGGCATGATTCTCCTGTGGGACGTGGATGGCGGTCTAACACAGATCGATAAGTACCTGTACTCGTCGGAGGACTACATTAAGGTACGGCATGCAGCCTCAGTTGCACAGCATGACAGCTCTGCAGTCTGCTCCTGTGTATCTCTGCATCTTAAAGTCTATCTTCTGCTCCCTGCAGTCGGGCGCCCTGTTGGCCTGTGGCATCGTGAACTCGGGTGTCAGGAATGAATGCGACCCCGCCCTGGCCCTCCTCTCTGACTACGTCCTGCACAACAGCAACGTCATGCGGATCGGCGCCATCTTCGGGTATGTGGGTCGGGAGACGGGGGTGCTGAGCCGCTAGGCAGTGTTGACGGGTTTGAGCTCCATGTGAGGTGCATGCTTTGCCCACAGGCTCGCCCTGGCTTACGCTGGCTCCAACCGCGAGGATGTGCTGTCGCTGCTGGTGCCTGTTATGGGGGACTCAAAATCCAGTATGGAGGTGGGTGCTGTCAGCTGACAGTAAAAGGAAAGGGGTGCTACCTTAGGCTGGACTTGCTGTCATGTTTGTACAATGGTGGAATCTCAGTTCAGTTTGCTTCTGTTTAACGGTGCCGTGCAGGTGGTGGGCGTGACGGCCCTGGCGTGTGGCATGATCGCCGTGGGGTCTTGCAATGGAGATGTGACGTCTACCATTGTGCAGACCATCATGGAGAAGTCAGAGCAGGAGCTGAAGGACACCTATGCCCGATGGCTGCCCCTAGGGCTTGGACTCAACCATCTGGGTAAGAGCATACGGTGAATGTAGTCCTGTGGACTGTACCACCTGGCTCAGGGTATGTGGTGAAGTATAACCCTGTGGACTGTACCAACTGGGTCAGGGTGAAACTGTGTCATGAAGTTTCTTATTGGTTGTATTATTCTTATTGGTTGGAAAATTGCTATACAGGCTGTTTCCTGTTTCAGTGTGAACATTTATCTCCTCAAGTTAAAGAATCCTTCTTCCTGTGGCAGTTGACTCAGTGTGACTGTGGTATGACCTCCATTTGGCTCCACATCCAGGTAAAGGTGAGGCCATAGAAACCACCCTAGCTGCCCTGCAGGTGGTCCCGGAGCCTTTCCGCAGCTTTGCTAACACACTAGTGGACATCTGCGCATACGCCGGTGAGTGTTACTGTGGTGATGTGTGTATCGCCATGTCCCCTTAGCTTGCTGATGAGTGCTGCTCTTATTTCCACTAATGTCCATTTATCCCCATGCTGCATCTCCAGGCTCGGGCAATGTACTGAAGGTTCAGCAGCTTCTCCATATCTGCAGTGAGCATTATGACACCAAGGACAAAGAGGAGGACAAGGACAAGAAGGACAAGAAAGACAAGGAGAAGAAGGAGAGCGCAGCGGAAATGGGCTCCCACCAGGTGAGACTGTGAGGTGGCCATCCACATGCTGGAGGAGACTCTGTATTGCAACCATAAATAACCCTGGCGATGTGGTCTTCCTGCCAGGGTGTGGCTGTGCTGGGCATTGCCCTCATCGCCATGGGGGAGGAGATTGGCTCGGAGATGGCCCTACGCACATTTGGACACCTGGTCAGCACTCTTACCTGTAACACATGTGCCATGATATGGGGCTTGTTTCTGTAAGGGTTAAATCATGCATTTGATGTGTTTGTGGCTTACTCTGCTCATGCACTGAGCTGCTTGGCCTTTCCCCAGCTGCGCTATGGAGAGCCCGCCCTCCGCCGGGCCGTCCCGTTGGCTCTCGCCCTCATCTCAGTCTCCAACCCACGCCTCAACATCCTAGACACGCTCAGCAAGTTTTCTCACGATGCCGACCCTGAGGTCTCTTACAACTCCATCTTCGCTATGGGAATGGTGGGCAGCGGTCAGTGTCCTCAACAAAGTGTGAAATCATGTTACACTGGGGTCCACGTGCTGCCAGTTCACTAATGTAGCTTTAGTCATTCGTGTATAAATAGTCCTGTTTAAGTGAAAGCGGTCGGTCCTTCCCGATGTCACACTAAATTCTCCTGTTGGAGTCTAATGCCTGATATTTCTCCACATGTCATCTAACAGGCACTAACAATGCCCGCCTCGCGGCCATGCTCAGACAGCTGGCGCAGTACCATGCTAAGGATCCTAACAACCTCTTCATGGTCAGGCTGGCACAGGTAGGAGTCTCTGGCCTCCTTTGTGGTGGGGATCACTAGTGATGGCCAAATGAAGCTTCATGCACCATTTGCTGTATTTTCTGACCCCGTTAGATGATGCTGTTTTTTCAAAAAAAGGCCCAAAGCATGTCCCAAAGCAAACCAAGAGTGCCATCTAGTGGGGTCAAAAAATATAGCAAATGGTTCATGAAGCTTCGTTTGGCCATCATCCCAGACCACTTCTGGATGTTTGGACTGACATTGTTTTTACATGTTACCGGCAGGGTCTGACTCACCTGGGAAAGGGAACCCTCACCTTGTGCCCCTACCACAGCGACCGGCAGCTCATGAGTCAGGTGGCGGTGGCAGGCCTGCTCACCGTCCTCGTCTCCTTCTTGGACGTCAAAAACAGTCTGTGTCTCTCCATAAGCCTTCCACAGTGCTGTATGTTGTCTGTGCCCTGCATGTAATCCCTGCCCATCCTGCCTGCATTGCAGTAATTCTGGGGAAGTCCCACTACGTGCTGTACAGCCTGGTGGCAGCCATGCAGCCCCGCATGCTGGTCACCTTCGACGAGGAGCTGCGACCGCTTCCAGTGTCGGTCAGGGTGGGACAGGTGAGGCCTCTCGGACGGGGTCATTAGGGTTACACCATACTGCTGAGGATGGTGGCACCTGATGTTATCCATCCACCTATCTTCCAAACACTTATCCCAGTCAGAGGAGTGTATGTAGGGGGGGGGGGATTAAGTACTAGGCTGGGGGTATATAGGGTGGCCATCTGCTATACTGTTGTAAGCTGAGCTATGAATTTGTGCCTGGCTTTGATAAGCTGTATGTGTCCCTAGGCAGTAGACGTGGTGGGCCAGGCCGGGAAGCCCAAAGCCATTACAGGCTTCCAAACCCACACCACGCCAGTCCTGCTGGCCCACGGTGAGAGGGCGGAGCTGGCCACCGAAGAGTACGTGCCCGTCACACCCATTCTGGAAGGCTTTGTCATCCTACGCAAAAACCCCAACTATGATGCCTAGGATGTCATTCTACCTCTGATCCCTATGACTGAGGCTTTTCAAGTCATTCCCCTGGAGTTCGTCCCTCTCGGCTATAGTCCCTGATCCAGATCAACATATAAAGAAGGTTTTTGGGGGCAAAGGTTATATCAATGTTTTTTTCATCAACTGGGAGATTCATTTAGGGAGAAGTAAGCCAAACCCAATCTCAGCCACACCACAAATCACCATTCTGGAGGAGATACCACCATGCTCTACCCAGACAGGGGCCTGATGTGACAGGGAGAGCTGCTGGTGCCACAGCGAAGTATTAATCCAGCATCGAATGACCTGACATCACGCTGTAGAACTTGGTGAATCTGCGCTGCTCTGGTTTCGCTACACGAAGGTGTCACATCTATATCGACTTTATAAATACCCTCCTCTCCCCGAATGCCTAAGCAGAAGATAGTTTGGCAATAAACAAACATACAGACATCTAGAGAACTCTTGCCTTATCAATGGAAAGTATTCTTTTTTTGTTTAAAAAAAAAAAAACTCCACAATACTTTTTTTTTTTTTAGATTTGGTACTGTACGGCATAAATAAAATGACCTTATTCGTGTCTGTTGTTTTTCTGTTTTATTCACTATGTGAAGGTTTCAGAATCCTGCTTTAGTGGGGACTCTGATGATTCTGACCTCATTCATTTATGCTTTGGGTTGGATTAACCTGAGGTTGGGAATGTTAAACTATCAAAGTCAATGGAAATTCTGTCTTCATTATTGATTTGCTAGTGCAAAGTGATTCCACAGAAATATTGTGGGTATGTCTACAGGTTAAACAGTAAGTTTATGTTAAGGTAAAAAATAAACTACTATGAAATTACCAAAGGGATACTTTGCTAATGAATGTATTGATACTCATATTTGGAATGTAACCAAAATTAGACCATATCTCGTCACTGTCCTTTGACCCCGTATATGTCACCGTTGTCGTCATTAACCCTGCCCAAGTACCACGACGCAGGCCGAGGCAAGTCTGAGTCAGCTAACTGCCTACATGGAAGGGACAAAATCTACGCTACAGCTTGCCTACGTATTGTGTTCTTTTACAAGATAGATTTGTCTGCGTTTGTATTGCATTTACCAAAACATAAATTTGTTGCCCAGTATTCGATATAAATTCAGCCGCAAGAACTTTTAAAATATTAGGCTGCTCCACTGTCACATGACTGGGGTATGAGGAGTTCCCATTGTGATTAAACCGGAAGTGCCAATCAGCTTCCGGGAGGACTCCGTCCGGCTCTGCGGACTCAAGGAGAGAAAGGTAACGCCGTGGCTCCGCTCTGTACTTTTTGTTAATTCAGAACTGCCAGGGGAACTAACAGTCAATCCGCTACCATCCACACCTTAAACATGGACCTGGCACCTAGCGGTTCGACCCGCGGGTACCCGTTATGTCAGTAGATCTGTCCCAAGATAGTATTACTTTGTGATTTTTTTTTTCTCTTTTTTGTTTTTATATGTTTCTAGGGATTTAAAACACTTCTGGCGAAGTTGCCCAGAAAGGAATAGGATACACCTTTCCCGTTGGAACTTGAGGACATTTATAGTTTTCAAAAGAAAATTGTATGAAAGAATCGGACGGAAAAAACAGATCTCACTAGAAAGGCACAGAATCAGACCCTCAATCCGGCCAGGTTGTCTCCCTTGTCTCCAGTCTGTCTCCGGTAAGCAAAGCGGGCCGGTTCAACTAGCTGGTCCACTGAGTGTGGGAAACCTTTTTAAAATCTGGCCTTATTATTCAGAAATACACGGACTCACTCTACTATTAGTGTTCTCCCGTCATATTTTTCTGATGGCAGATGAAGTTTTTATTTGGTCACTGTCGTGGGCGAGCTGGTGTGTCCCGTTTTGCTAATAACTGCTTTAAATTCCCAATCGCTCCCGATTCTAACGTACCTTTGATTTGTATAAACATTTCCGGACATGTTTTCCTTCTCTTGTAAATGGTGGGATAACTGAAAGAGCAGTCCAATATGAGTGTCATGCCGGTGGGAACAGCCACGATGCTGCTTACAGCCGGCCGTCTCAACTGGGTGTAGGCCCCGGTGCCACCGATGGATTGTGAAAAAGCGTGTAATTTTAAAATCCGGCCCAGACAAACACCCGTGAAATGTGCGGTTTCTGGGACAGACCGGTCCATGGCCACGGCTTCTTTTAGCCATGTCTCCCGGTAATGACATTCGGCCTGAACGGATCCCCAAATCCTGTCGGAGGCGGCGGGTCCACTGGGCCTGGCACGGAGGCCTTCTTTAGGGTGCAGACTTTGTACTCATCGGTTTAAACACTTCATTATCTATGGCGGCGCTTGTCCGCTGTTTTTTTTTTTAGTTGTTTAAAATGTTTGATAAGCAGACATATGTGCCCCCATGGGCCGGTGAATTCTGTGCTAGTTATGCATTAAATCTACAATTCAATACAGAACTGTTTGATTTCGACGACTGGGACTGTTGTTGGTACGTTTTATTGCCTTTTCGCTGAGTATGAGTGGGTTTGGGGCCGAGCTGTGCAGGGGGTCCGTTTTACCGGTAACTGACACGTGTCCAGGCCGGTGCGCAGTTAGTCCTGCGGGTTATTTCAAGGGTTTTTTCCTTCCGGTCCGTCGTGGCGTGCAGGTGTAGTCCTGCCCGGTTTAGTCTATTTTCAGACAGCCTGCATATCCTCACGCCGTTTGTGCCACTCGGGTCCGAATCGGCACTGCTTGAATGACAGTTCGGCGAAATGGCCGAGCTCGAAAGTGTAGTCCGCTTGCCAAGCATCTGAGTTTGTTTCGGCGTCGGTTTGACGGTGGGTACCGATAACTGCTTTATCGTATTCCCTGCTGCTGCATATCTGGCTGGTTTGCCGGCCCTCCACCCACCATGCTTCTGGAACTTAGCATTGTGGCCCATATCCGGCTGTTTTTGTCCTAGCCGAGTGTCTATTTAGCAAAGTAGTGGTTTTAGACAAACTGGTTCAAAGTATTTATATTCTCTGCCAGCTAAGTGCTATAGTTCATTAACAGTAGATATCGGATGTGCATGTATGTTACATAAAAGGCTGTAATTTACTCGGTGTACTGTGGCTATGTCCCCCGAACACGGCCATTTCTGTGGAGACTTTGCTTTTTCGGGGGGCCGGAATGACACGTCGAGGGAGAGGCACTCGGGCCCACCGCCTTTGCCTGATTTCTCTAGCAATATTTAAATAAAACTCCTTTATTCTCCTCATGTCAGTGAGAAAATGTCTGTAAACGGCTATGGGTTTACTTCGACAACTCTTTACCGAAGCCTGGGCTGATAAATTAGTGAGTAACCGCAGCATACAGAGATGGCGTACGCGGCCCGGAACGTGCGCACGTTCGCCGCTGTTCGCGGTTTTACGTTTCTAGCCGTGCTGTTCGTACAGAGAACACAATCTCGGTGAATTAGCATCGATGCTATTAATTGTCGCCGCTAAGCGTATGGAAAGGGAAAGCAGTGGCGTGGCGGTCGCGTGAGTCTGTTCTTTTAAAGGGTTTTGCTTTGATTGGCCTGCGGCGCGCGGCGGCCCGCGAGACGGGGCTGGAGCCGGTTAGCGTGCGCGAGCAGAGCAGGAAGCACGTGGTGCGTCCGGAGCCAGTGGGGAGGGCAACATGGCGCCGCCGAGGCGTTGCGGTAGAGAAGACGCGCCGTGTCTGTGTCAACGCGTGTTTTTGTAGGTTTTATGCGTCTTTCCGCTTTCGGTCACGATATGGGATATTTTTGCACGATTTTCCAAAGCTGTAGAAGAAATGGCGAACTGCTAGGAAATGAGTCGCAGGAGCTTTTAAGACACGTAGAGGCCGTCTCAAAATGGATCCCGCTCAAACAGCCGGGGTGTCCTCGCGTTTTTGTGGACTTTCTTCATAGTCACTTTACCGCACAGCTTGCGACAAATTTTCCATTTTTTGTTTTCTGACACGGCAGATTTATGCAAATAACTATTTTTAGAATTGTAACTTTTGTGCCCGATTTGAGTTGAAAAAGTGATGCCCACGTCACCCTTAATCATTTTATGTCCAGGTAGCTGACACTAGCTTAAAGGGTTACTGTAACGATGCGTTTCCAATAGGTAGCTCTTTCCGCTAAAAGTCCCTTGTCTTCATTGGCGAAGCAAGCAGAAGATCTCCCCCTGACCGGGCAGCTTAGTGTTTCTGGTGGTACTTTTGAGACCCACTATTTCTAAAGGGGGTGATGCTACTCCCCAACCATGAAATGGTTTCGTGAGTGACTAAACAAATCACACACCTGGATTACCCTTTACAGATGTGGTTGGAGTTCTTGGTTGTGGGGGAGTACATCAGGGAAAGGGTGCACTGCGTTAGCCTTGTAAGGTGCTGTGCCCATATGAATTACTTTGTGTGTTTACAGGAGAGCGTTTTTCCTCTGACTCACCATTTCGGGGCAGTGTGACAGCCCCGTCCTGGGCACACGGCCATTTGTGCAGCTCACTTTGCATTAACACAAGCACACGCTGAGCTAGCTATGAGAGAACCCTATAACAGAGTCATATGTGTAAACCGCTGGCAGAGGATATAATTCCATAGGTGATTGTATAAAACACCAATGCCCAAAACTGTCTACACACACTTTTTTCTGTCCTTACATGAGTGTTGGCGGTGTGGTTGTCGGGAGTGATCTACTCTGTTCTCATGTTTCCATTTTGGGGGGAGCTTTGAGAATGATGGGCAGTCTGCTTGTCTTGCTGCAGCTGTGCACCATGTTTGAGCAGTGTGTCCCAGATCTAAAGTTTAGGGCTTGTACCAATCAACCTAGCTGTGAGTGGCGGACAGCTTGCTGTCGAAGGGTATTTGGGTCTGCGTTACTGTGGGCACAGGGAAAGTCTGTGTGTGATTTGCTCTCCGTGCCTCTGTTCGCAGTGCTTGTGTGTTGAAAGCTGGGTTTCTGGGGCAAATGTTACCACACACAAGTATTTCAAAGTGCAGTGTCTGAATCTTCATGGGACAGAAGGGAGAGTGCTGGCAACTAACACTTACACTAAGAACACTGTCTGAAATGGCACCAGTCTGCCCCCCCACTGGGTGGTGTCGGGTGTTGTGGTATGAGCTGCTGCCCCACCCTCACCCAAGGCTTCAGAGTGCTGTGAGCAACACGTCGGCAGGATTATGATTTAAATGCAGCCAGAAATGTGCTGTTGGTCGTTGTGTATAGAGTTTTGAAATAGCCATACAAACTGAAGCTTTGAAACTAAAGGATTTTTGAACTGGGGCCCAGATATGTTTTTAGCAAAGGCATTTACTCAGTAGTAATGGCCTCTTGTCCTCCCAACATGCACCCTGTTTCATCATTGGCTGAATGACGCCTGGGACTGTTCCATGTAGCAGTTTGTGCTGCTGTTAAACAGACCTGTATGCTGAGATAGTATATCATGGTGATATGGCCAGTACTTGTCCTCTACTACTGAGGTACTGCAGTTATATTTATACCAGTACTTCCATCAGCTCTATTCTGTGTTCTTGTGATGGAATTGAAGCATTTTGGTTCTGTAACCCAGGTAGTATTTTTAGTAGGAATTGTTTGCTGATTAAGCATCTGGGATTCTTAGGGGTCCAAATGTGTATCCCAGCTGTAAACACTACAGTAGGCCCACGCAAAGCGAGACTGATTCATCCTTTGAATATTTTTTTGATTTCTCACAAAATTTAAATCGGGGTCCTTCAAACTGGTTCACAGAGGCAGAGTAAGTTGGTGAAATGTGGTCAGCCCCCCCGGGCGCACTTGACACGTATTGGTGGAGGGTTTTTTCTTTTCACTTTTTCTATGGTTGATCTTCATTTGGGGGGGTCCCTGGATTAAGAGACATTGAAGACCCCTGAATGCTTAGGGTGTATTGTAAGGATGTGTGTGGCTTTTCTGTCCCTGCTGGGCCTGTCTTGCGCTGCCCTGTCAGCCAGTGCTTGTCCCAGCCCCGTACGTGGAGCCATATGCATGTACATCCTCTCTGTGCCTGTCTGAATTCCCTTCTTTTCTCAGCTTTACACAGCTGCCTAGGTCTCCATGCGGAACCAGATGAAATGAATAAAGCCCCGCAGCCTATAGCAGGACCTTCCTCCACCCCTCACCCTGCCCCCTCCCCTGGACTCTCACAGGTACGTGTCGCTTGGCTCTGCTCATTAAGCACTGTGTCGTCAGAGGAGTGACACTTCATTCTGTCTCTCATTCTGTTTTCAGGCCACCTACCCTCCAGGACAACCCTCTGTCGTGTTTACTACCCCTCCCCCATCAATGAACCCCACAGCCCAACCTCGCCAGGTATGTCCCGGTGCCACACCCCTGCAGGTCATCCAGGGCCCTCCATGTGCCTCTTGCTTAGGAAAAAGAGCATTGGCTTCGACGATTCCTAAAACCTGGAAGGGGTGTCTGATTCTGTCGTAAACAAAAGAATAGACTGTTATAGTGAGTGTAAATGTACGAAGTCACTACTGCTGCTTGCATGTAGTTGAGCCTTTAATTGGCTGAAAAGCTAGGACAGTCATGTGAAGCAGTACTTTAACAGCACCTGCTGCCACAGTATCCAGCTGCTGTGCTGTGCGGTTTTCTGAATCCTCCCGGTTCAAATGGTCCTGAACACTCCTCAGGCTCCCTCTTTGTCCTGTGTGGCTCTGGCCCCTGACCTGCTGCAGTGCTGCGCTCTTTACATCGATGACTGCTGATGGGGGTTGTAGCTATGGGAGGGTAAGAGACAGGGCATATAATTAGCTGGGTAGGCTGGAGGTGTTTTGATCCAGGCCCGGCCCTCGATCTCTAAATAAGCCCTGAAGCTCCAGATCAGCTTGTAGCCCTGCTTCCCTGCTTGTTGCTTATGCAGGAGGCAACAGCATTTTGTGTGTGTGTGTGTGAGAGAGAGCTTGTGCTGCTCCTTCTGGCTGCCTTGCTGGCTTCAGCTTCTGGGTAATGGGTTTTCCTGCCTTCTCTCCTGTCTCTGTCCTGTCTGCTGCTGAAGGGAGGATTCAGGTCACTGCAGGCAATACCCCCCCCTCCTCCTCCTCCTAGTGCCGTGACCCCCCCCCCCCCCCAATGGTAGTTTCCGTGGTGGCTGCTTGTTCTCCTGCCCCTACTAGAAGCGTGCTGACCACAGCGTCTCTCCACAGCCGTACTACCAGAATCAGAATCGCCTTCCCAGTAGTGCCCAACGGGTGGCTCCCAGTAGTGCCCGGCCTGTGGCACCCACACACGTCTACTCGACCAACTCGCAGATGATGATGATCCCTCAGCAGACGCTGCCATTCGCCAACTCGCAGGGCCCGCCCGCTTACTTCATCCCCTCCAACCAGGTGAATCGCCATAACCGTAGTCTCACTGAGCCTCTTATAAGGCAGTAGTTCACGCCACTGCGGGTCGTGTTGCCCTCCCGTTGGCGTGGCAATCTGCTGAGTCTGGTTTTGCCTCTGGGCCATGCTGGCCTCTTGACCCTTCCTGAACTTACTCTATTGTGTCGTCCAATAGCATGCCTGGTGTCATAGCAGCCCTCCTGACCCGTGGGTTTTCACCCCGGGAAGCTGGGAGTGACAGATACAGCTAGCCAGCTGTGAAAACAATGGGGCCCAGCTTTCTAAATCACTCCTCCACCTCCCCTCTTTCAGTATCGCTCGACCTACGTGGCCACCGCACAGCAGTACCCAGTCGCCACAGGAACACCTGGCTTCTACCCTGGATCCAGCCAGGCAGAATATGGTACATATGGTAAGAGGCTCTGTTTGGGGCCTCGCCTGCCGAACAGGACCGTGCGGACGCGGGGCGCAGTGGCAGCAGCGCCACCATGTGTTGGGAAATGGACCTGCATCTGTGCTCCTCTCTGGTGGCTCCCTCGTTGTGAAGCACCACTCTCAGGGCCTCACAACCAGACGAATGTGAAACTGGGCCGTAAACACTAGAGACCAGTTACTCTGGGAGATGGACTCAGTGTCTGGCTCACTTAAGTTAATAACTGCCAGCCGGTACTTTGTGACCTGTTCTAAGTGTGAATGAGCCCACATCTGTCTTCCACCATCCTGTGCAGTTATCTTCATTATTTTAGTAGTGTTTTTAGCTTTGGGGCAGCTAACTTGGAATTTTGATAGCCTCAAAATCCAAGGTTAACACTAATATTGGGTGATACCAATTTAATGGATATCTTGTGCGTCTCGAGTTAGGTGTGTGTGTGTGTGTGTGTGTGTGTGAGTGATGTTGAGAAATGAAGCCACCCAACCCTTTCAGCTGGAATGTGTGCTGCTGAAGCGGGGGTTTACAAGGCCAGTCATAGTCAGCTGACCAGTCAGGTGACCATGACACAGCAAACCAGGCACAAGGACAGGGGCGTGACCAGTATCTTTTCTGGGCCTGAGCCATGCTGATTGTGTCCGTTCTGATTAGTGTGGCTGCGGTCAGTGGGAATGTAAAAAGTGGCAAGGGCAGACTCTCCGGAAAGCTCCAGAGGACTGGAGTCAAACTATTTTATTTCCGTCTTCTGCGTAGGTGGTGGCGACTGACAGCTTGTGACACGCGTGTATGCGCGCACGCACATACACACATGCAATCGGGGTTTATTTTTAACGTTGGCTGTGTGACTGACTTGAACCCCCAGCCCCCCACCTAGTATTCTCTTTGTAGTCAGATTTGGGATTGCTAGGACCTCTAGCTTCAAGGAGTATCCATAACACCCCCCACCCCCAGGCCAATATGAAACTGTGCTGTACTGGGTGTCTTGCGGGTAGCGAATGGGGAGTGTCTCCTCCCGCAGGTGCCCGGAACCCTGTACCCTTCCGGGCAGTGTCTTGGGGACCCTCGTCTCAGACTCGGCTGACTGTGTGATACTTCAGTCGGTCGGCTTATGACTATATTTAGTCTGCTCTTCTGGTCAACAGCGCAGTCAGTAATGCAATGAGTGTGCCAAGGAAACCGTATGACTGCGGGGGGGTATCTCAGGTAGACTCCAGAGGATCAGTGTTGGGGACTGTGTTTATGTGGTTTCCTGTGCTTAGGACCTGGCCCGCTCGCAAACGTGTGCTGGTTCCTCCAAGCCTGTTTAATTCACAATGCGCCGGTAGAATTGAGGTTTGTGTCCCCGGAGCGGTGCCTCCTACTGACACACACCTTCCCCAGCAGGAGCTTTCTACACGACCCAGCCGCAGTACCCCCCGTCTGTACCCGCCACGCCGGTCATCATGAACCCACAACCTCAGCAGCCTCAGCAGCAACAGCAGCAGCCCCTGGTCCCCACGAAACGGGAACGCAAGCAGGTAGGGGGCGCTGAGCAGACATCTGGGTTAGCGTTTGGGCAGCTTTAATGGACTGCAGCTGTGCTCCAGAATTCCCGCCCCGTCCTGTCTGTCTCAAGTGGTCTGGTTACTCTTCCAAGTAATTCGGTAGCCTCTCAGTACACTGCCTGCCTGCCTCTGGGATTGTTCAGGGACAGTTGGGTGGGGGGCATTCCAGATATTTTGGGGGTTAATAGAACTTTTGAAGCATAGTCTTCTGAGCATTCAGTCTTCCTCTTTTGTGTCCCCATCTGGGGGATGGGTTCAGGGGGAGTTGGAGATTTTGGTCTGCACTACTCCATATGCCCCCATTCCCAGCTTTCCTGGCTGCTCCGCCAGCAGGACACTGAGAGGGCGGCAGCAGGCTGTTTCGCTCAGTGTCAGGCTGCCTGTGCTTGGAGAGCCACCCCCCTTCTCCGCCCCCCTGGCCCCATTCGCTGGGCCTGAAGTCCCGGGGGTGGGGGTGGTGGTGGGGGAGCTGCATTCCAGCTGCGCCGCTTCGCCAGGCCAGCCATTCTCTCACTCGCTCGCTCTGTGCACTGGGAGAGGCCCAGGCAGGCTGCGTGACCACAGCCGGAGTTGCGAAAGAAGCAGGCCTGTTTGCTAGGGCCCTCGGCTTACTCTACACTCCAGCCCGGGGATGCGGGTGGCCTTGCTGTGGGCGTTGGCCTGGGGCGTACAGCCGCGTCGGGCCCCTTGCTGACGGAGTTGCGGTAGGTGGTGGGAAGGGGTTTGCATGCATTTTTGCAGGTTGAGCTGTTGTAACGAGCGGAGGTTCACTCTGCTCAAGTCTCTGCCTGCTGCCTCTTCAGTTTGGTTCTGTTCTGATAACGTGCTGGAATGGGAGCTGCTGAAATGACGGCCGGGGCTGGCTTGTCCTGTAATGCTGCTTTCGCTGGCATCCCCCTGATTCGGGTGTGTTTCGCATTAACAGATTAGAATAAGAGACCCCAAGGACGGCCGTGACATCACAGAGGAGATCATGTCTGGGGGCCGGGCCACCTCTACCCCCACCCCCCCTCAGGTGAGGCAGTTCACCTTTTTTTTTTTTTCTCTTTTTTTTTTTTTTTTTGTCAAACAGTTGCATGGTGGGACTGTGCTCTTGGAAGACTGACAGCTTCTTTATGTTCTAGTGTGCTCTAGGCTCTGAAGGTGGTGTGGTTCAGGCCAATGGTGAGAATGTGATACTGGCTGCCATGGCAACCAAACCAGGTCAGTCAACACCATCACTCCAACCCACCCCTAGAACGGGTCCGCCACCTTCCTTCTGTGGTATCTGAGCTCAGTTCTCCTTTTTTTCCAGATGAACGTGGAAAGCCCACCATGGCTGCAGCTCCTCCATCCAAGTCCCCTGAGCCAGGAAAGGCTGACCCAGTGGCACCCCCCTGTGCTGAGGGTAAACCTGACATGGACAGTAAGGAGGCCCTCATCCCCCTAGAGGTGCCGCTGCCCCCGGGGGAACCTCCCACCAACACTAACACGACCTCTGCCACCCTGATGGGTGATGACCCTGATGCCCCCACCAGCGCCTTTGCCAGTGCCCCCCCACAGCCAGATGGGCTCGAGGTGGCAGAGGAGGTCCTAGCCACTGTCGCAGAGCTGAATCTGCAGGCGTGTGACAAGGAGGTGGAAGAGGAGGAGGAGGAGGAGGAGGAGGAGGAAGAAAAGATGGACAGATCGGAGGCAGAGCCACTCACTGCCCCTCTGACCCTGCCCAGTGCCATACCCTCTGCCACTAATGGCTTAAAGCCGGTCCAGCCTATGGAGCCCACAGTGAGCCCAGCTCCTGTCCCCGAGGTCCCTCCCGAGTCCCCCATTGCCCAGCCTGAGGAGCTGCAGCTGGCGAACGGGCTGGCCACCCCCGGGGGGGTGGAGGAGGAGAGCATGTTGCAGGCTGCCTCCGAGAGCCACGTGAGCCCCATCGCAGAGCCCGACGTGGCCCCACAGGACGAGGACCTCGCTGTTGCCGTGGCCCTGGCCACACCTGCTGAAGAGAGGGAGGACACGCCCTCTCCGCCGAGCACCTCTGCTGGGGAGACCTCTATGCAAGGTATGTGTGAGCGTGCCCATGTGTTACCCTGGGCTTCAGCCAGCGCCGCCTATCTGGCGTCTGTTTGCCAATGAAGCACCTTGATGACCTGGTGCTCATGCCTCCCCCCCAGCTGCTGTCTCTGTGCCAAAGAAAAAAAGGAAGATGAAGGTCCTCAACAAGAAGGAGACGGGAGACCTCCTAGATGCCTTCAAGGAAGTATGCCTTTATTCTGGGGGCCTTGGCACTGTGAAGCCTTATTAGAGCATTGGGTTGGTGAAATATAGACATCCTGGGATCTATAATGCCCCTTACCCCCTTGTCCTCCCTCCCCTCCATCAGGAACAGGTGGTAGACAGCAACCCTGAATCAGAGCCATCTCACACCGCCCCCACTCACACCGATGCAGAGCCACAGCCTGCTCCACCCGCTTCTGCGGAGGTCGACGAGACTTGGGAGGAAAAGGAGGACAAGCTGGACGCCGAGAATATTGAACCCGAGACCCAGAAATATGACTACAAACCAGGTGGTCCCCCCGCCCCGCCCGGCCCCGCACCCCCCCCCCCACGCCCCCCGCCCCGCCGCCCCCCGCCGATC
>JAAGVU020000036.1:794713-809501 GCA_011763525.2 Mormyrus iriodes | reverse complement strand
GGGCACGCGGGGCCCGCGAAAAAATGAACCCGGGACCCCAAAATAGTAATCCAAACCCGGGGGCCCCCCCCCCCCCCCCCCCCCCCGCATTGTCACTCGAGGACTGTGGCTGCTTTAGTGCTTCTGTTGACTATTAGTCTCTTTCAGAACAATGGAAACCTCTGAACCCAGAAGAAAAGAAGAAATACGATCGTGAATTCCTGCTGGGCTTTCAGTTTATCAGTGCTAGCATGCACAAGCCCGAGGGGCTGCCCCACATCAGTGACGTCGTCCTGGACAAGGTAGGTGTCGAGTGTCCTACAGATTTGACCTACTGCTCATCTGTCACTAAGCCCGGTTCTGACAGCAAGGGGTTTGTCTTCAGGCTAACAAGACACCCCTTCGGCCGCTGGACCCCAGTCGCCTGACAGGCATGAACTGTGGCCCGGATTTCACTCCCCATTTTGCTAACCTGGGGAGGCCAATGGGAAGCAGAGGCCCGGTAAGTTATCAGGCTCGTCACTAGAACTTCAGTGCTGTGAACTGTTTCTGGTGCCGTGCCAGGCACGCTCCCAGCAATTTTCGGAAATCTTAACCCCCTCTCCCGATTATTTGTCCTATAGCCATCTGGAATGGGCGGCCCCCGCCGGTCCCAGCAGGGCCAGAGGAAGGAACCACGCAAGATTATCTCCAGCGTGTCGCTGAATGATGACGTGCAGCTCAACCGGGCGGAGAAGGCCTGGAAACCCAGCACACGGAAGCAGGCTGCCCCCACTGCACGGGACGAAGATGACCCCGAGGTGTCCCGCACCCTGGAGCTTTTCCGTCGCGTCCGCAGCATCCTCAACAAGCTCACGCCGCAGATGTTCCAGCAACTCATGAAGCAGGTGCAGGACCTCACCATCGACACCGAGGAGCGGCTCAAGGGCGTCATCGACCTCATTTTCGAGAAGGCCATCTCTGAGCCCAACTTTTCCGTCGCCTATGCCAACATGTGCCGCTGTCTTATGGGGGTGAGTTTCCCACCGATGTGTGTTCCTCTGCTCCAGTGATGACCCCCATTTTGTGCCACGTGTCTGGGCCACTGATAAACCTGTGATGGGATTGAGGATCTGAGGAGCAAGGAATCGGAAGTCTCTAGAAAATGTTGTGCTGGACTCGATGTAGACTATTTTATCAAATGGTCTCCCTACCTCCCAGCTCAAAGTCCCCACTGCCGACAAGCCGGGAACTACTGTGAACTTCCGTAAGCTGCTGCTCAATCGCTGCCAGAAGGAGTTTGAGAAGGACAAGGATGATGACGAAATCTTTGATAAGAAACAGAAAGAGCTGGATGCTGCGACTGTGGTCAGTGGATTTCATTAGCCGATGCTCTGATACCCATCAAATATGAGAACTTGGAGGCTCTTTGTGTGTGGTCACCTTGACCGTTATTCCTAATCCCTTCCAGGAGGAGGAGAAGCAGCGTCTCAAGGAGGAGCTGGAGGAGGCCAAGGACAAGGCACGGAGGAGGTCACTTGGCAACATCAAGTTTATCGGAGAGCTCTTCAAGCTGAAGATGCTAACGGAGCCCATCATGCACGACTGCATCGTCAAGCTCCTGAAGAACCACGATGAGGAATCACTGGAGTGCCTGTGCCGGCTGCTGTCCACCATCGGCAAGGACCTGGACTTCGAGAAGGCGAAGGTATGTGTAGGTGTCCCACAGATGCAGTGCCTACAGGCTGTGTTCATGTACAAGTTGAACCCCTGTTGCTGTTGTCTACAGCCCCGCATGGACCAGTACTTCAATCAGATGGAGAAGATCATCAAGGAGAGGAAGACTTCTTCACGTATCCGTTTCATGCTGCAGGATGTGCTGGACCTCAGACGGGTAATGCCACTTTGTCACTGCTGTTCTGTTCCCGTCACCTGTAATGATATGCCCGTCCTTGTCCTCAGATCTTTTGAGTTGAGCTCATCCTGTTGTTCAGTGCGAGTCAACCCATTAGGTGAAACCAGCCACCAAGGGACTATTTTATTGGGGTGCTGGGGCTGGTTACTTGGCAATCTCCGTCCAAGTTTGCCAGGGGGGCACTAGAGGGGAAGCTTCCCTGGAGTTTCACGTGGACTTCGGCCGGCACTCATTATGCCACCTACTGCCCAGTGCTGCATAGGTGAAGTGGCTGACTTGTTTGAATCTGTCTGCTACAATGTCTTGATGCTTCTTTGAAAAACGAAAAAGGTCATATTCTCTCTCTGCAATCCTGTGGTCTTTCTGCATGGTCCTTGGCCGTCCTCAGCCCCTGAAGCATGACCCTGTGTTGACTGTCACAGCCACACAGACACCCACACTTGCCTCCAGCCCTGGCTTGTGTGGGTTTGAAGTAGGCTAAGAAAGATCACCTCAGCAGTTAATGCAGGGGAGTTCCAGACATGGTACCTCTGTGCCGCAAGCTGAGACAAGGTCACCCTGACCACAGTTCCCTATCATCTCTACCTCAGTCCTGCAAGTCCTTACTCCCCACGCTCTCATCTGCCCCAGTCTGCCTGTGCTCTGGTGAGACTAATCCAGTGGTCTTGCTTCTGAGAGAAGTGAGGAAGTTGAGTAGTGCTTGCATGTCCTGGAGAAAAGAGCTACAAGTGAAGCACAATCTCTTCACTTCCTGAAATGAGTAATCGGTATAAACCTGTTTCAGAACAACTGGGTCCCGCGGAGAGGAGACCAGGGTCCCAAGACCATCGAGCAGATCCACAAGGAAGCTGAGCTGGAAGAGCACCGGGAACAGATAAAGGTGCAGCAGCAGCTCCTGTCGAAGAAGGACAGCCGCAGTGGCGGCGGCGGTGGTGGCAGCGGCGGTGGCGGCGGGCGGGGGGGCCTCCATCCCCCAGGGGGGCGCAGCAGTCAGCCTCAGGATGAGGGCTGGAACACCGTTCCCATCTCCAAAAACCGGCCCATCGACACAAGTCGCCTCAGCAAAATCACAAAGGTTGATGCTCTTGGCAGAACTCGTAGGTTTGCGTCTGCTTATTTGGTGCTGAGACATTTACATTAATCTGCACCCCCCCTTCTCTTTTCATTTTCATGGTTCACTCTCAGCCTGGAGCCTTAGACTTTAACAACCAGCTTCTCGCCCCTGGGGGCAAGGGCACTTGGGGCAGTTGGGGAAAGGGCAGCAGTGGAGGATCAGGGTCAAAGCCCAGCAGTGAATCTGGTAGGTTGTTGAAACACTTTGTGACTGCATGGCAGGATTAATTCATAACTATTGTGATGACTGTAACCCTACCCCCTCCCTCAAGCCTCAGAATCAGGACGTCCTGCCACCAGCACCCTAAACCGCTTCTCGGCACTTCAGTCCGCCTCTGGTCCGGCTCCAGCTGTGGAGGCTGATCGTAAAGTCACCCACAGGTCTGTACCCCCTGCCTTGCAGAAAGCAGATTGGCCTCAGATGCCCCTTGAATCTAACAGCCCCCCCCCCCCCATGCCATCATCATCTCCACAGGACCAGCTCCAGTCGAGATCGCGGTGACCGGTTTGACCGCTCTGATCGCCTGGACCATGGCGCTGACCGTTTTGAGCGCCGTGAAGACCGTGGGTCCGACAGGGGTGACCGCAACAGGCCACCAGTCACCAAGCGGAGTTTCAGCAGGGAGGCTGAGGAGCGCAGCCGTGAGCGGGAGAACCGCGGAGGCCCAGACCCAGTGCGGCGGGTATCCAGCATGACTGAGGACCGTGACCGTGCCCGCAGCAAAGAGACAGGTATGGAGCTACACGATTATGGGCTAGTGATCATCGGGTGTTGTCACTGTCATTATCCTGGATGGTGTCGATCTTTCTCTACATGTTGCCTGGAAGTCAGGCTCTGTGTGACATCAAGTGAATATAGATTGTATTATAATGCATTATATTTATGTTCAGTGAAGCGAGAGGCAGCCCCCACACCTCCCCCTGCTCCCATCAAGCCTTCCATGACCGAGGGGGAGCTGGAGAAGAAGTCTTTGGCCATCATCGAGGAGTATCTGCACATCAACGACATGAAGGTCAGTTTGTGCAAACTGCACACCTTGGCATGGCAGTTGACGTCAGGTGGCTAACTGCCGTTTCTCCTCCCGGCCACAGGAGGCACTGCAATGTGTACTGGAAATGAACTCTGCTGCACTGCTCTTCGTGTTTGTGCGGGTCGGCATCGAGTCGACGCTGGAGCGCAGCACCATCACCCGTGAGCATATAGGCCAGTTGCTGCATCAGCTGGTGAAGGCTGGAACACTGCCCCCAGAGCAGTACTACCGTGGGTGAGTGGCCAGCTTCCACCTGGGTCACATGACGCAGTAGGGTGCACCTACAATCTTCTGTTGCTTTTTGTCTTGGCCTTTTCACTGGTCTGGCTTAGGCCTATAACGATAATTGCGTGTTTGACTTACTACACAATATATGGACATAACCTTGATCATTTTTTTTTTTCCTGACCCCTGTTGGCAAACTTTGTTTACAATGGAGTGAATGCCCCCGACCTTTTAGCCAGTCATGGTGCTTCTGCCCCCTCGTCTGCTGTCTTTTACAGGCGTGGCTCAACACCGCTTTTTACATCTAGAGCCAATGTGTCAGGCAACTTGGAGCAAAGCTGCTCATACGTCATGTTTGTGAAGTGTGGTATGGGTGTTATAAGAATAAGAGGGGGCACGGTTAGTTTAGGTAAAATTCTATGTACTGCAGTACGCAAGGCAGGGTTGTAAACAATGAAAGCATTTCCATGAGCTGAAATAAAAACTCAAATACGGCTTCCAAAACCAACACATAATACTTCCCGTAAGATTTTAAATGCTATTTAGTTAAAATGGTGGTTTTGTTGTTTGGACCTCTCGTTGGCTATTTCTATGGTTCAAGTGCACAAGTTCCACAACACTACATCGTGACATTTTTATAGCAAATGGCAAAGTCCTACAACTTTCAGTCTGTCCTTAGAAATAAAATGACTAAAACCCAATCTTTAGAATTTTAAAAACGAATGAAACCGCACCTAAAAGTGACCTAGATTTCAAATGAAAATTTTTAAAAATCAAAACGATAACACTGACTCGAAGTACATGGGTGTGTGGCTCTGCGGTACAAACATTTACTTTGTAGCCATCTGGGAGTCTTAATTCTGTAGCGAATAATCATATAACGCCGATATTTCCAAACTGTCAACCATTCTACAAATTCGCTAGCCATTTTTATCATTCTCGTCATAGAGGATAGCAAAGATTTTGAAATATAATATTTGGTCCGACTGCTTTCTGACTTCCTGCTTCTCCCCTGGCCAGTGAAGTCAAGGTTCCTTTGCATCACTGAGCAGAGCCTCTGTAAAACTAGGCTGGCAGTATTATGCCTGTTGAGAAATGAATGACTATCATTCGTCCATTTTTTTTTTTTTTTTAAATCTTTTTGTGTAGTTTTTATATAGGATTTTTTTACATTTTTTCACATTCCAATTTCTAATTTTCATAAGAATTAAGTCTATTGCTCTTTGAAAGGGTGTACTTTCATTATTATGGTGTGATATCAGTGGTATAGTTATTTTAAGACCATCGTTTACCACAGTCATTTCTGGGACAATTTATCGTCCAACAAAACTAGATATCGTGACAGGGCTAGTTTGACTGCCTTATAGCTTCCGGGAGATTCTGGAGGTGGCGGAGGACATGGCCATTGACATCCCTCACATCTGGCTCTACCTGGCTGAGATCATCTGCCCCATGCTGTGTGAGGGTGGGATTCCCATGGAGCAGCTCTTCAGGTCAGTCCCAGTGATGCCAGCCCCTTACTGGGGATCCGTCCTGTCTCCCCGCTGAGTGTATGACTCTCCTTCTCACCACGTTTCCACACAGGGAGCTGTCCAGGCCGTTGATTCCCCTGGGCAAGGCAGGCATACTGCTGGTGGAGATACTAACCTTGTTATGTAAAGGAATGGTGAGTGAAGGCCAGCGTGGTGTAAAGCTGCATGACAGACAGGCACTGAGACTCCCTCCCTGTCCCTCAGAGCCATAAGAAGGCCGGGACTTTGTGGAGAGAAGCAGGCCTCAGCTGGAAGGACTTCCTGCCCGAAGATGAGGATGTAAACAAGTTTGTGACTGACAAGGTGTGGTTGTTTTGTGCCAGTTTTTAAGATGTGTTGAATCAATCGGGGGCTGTGTTCAGTAGTAGTGGCGGCTGACTAGGCTCACCCCCTATTTGTAGAAAGTGGAATTCACTCTGGGTGAAGAGTCTGAGCAAACCAGCAGGAAGGAGACCTCGACTGAGGAGCTGTGCAAGCATTTGGACAAACTGCTGGAGGAGAAAGCCAGCAATCAGAGGATCTTTGACTGGGTGGAGGTGTGTATCTGGAGGGGGAGGGGTGGGGTCCATTTTCTTGTCCCTGTTGGACAGTGCTATCTAACCAAAGTCTCCATCTTCTGCAGGCTAACCTGGATGAACAGCAGATCAGTTCGAACATGTTTGTTCGGGCGTTGATGACCTCTGTATGCCAGTCCGCTATTACCTGTAAGTGGCGGACCGCCTGGGGTTCATCTACTCGGGGTGGGGGGTTAGAGCACTGTTTTTTATACCAATACTTACCCCACAGCTGAGAATCCCTACAAGGTGGATGCCGAGCAGATTAACCAGAGGGCTAAGCTGCTGCAGAAGTACCTGACTGATGAGCAGAAGGAGCTGCAAGCTCTCTATGCCTTACAGGCGCTCATGGTGAAGATGGAGCAACCAGCCAGTAAGTGGGGTGGGGTGGGACTGGAGGAAGAGTACATATTGACAAGTGGAAGGTGATGCCCACCTTCTGTGCCCACAGATCTGCTGCGTATGTTCTTTGATACGCTGTACGATGAGGATGTCATCAAGGAGGACGCATTCTACAGGTGGGAGTCCAGTAAGGATCCTGCAGAGCAGCTGGGCAAGGGTGTGGCCCTTAAATCCGTCACTGCCTTCTTCACCTGGCTGCGGGAGGCGGAGGACGAGTCGGACAACAGCTAGACAGTGCCGTGCCCCTGGAGCGCGGGCGGATGAGCGGCGGCGGCTGAGCGCGCGCGGCTGACGGCAGGTGGATTCGAATGATCAGAAACTCTACTCGCGATCGAATCAAAGCAATCCGGTGGGAGATCCTGCTCATCCTACATGCCACCGTTCCTTTCCCCTCCCCTCTTCTGCCGAATGTCTTTAACAAAATTAAAATAAAATGACTAATTCATGAAAAATGAAACTTATAAACTGTGGGAGTGCAGTTCCTTCAGTGTTTTGAGGTTTTACCTTGTTTTAAAGCGTCGCTGTACACTATCGATGACAAAGTCCACATCGACCTAAGGCTGCTCTATCTCTGAATATCATTGTCCTCATGGAACTTGATGATGTATCATGTTTCCTGTGTATGATGTACACGGCTCTGTAGGTTAGCTTTTCCATTTTAAGTTCTAGGATTTTGGGGTTTTTTTATGTAAAGAAATTTCAAGGTGGATATGCAGGAGTTTAGGAAATTTCAGAAAGGAGGCATATGTTTTTGTTTGCTGTCAGTTGCGGGGGCCATGGGAGTGGCAGACTGGGGGAGATGGACATTTTGGCCTTTTCTGTGGGGGGTAGGTCACTATGCCCCCCCCCCCAATGGCCATGCCCTGCCTGTGTCCCCATTTGACTCTGCTCCTTCACTTACCCCTGGGGCCTGCACAGCCCCACCAAGCCTGTAGTGGATTTTAAAAGCAAATCATTAAAACTTGAACGTATATAAAGAAATCAACTTATGAGAGAGGCAAAAAAAACACACATCCTAAAGCCTTTTCTGCTTCCATAAGTGGACATATTTCAGGAGAGTTTTGTAAATACTTTTTTTTTTTTTTTTTTTTAATGAAATGCTAATGTAATGCCATGTAATTTTTTTTTTTTTTTTTTTTTTTTCCTTTACGAAAGTGGCAGTTTCCCTGTATTTATATTTTCCCTCGGCTAGCAGAAGGTGCTTGTGATCACCTGAATTCATTGATTTACGGTTGAAATTTTGTAAATACTTTTTGCTTTAAGTATTTAATTAAAAGATTAATGCCTCTTTTCACATCAAACTGGAAAAATAAAGAACGTTGCAAATATGAGCATCTGTGTGTGACGGTTTGCGATTTGGCTGGGGTCGGCGTAAATCTCGGCTCTGCTTGAGTGGAAACCTTTTGGTGAAGACCCCCCTTGGATGCACTGCATGCCTGGGAATGTGGGCGCTGCTCTCCATGATTTTGCAAAGCAGAGTGGCATGCAGCTGGTTAACTTCAGTGGGGCTGAATTTAAGCTGGGACTGTCCATTGTAGAAGTGGGTCTTTACTGAGCCATAGTGTAAGTACATGTACATGCGTTATGTGGATTAACTGAAGGCTAAATATTTGATCATTATGCTGCGATCTCAGACTTAAACTGGGTTAAAAAGCTATAGCTTACTTCATTCTGTTCAAATGCTCTTTTAGCTTGTGTCCAGGGGGGGGCACTGTTGTATCATTTTGAATTCTGTTTTTATGCTGCCTTTGAATTTCCCGTTCCTGCCAGTTTCATTTTATTCAAGCTGGTCTTGTAGTTTCAGCTGTGTGTGGGTGGCACTGATGGCAGCAAACGAGGCGAGTCTGTTTTATAATATTTTTGAGCTTAACTTACTTCAGAAATGAGTCGTCTTGTGTAGGTGGAACCACAAAGATTATTCCCAGATCTGTAACATGCAGTACTCCTGACCAGGGCTCTATCACTAGCATATCGTCTGTCCTTGATCGAAGTCTGTGTCCTTAATAATTGGTTAATGATTCATATCTTGGATGGGAACCAGTACACGCTATCCTGCTGACTATGACTCTTAAGGCCCCTGTAAAATCAGATCATTATTGTATAACAACAGTGCCCGGCACTGCTAATTACCGACTAAAGTCTGACACTCCAAATCGGTTTACTTGCAGTCCAAACAATTTGAGTAGGAGCCATGCTTCTACTAAATCCAGCATGCCCTGAGTTCCTGAAGGACCTGCTGCAGAATATGCCTATGGACAGCCACTAGGGGGTGCTTGTTTTTCTCAGCTGAGAGAATGTGTGAATCACCTGCTTCATTCTCAGATGCTTTGGTAATTGCTGTGGCTACTAGCCTGATATCCCGTGTGTTTGAACATATCGTTTGTTAAACATAGTAATATCTCCAGTAGAGGGACCCATAATTATATATTTCCTTTTACCTCCAGCTCCTGGTATTTCAGGTTTGCAATAATATATAGTATTGTTAGTTTGGCCTTGGAAAAATATATCAGTAGGTGGTAGTTAGTTTCCTTATGGTGCTTTTTATGGTAACAGCTACTACTGATTGGCCCCTGACTGAAAGGGGTGGTCCAGGAGAAATTATATTCACCCCTTACTTGAAGCTGTGATTGCAGTGCTTGATTGTCCCCTGCCAAGTATTGTCATGGTGACCGTACGTTCGTTTGTCCTGTATCTCTGTCTGCTGGCTACCGCTGGCCACTGCGCTGCTCCAGGTAAGAGATGCATCTGACCCAATCAGAGAGCACCAACTAGGTAATGGGCCTGTCCTGCCATATCTGCGTGGTAACTGCTACTGTAAATGGACACTGCAGGTATGTGTTGAAAATGTTTTAACCCAGGCACTGTCCTTCAATGAGATCCGCCATTACTGTTATCATAGATGCTGCTGATTGATACTCATATGTTGTGTGTATGAGTGGGTGTGAGAACAAATCCTGAGAATATCTATACGATAATTCCAGAAAACAGTGTGGGGATGTACAGCTATGAACCTACTTTTACTGTATCTATCTGTGTCACAGCTGAAGAAGAGAACCCAGAGTTCTGGAGGAAGCTGGCAAAGGATGCCCTGCACTCAGCACTCAGCCAAAAACTCAACACGAACGTCGCCAAGAACATCATTCTGTTCCTGGGCGACGGTGAGGTTCCGCGTCTTTGTCACATTTGGTGTAACCATTCTCGCACTCACGCTGCTGCTGGAGGGCGTCCTGAAGTCTGGCGTGTCCTTATGCGTCTGCAGGAATGGGTGTCACCACGATCACGGCCGCACGCATCCTAAAGGGCCAACTGCAGAACCGTACAGGAGAAGAAACTGTTCTGACCATGGACACTTTCCCTCACGTGGGCCTGGTCAAGGTACCACTACACAACATGAAACATACACACACACACACTGGACAGCATACAAGGCACAGCCACGCTCACACAAATGGGTTTGATCAAAGTGCACGTGTAATCAGAGCGTAAAGAGATCAGTGCCTTATTAGCTGATTAGTGAAACCTGTACACCTGCAAGCCACCCGCACACACAGACATATGGATGGAACATTTTGCATTGGTACAGCTCCTAGAAGTGGAATCAATTATCCACTGTGTGGTAGCTGGCTTGTGTTCCCCCTGACGGCATCCAAAGAGATCTGAGCACCCAGGGTTTCCACACCATGCATGAATTTGGGAAATGAAGAGGGAGACGGAGAGGTGCGGTAACCGCGACTTGTACACCTAACCTCAAAACCAGTCCTTCCTCTTCGCTTTCTCTCCTCCTGTCCTACACTCCTCCTGTCCCTTCTCTTGTTTCCTTCCCTCTGCACTCTAACGGCTGGTTATGTTTGTGTCTCTGGGTGACAGTGAGTTCCAGTGAAATTTCACAGCTGAATTCATTACAGTGACGTCTCTGTGATTCAGACTGTGTTCACACCCCCGCGAACCCGACTGCAATTTGTTACTCTAAATGGTCATATGCTATTAGTATTATGTCTTGGTGCCATTATCAAATAAACACAACACTGTGAAACCCCTTACCCCAGAACTTATGCTTTCATCAGGTATATATTAGTGATTTTAGTTTGTGTATGTGTGATACACACCTGCATCTCTGACCTTGTCCTACACAGGTGTACAGTGTCGACTTCCAAATCCCAGACAGTGCGGCTACAGGTACCGCTTACCTGTGTGGGGTCAAGTCCAACTTGAACACCGTGGGACTGAGCGCGGCAGCCCGGAACGGAGCGTGTCGTTCTCAGAAGGGCCGTGAGGTCACCTCCATCCTCAACTGGGCAAAGGATGCCGGTGAGTATTGGAGGTAGCTGATAATCACCTAGGGTCAACCCAAGGCATAATTAAATGAAGCAGGTACTTAGGGCCCAGTGGCCACCAGGACCTCTCCCCCGCATCTGATCAGCCTGTCAGAATGGGAAGAAAGGTGACAAATAGCACCTAGATTTATTAAAATTTGCTTAGGGCCCCAAAAATGGTTGCGCCAGCCCTGTATTCACCCCATCTAAATCTTGTTGCTGTTGGCTGTCCCAGATTCCCAGATCTTTTGGAGGTACCTGGCTGAATCAAGGTGAAAATTGGCACACATTTTTCAGCTTCACATTATCTCCTACAGTGTAAAACAGCTGGCTGTCTCGCTCGTTTACCTAGTCCCTGCTATCAGGAATCGTGTTCAGAGTTTATGTAAGGCACTAATTATGGACAGCAGATTGCTTGTGTTTTTGCGAAAACACAGTATGTTGCCTGGAGGTGAACATTAGCTTAAAAAGCCAGTAGCACTAACCTGTCACTTGGACACTGAGAATATCAGCTAGGTTTAGGAAAGGTCACCTGGGGTCAAAAAAGTCAGCAATGGTACAGAATTGGATGCTGGATAATGTCACTTGAGTTGTGGAATGTTACCCAACTGCTTCACTTATTGAATGGAGACTCCCTTTTGCTCTAAGAAAGTGAGATCTGATTGGCCACCATCATCTCTGCCTTCTAGGGAAGTCCGTGGGCATAGTCACAACGACCAGAGTGCAGCATGCATCGCCAGCGGCCTCCTATGCACACAGCGCCAGCCGGAAGTGGTACTGCGACTCAGACATGCCTGCCTCGGCAAAGAAAGAGGGCTGCATTGATATCGCCTCCCAGCTGCTCAATAACACTGATATTGATGTAAACGTCACAGCCACACACCGCCCCAGGAGGGGGAGACTAGCGCGTCTCTGTCAGGGTGTGCCAGCCTGCGACGCTGCTCTTTTCTGCCTGTCAGGTGATCATCGGAGGAGGCAGGAAGTACATGACCCCGAGAGGAACCCCGGACCCTGAGTATCCAGCGGATGCCACAGCGGCAGGCAAGCGGGGAGACGGCCGAAATCTCATCTCCGAGTGGCAGCAGATGAAAGTGGGAAAGGTGACGAGCGAGAGGGATACATTGGCAAATAGGAAGCAGCCTTTAACTGCACTGAGAGTGTCGGCTATGGTCACATGACTTTCTGTCACATCCGAAAGGCTGCCATTGCTTGTTCGCTACATCTGACGCCCAAGTGCTGAAGCTCTTCCTCTCATTGGTGCGACACAGGTGGCACGCTATGTGTGGAACCGGACGGATTTTGATGCCATCGATCCCAATAATACAGACTACCTTCTGGGTCAGTGACATGGACATTTTCCCACTTCAGGTCACCTCTGTAAGTATCAACGCTGTCATAACAGGAGAATCTGCCATCTCTCACTAAAACCCCATAGCATTGTTCGAACCCGGAGACCTGCGTTTCGAGGTGGAGAGGGACCCAGCAATGGATCCTTCCCTTTCTGAGACCACAGAAAAGGCCATTCGCATCCTGCAAAGAAACCCTGAAGGCTTTTTCCTCTTTGTGGAAGGTGAGTCTTGGGAGATGTCTGCTCCTGATAGGCCGAAGTGGTTACATGATGATTCAGGGTTGCTATGATGGATGCAGAGCTGCAGCAGCAGTTAGATAAAGACCAATAAATAGATGCAGTGTTGCTGGCATATTCAGCTAAATCACCATCAATCATCTCTGACAGGAGCCTGGACCTGTAGCTTAAATCTGAGATGTTTACACTGGAACAGCATCGCAGTATTGAATTTCTCTAAAAAAAGATAGAAAGGTAAAGAATAGACATTGGCCTACTGTGGGAACCCTTTCCTGTAACTGAAAAGCAGATTCTTTTATAATCTCAGGAACATTGTGTCAGGTGTCCATGTCCTCAGATGCCAAACAGCTTCAGGAAGTTCTGTCAATGGCCAGTAAAAGAAGACCTGCCCTCTCTCTGCCCCCTTTCTGCCCTAGGCGGACGAATCGACCAGGGTCACCACGCCAGCCGGGCGTCCATGGCTCTGCATGAGACAGTGGCTCTGGACGCAGCTGTGGAGAGGGCCCTGCAGCTGACCAGCGAAAACGACACCCTGACCGTGGTCACCGCTGACCACTCGCACTCGGTCTCCTTTAACGGCTACCCATTCCGTGGGAACAGCATTCTGGGTAAATTCCCCCGAGGCCTATTTTGTGCTCCCCTCTCGTACCGCTGCAGCTTCTTGGTAACCTAAACACCCCTGATTAGGACGAGTGTGGCACGGGTATGCAACATGGCTGCCGTAACCTTTCTCCTCTAGCTGTGCAAAATGCAGACAGAACACTCTTTGTTGCTACATGGCGAGGTCCAAACACACCCTGTCAGATTAGCACTCCCTGATCTTATGTGGTGTGTCCTCACAACACTGTGTCTGTGAGTGTGAAAGTCTGTTGCGTGGGTGTGTGCCTGCGTGCCTGCGTGCCTGTTCATCTATAACACCACATTGTGGCTAGGTGTTAAGAAATACATATATATATATACACACACATATCAGGTGCAGTGTGTGTTTTTGTGCATGTGTATCTGATTCTGGGAGTCTCTTCTTCTCCCACAGGGAAATCTCCATTATTTGGATTAGATATGATGCCATACACCACACTGATGTACGGAAACGGACCAGGACATGAAATCATCAATAACAAGCGACCTGACATCCGGGGGGTGGACACAGGTCAGTTTAACATCACCAGCTCCTACTAAAACCCATCTCCTATCTGAAATTGTCCTCCAAGACTTAGTTAGGTCCTGCTCTCCCTCAGAATCAAAGGACTACATCCAGCAGGCAGTAGTACCGATGGATTCGGAGACCCATGGAGGTGAAGATGTGGCTGTCCTGGCCCGGGGCCCCATGGCACATCTCTTCCACGGAGTGCAGGAGCAGAGCTACATTCCTCACGCGCTCGCCTACGCGGCCTGCATCGGCCATGACCAGAGCCACTGTCCAGCACCGCCCACCAGAAGCTCCTCCCCTGCCCTGTGGGTCAGCAGGCCCACCATCCTCCTCAGCCTCCTACTAGGTGCTCTGCTCCACTGACAGTTGGATCTCATTTTAACGCACCCGACCATCTTTACCCAAGCACCAGAATCTCTTTCTGTCCTTTGTTCCTATTTCAGTCTGACTTGGTATGAAGCCATCGGAATGTTGCTTTATAAATATTTGGAAAACAGTGATTCAATAAAGTTTAGTGAAGTAGAGGTTAAGCTTGGAGAAGCTCTCTGCTTTTTTGGGCAGCGTGTAGCTCTGCAGATTTGGTTGTGTGTTCGAATCCCCTTGCTGGCCGAGGGCAGTGTGTAGTTAAGCAGGTTGGGTTGTGGGTTCGATTCCCATGGATGGCAGTGTGTAGCTCAGTACAAGGTTGTGGGTTGGAACTCTCTGGCTGGCAGAGTAATCATCGTTTCCTTGGGGAAGACCCTCAACCCTATCTGTTCCAGGGGCACAGGTGCCGGCTGACGCTATGCTCTGATCCCAAACTTCCTCTCATTTGTATATACTGTTTCTCATGGACAGTAAGATGGGGTTTTTGAAAGCTACCCAATGTCCCCATAGGGATAAACAAATAAAACATGTTAAAATAGCTTCAGATGCACTGGAGCGGGCGGCACAGTGGTGCAGTGGTTAGCACTGTTGCCTCACACCTCTGGGATCAGGGTTCACGTCTGCGCCCGGGTTCCATGTGTGTG
>JAAGVU020000036.1:780414-794613 GCA_011763525.2 Mormyrus iriodes | reverse complement strand
TGCCCAGCGATGGGTTGGCGCCCCATCCTGGGTTGTTCCCTGCCTTGCGCCCGCAGCCTCTGGGATAGGCTCCAGACGCCCCGCGACCCGAAATGGAATAAGCGGTTCTGGAAAATGGATGGATGGATGCACTGGAGCACATCACACAGATAATGCCTCAGTTTTCTGTCCATAGCATTAATGGAGGCATGTGAGTTGTGAGTCTTACGCTACGCAATGCCTCCGTTGGGCCATATGCTGGTGGTGGCTGGAAGCACATCTCCAGCAGCAGTGACACTGGTGACTCATGCAGGGTCCTCTAATGCAGGAACCCAAAGCCGTCATTTATATGTAAAACAGGAAAATTGACTTTTTTTTTTCTCGGACCTTGTTGTGTTTGATCTTCTCCTCAGGAGATCTGCTTGGCTAATTAAGAGTCAGAGGTATCCTGCATCTGAGAGGTTGAGTATTGCAGCTGATAAATAATGCAAAATATTTAATGATCATTTTCGTACCATTATAAAAGATTATGGTAATTTGCTGCTCCTGTGTCTCTTGAGAACACAACTTTTGAGTCATATCAGTTTGAGGATAGATATAACATGGTTTTCCTGTATGGTACATTTTTTCTCTTTCATTTGCAATCCATTCGGTGAGAGCAGAACAAACCATTAGCCTCAGCAGTCTGCAGACTGCCTTGGGGTGAGGAGGAGAAGCCATTCTTCTTATTCAGAAGAAATTTTGTAGCTGGCCCTTACCCAGAATGCATCTCGGTCTCCCACATGCAGCCACGTACTAAATTTAAGCCTACCTCAGCAGTTCTGAAGGGCGAGGTTTACAATTTATTTATTCTAAATAAGCCTTTGTGTCTATTTATTATAAGTTGAAATATTTTTAAGCAAACAACACAATAAGTTGAGGAAACGTGTGTGTGTGTATGTATATATATATGTATACACACACACACACATAAATAAACACTTCTTAATGCTGAATTAACTTTTTAGGCTGGGATCCAGGTGGAGCCTGTAACTCTGTATGTAGCCATTAGCTACTAGCCAAGCGTAGGGTGTTCAACACGTTCCTGCGGGTAGGCTGCTATTCATCTTTGCAGTCTCAGCCATGTTACATGCCTCACGCTTTAGAAGCTCCCCCGGCTACAGACATGCAGAAGCCAAGTGCTCCCCTACATTTTCGCATCAGTCGGTTTCTTTAGTTTTGGTTCTCCTCGGACGATTATCCGTATTGCACAGCTTCAAAACGCAACGATCGTGGCAGCCAAGGACATTAACTACTGGCGGAAGAGATGACAGTAGATGGCACTGCAACACAATTCTGTACTATTGCAGTACGCTATAATTAATGGCAGAATTTGTCAACATAATAGAGGAGAAATACGAGACCAAATAAGTCAGGAGTTAGTTAATAGGAAGGATTCATAAACACGTTATTTGTATTAGGCTCTGTATCCCTGCTTCTCCATCATGGCTAGATACTAGACATTCAGTTACAGAGTAACTGTTCTGAAGGCGATACATTGTCGATTAAAATGTTCCTCAAAAGCATTCTACTATATTTCCTGTTTTTCATCTTTTATTACCCAATTAATACAATGTCGACCCTTAACTTTTCCCAGCTGAGTGGTTATTTTTTGCAAGAAGCGCTCACAGGTTTGTTTAGAGAAGGGATCGCAAAGGCTTTGCTCTGCTGCCTTCAGGAAGATCATTTCACGGCCATCGCTGTCAGACACACCCGCGTTTTGTCCTTCAGTGTTTTGAGAATCATTGGTGTCCTTGCGCGATCTGGATGAAGGAGTTCGGCAAAATAATTCAGAAATAACGCAGCTTTTAAAGAAAACAGCTGTTGCGGACAGACGCAAGAAGAACTCTCCATGGTAGAAAAAAAAATGTACATACAATGAATGTGTGATCTTCAGAGCAGTTCAGTGTAGTTCATTCCGATGCAAGTAATATTTTGCGTTCATAAAAATGAACATTTTAAACCTATAAGGACATTAAATGTATGTATTCAAGAAATGAACAATGTAAATACATGACACTGGAAAAAAAAGTCCAGGTTTCTGTGTACGATGTAATGTGTGTGCACGATAAATGCTTCAATTGCACAAACCACCAATCAGTTGATTTATGTCACTTATGTCGAGTGACATCAGTCGCAGCTAATGTCCCGTCGTGTCTGCCCGCCCCCTCTCCATGCTCCTCTCCCTCTGCGCTTCTTCCCTGTTGCAGGCTGGGCGATTCAGCGCCTCCATCCAATCGCAGGCGATTCCGCTCTGTGTTAGAAAAAAAACAGACTGATTTATATGGCCTGTTTTCACGCCAGGTTGGGACCGGTGTTCACTTCTTCTTCTACGGGACTAGGGAGAGAAATTGCAGTGCAAGAGGGCCGGTGTGTGAGGATTTCACCTTCAGGAACCCTTAGCTGGAGAGGCCAATGCTGCTACTGAACCCACCGTGGCAGTCGCTGTCCACCGGCCGTGGTGCTCAAACAGACGCATACATCCTTCCCCGGGTGACGTAGTCGAAAAAGTGTATGCTAGTGGGGGATTGGTTTTACAAACAAGAGGTATATTATAGGCAGAGATAAGTAAGCGCGCAATTAAACAAATAATATTTAAAAAAAAAAACAAAAAAAAAAAACAAAATCACAAAACAAGGATCCAAGTGACTGGATTTCTCAGCACTGTCTATTTCCTCACTGAAGTGGTCGAGCTATCGACAAAGGAAGAGGAAACAGACTTCAGTCCATGAGGTATGCTTAGATAGGTTTGCAGAAAGGATGAGATCATGTTGAATTTCCGAAATAAACAGACTAATGATTACATAATATTGATAATGGGCTGCTGCGGCTAGAAAAGTGCTCTTGGTAGGACGCCTTCTGTGATTTTACCCAGCGTAGGCGCAGCGCCCAAGCACAATTTACGGATCGCATCCGAGCAGGTAAGTGAGATGGCAGCGGCGCTCCGCCCGGCTGTGACTGCGCCAAAGCAGCCTTTGCGAAGGAGACATACGGTGCTTGGGTATCGGCGCGCCGGGGACTAGGCTGCCCCTTTTGGGGGCAGGGCCGGGGCGAAAGGCGAGTTTAATGGTGGCAGGGGGACCCGCTAGGTGCCGGCCGACGCTGTGAACCAGCGCTTTGGCTACAATAACGGGACCTGCAGTTAAAGGTAAGGCGGTTCTTCCGCAAAGTGCAGAAACACTAATTCGCCTGTTTACCATGAGCTGTGGTGAAATGCGTGCTTTGCTGTTCTAACGATTCAGCGAAACCGAAATGCGGGATGAAACGCGAAAGGGCAGCGTGCGAACAGAGCCTGCGCGTATGACCGCGCAGCCCGCAGCGGCTGGCAGCTGCCAAGCGCGCTTCTCTAGTGACACCCCGATGCCCTGTAATATTGCTCCTCAAATTTTTCTCCATTAATCTTGCATTAGCTACCGTCAGATTTATCTCCCAGGCCGGGGCTGCACAACTCCTTATTCATCGGTGTGATGACCGATCAGATGCCAACTTCATCATTCTCTCAGTCAAACGACGGATCCGTTTTACAGCCCTAACAAATAACCGGATTTATTTCCACTGCTACAACAGGCAGTCATTTGTTGTGGCCGTAATTATTACGGCCTTTTCGGCACTTCGAAAGACTAATTATGAAGGGCATCATTCCATATTTCACTCCGCTACTCTCTGCAAGCACAAATACAGTCCAAAGCGTTATGGACAAGGGCGAAAATAGGCTTTAAATTCGCAGAGATGTGCTCATTCACTTTCGGGTGGACGCAGCGAGCCTGGATGCGGTAACGTTACAGGTATCCCCCTTTCGCTGCCCACTTCTCAGTTTATATGTGCAACGTTAGTAACTGGATCGTCCCCAAAGGCTTGAGAAGTGCTTTCCCATAAGAGGGTTCTTTTACCGGTGTGGGATTAAGATTACCCCGAGGGCACTGGCACACAGTCAGCAGTGCTCCGGGCATAGTGGCGACCGGTATTGCATTTTGACGCTTAATGATTTAATGTTTAACACCCTTTCTGTCCTCCTGGGGAGAAGGACTTAGCATGTGCATATTCGTCTTTTCAGCCTTAAAGCCCTCCGTCGCCGCATTCCCGGTTGTGCACGCCTCCACCCCGCCGCGGCCATTCTCCCAGTTTGCGAACTGGTGTGGGAAGGCGCGCGCAGGAACGTCTCCGTCGCCGTTTCCATGACGACCGAGCGAGCCGTTCCAGGGACCGGCCGCGTGGAGACATGTAGAGCGGGAGCTTCCGCGCTGAAAAGGGTGACGCACGGAGATGGAGGTACGGTCACAGCAGCAGTGCTGGACCGCTAACGGCGTATACCCCTGGAGAGGCAGGCAGATAGGCTGCTGCGGTGAAGAGCTGCTGGATTTGACCGCATTAGGCACGGTTATAGCTCTCATATATGTATATTTCATGTCTGTACGCACTTGTTGAATTCAATGGAAAAAAATGAGAATGACCTTTTACATTTTTTTTATTTTATTTTGCATTATTGTTACCTTTTCAAATCATTTGTATTGTGCTCTGTAGATTCAGTTATGGGATATGGCACTGTGATCTCTCTGCCAAGTTAATCTCAGCATGTGAAATGTGTGCATGAAATGGCATCAGCAGCATTTCCACGGCTATGTAAATGGAATAAGTACGCACAAACACTGACTGACCTTTAGTATACCGTCTGTACTGGTAATTGCTTGCTAACTTTCAGTGATGTAGTTTCAGCAACAGTTGGATTCCCATCGTCATGGCAACATGAAATGGAGTGTGCAGGCTGTTTGGTAGCTGGTTGTGTATGTTGAAGCACCACACTGGTAATTTAAATTACTGCTGTGTATAGGCAATGACACGTTAAACCTGGGTCACTGGGTCACATCATAGAGTTCCTCTTTGGGTCATAGCACAGAATTACCTTTGAGTCGGCAAAAACCCTTCATGATACCTCCTGTTATGAACAGAAAACACAAAATGTTACAAGCCCAGACACTGGATATTAGGTAACCAAGTCTGAACATCTATTTCTGAGTTCTTTGTGCGTGGGAAACCTTCACTAAGGAGCCGTCTTTCTGAAGCGGAATAGGGACATGCATTTAATCTGGCAGGATATTATGGGTTGTGTTCAGAGATGAATGGTAACAGTTTCTGCTGACCTGTAGTTTTCTGGGAATTTACTTGGAATCATTATCTTCGCCTGAATATTTAATCAAATGTTATGTATTTAAACTGAACACACGTGAAATGTTTTTATTTAACAGTATAACTACAGTAAAGAACTGCACTTGTTGTCAAAAGATATAAGAACACCAGGGAGATGGAGGTGTACTGACACGTGAAGAAACTGCCAGCAATTTCTTTAGGCAGGTGAGGTGTTTATCAGAATAATCTCTTAGTAACTCTGTGCCCATGTCTTCTTAAATCTTTCTGTGTTGCCGCATCACTTCTTTTAGCATAAGGGAATGTTTGCTAGTTCCTCTTAGACTGAAAAGGAGGATTCTGTTGAAGGTGCAGCAGAAATTGCATTGTCCTGGGCACAGATCTAACATTTGGTTGGCCAGCGGATTTTATTATTTACCCTGTGCTTTATGACAGCATTGATCGTCTGCACGAAGTCTCCTTCTACTGAGGGGAACCACTGACACTGGCCGTGACTCTGCCCTTTCCAGAGATTTCACAAGAATACACAGAATATACCTCCCTATCATTTGGCTGCAAAGGAAATCCATTCCTTCAAAGGTCTGGCTGGCATATAATGGAGAATGGGAGGCCAAGGCTGGGGTAGCGTGCCCTGTGATTTCTGGACTTTTACTGTGAATCCCTATCCAGCGATCCATGTGTCCAGACAGATCTTTGGAATGATAATATTACTTTGGCCCTTTAGTATTTTTAGTCTGCTTGGGGCAGAGTTTTGTGAATGTGCCTAAACCTGGAATACAAGAAGAAAAACTATTTGTCAGCCAAACACGCTACAGTCTTGTCGTTTCAATCATTTCTAAGCTGTATCTTATTTCTGAAACAAAAAACAGCTATGTATCCTTAACTCTAATTATTCTCTGGATTTGTCATACGCTTAAGAAGTGAATGCTGTAGAACGCTTCCAAAAATATTCAAAAATAAATTGACCACCATCCTGATAGTAAACAGATGAAGAATAAAAAATAAATGAACTGTGCTACTGAAAACTATGTCAGACACCAATACATGACACATTAAACTAGATCTATAATAACCATAAATGATTTTTATTAGCTTAACATCAGGGTGGAATAGTGGGTCTCACCTTCAGGATTAGGGGGTTTGAATTCTATGCCTTTGTGTAGGGAGATTGAACGTTTTCCCTGCGCCACCTTCTGCAGTCTAAAGACGTGGTTAGGCTAACTGGCATTTCTAAATTGCCTGTGGGGAGTGTGTATGCAGCCTGCGATGGATCATTATCCTGTCCAGGGTGTTGCCCTGCCTTGTCCCTTGTGCCCAGTACTGCATGGGATAGGCTCCACACGGCCCTGCCTAGAATGGATCGATGGGATTACATTTTGTAAGTCTTACATTTATTTATTACGTGAATTATTTTGAACGTACGGAAGTAACGCTAATGCAGCAGTACAGAGTAATGTCTGCCCTTGTGCGCAGTCCTGCTCACAGCCGAGGAAGCCGTACGGCCTTGTGTTCTGAGAAACACGATACGTGCATGGCGACAGAAACTGGAGAATCACCGACGGAAGCGAACTCACTATTTCAGGAAGCGAAGCAGAAAATGATTTTCTCAGTCTTTCCTGGTGTAATAATTACTTAATTAACCAAATCTATTTGCGTCGTTAATCTCGGTTTGGGTTCTCCATTCTGTTTTATTAAATATTCACCAGTTAGTTTTCTAATTATTCGTAAGTCATTCAAGGTAATTAGCAATTAATTTTTAATATGGTTTCCAAGTGAAATGGCATTCATGGCATAGGGAACAATATTTTTTTTCCTTCAACTAAATGCAATTTAATAACCTTATAACGGAGATTTGGATGGTTGATTTTCATGCAGGTATCGATTTTATTACTGTGACTTATATCGCTTGCCTACAGTCACGTAGGCTACCTGGCTTGCATGCAGTGTTCTGTACGCCGCAATGCTGCATAAGTTGCAAAGTACCCTAACGCGGGCAGTTGTGCTCTCCGTTACATTTTTGACTTGATAAAAGGACAGCGCCAAGTCTATTTTTTAACGCAATTTCGTCTGCATTGTTCTGGCTTTTGTGAATTACTTTTTGCAATACAATCATTTCATAAACGAAAAAAGTGAGAAGTCAAAATCCAGTTACACTACTACCGACCACGGATTAAAAAAATCTTGCATATGAAGCTAGCGAGTTAAAAAAAATTCAGCTTCTGATACCGTTTCTTAAAAACTAGATGAGTTTTATATCATCTTCGACCCGTTTTTACCTAATCTAGTAAGATCTACAATGCTTGATCAAATTGCTTTTGTATGTATTATTCTTATTATTATTTATGGTATTTTCCAGTGCTTGAAGTATGAAAAAAATTGGTGTCGGTACTCACCTTGTTATTCACTATTGGTAGATTATGAGAGGAGCCAGTATGCAAGAAACGTTCCCGGTATTTTGAACAGAAAGAGGTACCGGTACTACGCACCGAGACTATTGGCCCATTGCAAGCACTGGTACTTGCTCATATAATTACATTTATGCATTTGCACGTAAGTTTTTTTTTTCCCTCGAAAACAGTGTATATTTTGTTTGCTTATTTTATGTGGAAAAAGTAGCCATTTAGCTGCAATGACGGGGGAACAACCTGCTGGAATAGAGATCGCACTAGGATCTTCGCGGCGTCGGATACACGACTTGAAGACATTCAGCAGCCGTGTGCTTGTTTATCATCCGATGGCCTCTTTTAATCATTGCAATTAAAGCATGTGAATTTGTGAATTAATTGACTGTGATTTTTCAGGTGGCTAGGCATGTGGACTTTTCCACTATAAGCTAGCCGTATTTGCTTGTTTGAAGAAAGCGCTCTCTTTGCACGGAGCAGCTGAGAAGGGGACGAGCAGGACAGACTCGTAGTCAGCAGCCGCGAGCATCCTGCTCTGCATGTGACGTCACTTACAAATCACGTTGCGTATCCTGGGAGAAATCGTCCCATGGTGACCGGTTGCCATAGAAATGTACCTTTAGTGGAAAGTTGGGCAGCTAATATCCGCTTCATGGTGCAAACGGGTACAGGGGAGGAGGTTGCGTGTCGGTAAACGGGGCTCTATGGAAAAGCTTCTCTGTTGAATAGCGCAAAGGGGCGTTGTCACCACCGAGGAAGGCAATGTGAATTTGTTTCTGTTGTCTACTCCCCCCTGTTTTTTGGTGAAATCCCTCTTTACATTAGCGTTGCTGCTGGCACAGTTATATTCCGACGCTAATCACATACTGACCATCAGGGAGCGTTGTTTTCGTCGCCCAGGAGCTCTCCGTGCCCTGATGGTGGCAGGGCATCCGGCGCGTCGGCCACCCCGCTGCTGCGATGCTCCGATGGCGGAATCGCTTCGTCACTTTGGAAATGCGCGAAGCGTGCGAGTGCGCACAGCGCTGCTTTTAAACATCTTTTAGTTGACGGCAACGAGCAGGTTAGTATGTTTTCTTATAAAAAACCGCTGTAATTAGTGCTTTTTTGATATAATTGTGCATTTTAAATAGTTCAGGATTTACATGTTTGGGGGTATTGTTCACTGAGATATTTGACATGGGACACAGTGTACTGGGATACCAGCATGGGCATAGACTTGGCTATGGATGATAGGGACCTGTCCCTGCCAGTATTGCGGGAGTACCATGTGTGTTTAGGGGGGTGGGGGCATTCAGGGCTGATTTGATCCCTACCAATATGGAAACCAAACCTCTGCCTTTGGATACATTTATAGGGGGTGTTTGAGTCCAAACAGGACACACTGGCTGTACCTCCCCAGGACAGTTGGCTCCGTTTGTGGGTGCCTCGTAAGGCTCGCAGTACCCCAGTGTGGGAGGATGGTAATGTCACCCGTGGCGGTCTTGTGATTATCTATGTTTATGGCCCTTGGTAGTGAAGCAAACAGCCAGTCTGGTACTTTGGGATAATAAACAAACCTGTGTCCGTCGTCATCGAGGAGATGTACTTGGGTTATTTAAGGAAATCACAACAAAGGATGAGAAACGCAATGAAAGGGCAGCTGCTAACATCTGCCCATGTGACTGTGCGGCTGGGACTCGTTCTCTCCCCTTTTCTCCCTTCTCCACTCTCTGATCTCCTCTCCTCCTCCTGCCTCATGCCCTCTCCTTTCCTGTTCATTCCTCTTCTCCCTTCTCTCCTCACTTCTCCCCTTTCTTCCCTCTCTTCCCCTCTCCTTCTCTCTCCTTTCCTATTCTCTACTCTTCCCCCTCATCTTGTCCCTTCTCTCCTCCTTTCTGTCCTCTTCTCCCCTCTCTTCATTCTTATCTCCTCTCCTTTCCTCCTCCCCTTCATCTCGTCCCTTCTGCTCTCATCTCCTCCCTTCTCTCATCTCCTCTTCTCCTTCTCTCTCCTTCCTTCTCTTCTCCTGTCTTTCCCTCTCCTTTTGTCTTTTCTCCTCTGCCCTCATCTATGTCCACTCTTCCCCTCTCCTCCTCTCTCCTCTCCTGTTCTCGTCTCATCTCATTTCCTCTCCTCCCTTCTCTCCTCTTCTCCTCACTCTTCTCTAATCATCTTTTATCTCCACTCTTCCCCTCTCCTCCTCTCTTCTCTCCGTTCCTGCTCCCCCATCTCACTCCTCCCCTCTCCTCCTCTTTCCTCTCCTCCCCTCTCATCTCGTCCGTTCTCCTCCTTGTTGTTTGATCATATTGTGTGTATATGTCTGTTTTACTTTCAGACTGAACAGGTCTTTATGTACCGAATGAGTGCTGCTATCAGTTATCAGTCCATGTCGGTTGTTTATGTACTCATATTCCGACAGGCATGATAATCATTGATGTGTCCGGATTCCGCAGCACAAGCAGAGGGTGTGAGAGCATATCATTCTGACCAGCAGCCTTAGGGCAGCAGACACACAGACACGTACTGTACAGCTCAGAATCAGGCGCAATCATTCACATTATGGCTTCTATCCACAGCTGTCAGTATTTATATTATATTTGCACCAAATTGTTTGGTTGATGGTTCGTTTTGAAGACTCTTGCCTAAATTTGACCTGTTCAGCCTGGGTTGCTTTTACCATCTCCAGCTCTATGACCTTACAGCCCTGCTTGCCAGTCTGTTTCTTTAGTTGTGTCAAACCTTCGTCTTGTTCTTACCTTCTTGTCACCTCCTGGATCACTTTCATTTCAGCATCTGGATGCACATGGCTTTTTTGTGCCATTCAGACTCCTGCTGAACATCCATCTCTTGCAGGTAAATGCTGATGCTTGGGTCAACATGTTGCCAAAATCGAGGAGAGCGTTAACCATTCAGGAAATCGCGGCGTTGGCCAGGTCATCATTACACGGTAAGCCCAGGCAGAGGCTCATCTACGCACAGACACAGATGCACATTGTTGCTACGCACCTTGTGGTTTCTGTGAGCTGTGAACTGTAAGTTTCTCCTCTGCAGGTATCTCACAGGTAGTGAAGGACCATGTGACCAAGCCGACTGCCATGGCTCAGGGCCGGGTGGCCCACCTGATCGAGTGGAAGGGCTGGTGCAAGCCCACCGACACACCTGTGGCCCTCGAATCGGACTTCAACTCCTACTCTGACCTGACAGAGGGAGAGCAGGAGGCGAGATTTGCTGCAGGTTGGCTTCAGAACAAATACACACACATACACATACAGCCATTTTGGGGTAAGTCTGACCTGTCACTACAACGTGCCTGGCTCCAGGGGAGGGTCCCGGTAAGGCTATTCCAGGCAGGGTACCCTGATTTTTCTTGGTACCTTTTCATATGATTGATAAATCATAGCTTGTCTCTCCAGACGAAATAGCCCTGTGGCTCGTTGAAGGACACAAACCCTGTCTGCCATACCAAGGTCACAATCCTGAGACGGAAGTCTTCACATATGAAGCTGCAATCTGGTTCTGGAGCCAGTTAGGGCAATAAGATCCAGCATTTGCCTTCTTTAGTTGCTTTCTTTAACCCCTTGACCGCCGTGCTCTCAGCCAGCAGCGTCCGTGCTGATCGTCACTTGTTTTCACTGTTTTTGTTTTTCCATGATTCTGCATACATTAACGAAGTGTTAGCCTTTGCCTCGTTCACCATGTTTGCTAAAAAGAGCTACAGACTGATCTGAATAGGCTTTAATTCACTGCATTTTTTGTTGCCCTACCACAAGATTCCCAAGGTTAATTTGCACCAACCTCGTCGCACTGCCATGGCGCTCTTGCCGGCACACATTCCCACCCTTCTCACTGTAACTGCGGACCCACGCTGATAGGTTCGGTCTCCCAGTCTGTCCTGCTATTGCACCCCTCCTTCCCCCCTCAGTAATACACTCCGCATAAGCCCTCCTGTTTGAGTGAAGGTCCTTTTCCTTTGAGGAGCCCTGCAGTGCTTATAGTGCTTATGCAGTACCCAGAGAACCCTCTCCAGAGGGGACTGCAGCTCTCCAGAGTCAGACATCTGGATGGACGGCCCTCCTGTCGGGTCTTCTCAGAGTGGAGCCAGCATGCACAAAAGGCAAGGGCAAGTGTGTGCGCGGGGTCTCAGCATCTGTAGGTTCTGTCGGAGGAGCCATGGCCGTTGTGGGAAATGGGAGGAACGAGGAAATGGAGGAGGGGGCCAGTCAGAGCCTGGAATGAATTTTTTTCTCTCTGGGAAGTCTGCCTTACTCTCCTGTATCCCTTTCTCCAGGCGTAGCCGAGCAGTTTGCCATTGCAGAAGCCAAGCTACGGGCATGGTCGTCTGTGGATGGAGAAGATTCCAACGATGAGTCTTACGACGAAGACTACCCCCCCAACGACACAGCCCATACAGCTCAAACAGGTGCTCTCTCTCTCTCTCTCGCTCTCTCTCTCTCTCTCACTCACACACACACACGGGGTGGGGGGGGGAGTGCAGGGGGAGGGAGGCTGACAGCCAATCACATTGCGTGTCTCATATTCACACTCCTTTAGCAGCGAGGGAGATGCAAACCCGTTGACAGTTCGACCAGTAGGAACAGGGAGGCTGCATTTTAGCTGTGTCTGTGGGTGTATCTGCTCCATACGGTCTAATTCAGAGGGTTAAAACCTCACAGGGTAAAACTTAAAGCTGTTACTTTTAAATAGCAGTGAAAACAGCTATATAAAGATACAGAGAGAAAATAAACTGCGTCTAAGAGCACAATTCAGTATTTTGTGCTGGTTTTGTAAATGTATTTTCCAGCACAGGAAGGCAGTTAAACCTTTATGAGAGGTGAATGTGAATATGTAGTTACATGCGGAAAGCAAAACATTTTTCAGAGACAGAAAGTAGGGCAGTGGGACAGTAAGCGTGTGTGCATATGTATCTGCCTGGGTGTGTGTGAGTGTGTGTATATATAATCTGTGTGTGTATGTATCTGTATGAGCTTCTGTGGGAGTGTGTGTTTCTGAGTGTGTGGGTCTGTCCATGTGTTTTTGTGTCTGTGTTTATCTGTGGCTGTGTTAATCTTTTTTTTTTTTTAATCTCTGTCTGTCAGTCAGTCAGTCAGTCTGAGTGGTCGTATATCACAAAGCAGGATTTCTGGCTCAGTCAGGTAACTTCTCAGATTTAAGATAGTCTGGGCTAAATGTAAGTGAAATAAGATGAAGTCTGTTTAAACTGGGCTACCTTAAATCTGAAAAGTTATCCGGTTAAGCAAGAAATAAAGCTTTGTGAAACAGGCTCTGTGTTTGTGTTTTTATCCGTCTCTGTCTGTCTCTTTGCCTGAGTGTCTGTGTCTGTCTGCGTTTGTGTTTGTCTATTTAATCTGTTTTTATCTGTGTCTGTCTGGCTGAGAGGGTCTGTCTGTGTTTGTGTTTATCTGTTTTGTTTATCTGATTTTATCTGTCTGTCTGTGATTATCTGCAACTGTCAGTCTGTGTTTTTGTTCATCTGTTATTTTTATGCCTGCCTGAGTTTCTGTGTCTGTCTGTTGGTTTATATGTTTAACCTGTTTTTGTCTGTGTCTGTCTGTTTGGTTGAGTGTGTCTGTCTGTTTGTATTTATCTGTTTAATCTATTTTTATCTTTGTCTGTTTGCCTGACTGTCTGTGTCTGTGTTTGTGTTTGTCTGTTTTATCTATTTATATCTGTTTCAGTTTGTCTGCCTGTGTTTGTCTGCAAATGTGTAGTTATACAGGAGCCTGCTATGATACCTTCTGTAACTTAGTCCCCTAACACTCTGCCCCCTCCCCCAGACACCATGTCGTATCCTCCCTACCTGCGGGACCTCCTGCACGGCCAGGGCCTTCAGCCGGGGGGGGAGAGTGGCTCTCCAGATGCCCTTTACTCCAGCCTGTGCAGCTTGGAAGACCTCCCACTACTGAGGGGCCCCGGAGGCCCCGGAGGACCCCAGACCACACCCGCCGACCTGGCCGCTAAGATCCTGGGGGTGCTGCAGGGCCTCCAAAGGGCTGACTGCGCATTCCGCACCCTTGGCCACACCACCCGCGACAACTCCTCCTGTGCCTCCTGCTCCGAGTCCTTCCTCTCCCCTGAGGAAGAGGACCTGGCCTGCGAGGACTACAATAGCGTCTGCCCGGGCTACGCCGGCCATAGGAGGGTCTCAGACGTCGCGTCGTCCGGGGTGGTGTCCTTGGACGAAGAAGATGAGGTGGAGGAGGAGGAAGATGAGGTCGAAAGGAAGAGTGATCTGGGAAACTAGAGATATCACGTTCCTGTTGTTGCGTTTGGTCTTGTCCCCTCTCCCGTGGTCTGTGCTGCTCTGCGAAATCTTCTTGGCATGTTTCTTAGACCCCCCCTTCCCAAAACGCCCTCACGGGCCTTCATCCCCCTGCCTAGTTTGATATTTATCGGTATATATTTTGTCTTGAGGCGTGTGAACAATCTTCCTATAGCTGTGGGACGTCTGCTGCCTTCAGCTTGAAGCCGGCGAGTTTTGGCGTGAGGGCTTCAGGGGAGCAAGCGTCAGAACAGGAAAAATGGGGGGGGGGGGGGGGGGGGGGGGGGCTTTCTTTTTTCTTGGTGGGGGGTGGGGGGGGGCGGGGTTTTAACCCCGTTTTTTAAAAACTCTTTTTGGTTCCCCCCCCCCCCCCCG
>JAAGVU020000036.1:766540-780314 GCA_011763525.2 Mormyrus iriodes | reverse complement strand
GGACGACACCTGCCCTCCTAAGCCGCTGGAGCTCCCCGCCCGCCCCCGCCCACCCCGGGAGCGGGGGGTGGAGACGACGCGCGGGGGGGGGAAAAACAAAAAAAAAACGAAAGGGGGGGGGGGGGGGGGGGGGGGGACGGAATCTCTTTTGCATGTGTGGTCATGTGGGCTGCCTGGGTCTTAAGCCCTGTTTATAATAATGCCTGTTGTGTACCCCACCCCCACTCGAGTCACTCATCGTTAGCCAGACGTGACCTCCCAGCCCGAAACCCTCCTTAGCATGGCTACCTATTAACCTGCAGATCAAAAAGAATGTGCTGGAAAACTCTGAAGCTGGGAAGATGGTGTCTTTTAAAGCTGTTTCGTTTGCTGCGTTTACTAGTTACTAGTTTTCCAGTTTCTATCATCCGACGCGGATGCTTGTCGCTTTGGCGGGCCGTCGCCGTCGGATTGATAGAAGATCTTCTCCCAGGTTGTCGTTAACAGAAAGCCTCTTTGGGTATTCCTTCAGTGCTAGAAATGCAAAGTTTGATTTTTAAAAAGTGAACAAGAAAAAGACAAAAAAAGACTAACACTAGTTTTCAGTGATGCAGTAAAGAGGTAAATTCTGTCTCAGAGTTCCTATATTTTTATACACATCGTCTGGCTTTCGTTCCTTTGACTGTGATCATGTTTTTTGCACGACGCGCCTGCCGATTTCTCCATGCGTGACATGCTCTGCTGAAAAGGCAACAATGAAGAGAAATGTGATTTTTTTTTTGCGACGAGTGACATGGTTTGTCACTGTCTCAGTTGTATCGCGGGCTGAGAGCATGTGTGCTTTATCTCAGGAGGCTTCTGTCTCTTGAAGCTTCTGAACTGGTCATGTGTGCCTGCTTCTTCTCTGCATTCTAATGTTGTTCTGCACACCTGTTTTTGTCCTCCTCCGTCAGTCATGTGACCTCGGCCTTCAAACTCTACCCTGTTTTTAAGATGTCAGAAATACAACAGCCTGTTCTGTCAGTCTCAGTACAGATCATCCATCAATTTCAAAATCAAACAGGCAGACAGGCTGAAGGCTAGATTTCAACCATTGTGTGTCCTTTTAAACTGTCTCTGAAACCCCAATGATGGTGACGTGAAAGACCAGCAAGCTTCTCACAAAAACTGTCAATCACAAACTCAGGAAGTCCCACCCACATGGAGTGGCTGATCCAGTGCCATTTCCTCCATCCATCTATGTTTTCAAGCTCGTTTTCAGTGACAAAATGGAGGGAGGCTGTTTTCCGGACTCCACAACCAAGTCGTCTCCTCTGGATTCAGATTGATCCTGAATGGAGCTGAAGAGAAGCATCGTTTCCATGACTATTATGGGTGTAGAACCAGTGCTCCTCCTGGTGCTACAGGAAACAGGGTAAATATGACAGAGAAGAGTAAAGAGGGGAAGTGAGCAGAGGTTGACTACTGCCCTGGCTGGAGTAGACACCATCTTTTCTGTCCTACGACTCAATGAATGTTTCCTTATGAACCAGCGTGTGTGTGTGTGCGTGAATGCATCGAAAGTGTTTTTTGCGGGTGTGGTTATTAAAGAGATCAGAGGGACCATACAGTGCTATAGATATACACCCGATCGCATGTCCTGCACCTGGGGAGGCCACCGAGCCGTCGCACCACCGCAGTGTGGCTCACAGTAAAAAGGAAAAAAAATTCTCTGCTGTTTCTTCTGAGTGTTTTGCTGTAACCCTGTGTCCATGCTGTGTTTGTGAAGGACTAAGTGCATGTCGGACTCGCTACTTTATTTCCTTTGCTAGGGCTCTACAGTTCCCACACGTGGGCCGTGTCGAGTGATTTTCTGGGCATTAGCAGAGCAGTGTTTAACCTGCAACTCTCATTCTCCCGTCGAGCTTGGGGTTCAAGCGTCTTCGGACGCCAGAGAAGATAATGAGGCGGATCTTGGCGAAGAAAGACTTTTCTTCAGATTTTGTAAAGAGTCATATTTTTGTAAGAAGGAAAATGAGGCTGTAAGATGTTTTCGAGAAGAGAGTCGGTCTAACTCAGGTTCATCTTGATCTCGGTGCCTTCATCCCAATATCCCCAGCCCCCCTTTTCCAGATTCCCTCCCCCTCCCCAAACGATGCCAGGTCAGTGATGATAGATCAGATGTGCCGGAAGGTTCCGATTGTGCGAGGTGTTCTAGTGTCCTGCGTTCGTCCGCGCCAGGGGATCCGAGTCCCGCCTGCACAAGGGCACCTTCCAGGAGCAGAGGACAGCTGCAGGAGAGGGCGGCTGAGTTCTACCTCTGCGAGCAAGCAATCAGAGAGACTTATGAGGCTGACCGTTAGACAGAAGGGCACGAATCAGTCATGGAGGGAGAGAGAGAGAGAGAGAGAGCGCATGCTTTGTCTTGTTTTTAACTTCTTCCTCTCATCAGCTGTAGCTGGAAGACAAGTGCAAACCTGGTAAACACTCCAGGACTCCTCGGAAATCATCTGCTTGACAGTTTTTTTTTTTTCTTCATTCTTCTTCCCGGCTGCTAACTGGCACAGTGGGGTAAGGCTGGCCCTGATTGGCTATGCAGGTGTGCTGTCCTGCGTTTCCGCAGCAAGTTGTGGCCCCAGCCTGTGGTGACATTGGGTGCTTCTCTGAGAGATGGCATGCATGTATTTGGGGGGGGGGGCTGCTTCTATAAAAAGCCATCGCATATTTGTCGCACAGTGAGGCCGAGGGCGGGGGGTACTGGTTGCCCCTCTAACCTCGCTTGGTCCTGTGTAAACTGTGCGTAATTGCCCCTGATATTTGAGAGACTGTAGATAAAGCTGCCCACTGATATGTTCCTGAGCATTTGCCTCACCCTAAACGCCACCACCCACTTTGCAGGCATGTCCACCAGAGCCTGGGTATTCCATGATAAACAGAGGAAATTTATTGACTTTGTACAAATTCATGTATCTGTTGCTTTGTGTGTCAGTGTCTCTTGACTGAGGCCTGGAAATTTTCTTTCCAATGCCTCAGTGTCAGCACCGCAATCCAGACTCTGCATGGCTTGGGGCCAATTTCTGCTGTTGTGTGATGATCTGATTAGCACGCAGTAAGGCCCTAACTTTCATCCTCCCCCTCTCTGTCTTTTCACCACGTGTCTGACCCACCGCGACACGGAGAGGGAAGGTCATTCCGTATCATGTTCACTGATCATCCAGTCACACTATAATTGAGCTTTGGGTTTGGCTGACATACCAAGGCGGTAACCCGCCCTGGTTATGACTCGTTACGGTCCTGGTTATAAGTATAGGACTGGCTTCTCCTGACCATCTACACCGTTATTAGTGTGAGGTCTGAATTAGCCTAGAAGAGTGTGTCCTTTAGCCCAAAGTTGAGGACCTTCGTCTAGCCTGACCTTCTGCCTAAGCTCTGAGACTGGCAGCAGGAGGCACCCCGACACTCACAGCGCCACTTGGCTCCCTTCCCAACCTGGTCACTGTGAGCTCCTGACCTTTGACCTCTTCTCTGCCTATTCCTACCATTCATTTCCTGGTGATTTAACTGGTTGATTGTCAATGACTGGTGGGTTCTAATTTGATTGCCTCCTTCTTTTTGGCTTCTGTCTCTAACATTTGGAATTACTGGTACTTGATTTGTAAATGAAGGTTCTATGTTGCATCACCTGCCTTGATTTGAAGTTCTGAATAAAATCATTGATGTTATTTTCACCTCCTTGAAGCTCCTGTTTGATTGTGCGTCTCCCAAGCACCATGATCCAGAAGAACATCATTTACCAGATTGTTGGTTAAATGGTCACCCAGTGCACTTTAGCCAAATTGATGACCTACCACAGAATTAACACCAGATACCTGTTTCCAGTTCAGTTGTTGGGTGTAACTGTAAGTAGCACTGAATGATGGAACCTGCAGTGAAATGTAACACAAGCTAAGAGAGACAAGGAGTCATGATAAAATCTTAACAAACTCTGCATCTCAAGGATCCTGCTCATTGAGTGTCATTATGAAGACAGTGCATGATTAAGGCAGTATAGGCAGTCCACTGAAATGCCACCCCCATCCTTAAGGCCCCAGCCCCCCGAGGCTGACAGCTTACCTCAGACATTTCTGGGCCCCAAATTCCTCCTAATCTCTGAGTGGAAGATCTGCTGCTTCCACTTGCTATCAGCCTTTCTGTTACTAAAGGGGTGCTGGTGAGAATGGACGGCCTATTATGGAGACAGGCCCACTGTGTCTGACTGTGATATCCCAGAATGCACTGAGTGTAGGTGGGTGTGTGTGAGATAGCAGCCACTGAACTGTCTTGCGGCTCTCACAGTATCCGTGCACGAGCGGGACACACTGTGTCTGAGACTGTGCAGCCCATCAGCAAGGCCTCGTCTCCTTGCAGCAGCATGGCGACCCTCAGTGGCTCTGTATCCCACTCCAGCCACTACAGCAGCAGCAGCTCTTTTCGGGCAGAGTCTGGCCCCGGGACCAGCTTGGCATTCCAGCCGTACCTAGATGCAGGACACCGTAGGCTGTTTGGGAACGAGGTGACTGAAGATCCCCTGAATCTGTCAACGTTTGACCATTGTGGTGAGTGTTGTGGGGTCTGGCTTACATCTTCACCAGAAGGGCTGATTTGGGCATTACATGTTTCATCGTGGAAGCCGTCAAACAGAGCACTGTTTCTCAACCCAGCCCTTGGGGACCCTCAGACAGTCCACATTTTCGCTCCCTCACATCTCCCAACAGGCCTGTACCAGGTATTCAGGGTTCTTGATCGCCTGGGAGCCAGGACGAGCAAAAACGTGGACTGTCTGGGGCTCCCTGAGGACTGAGTTAAAAAAATAATCGTAAGAGTAATCCCTTCACTAACTGCATAGGTCACCCTGGCAGCAAAATTCTTAAATTGATATCTACTGTCAACATTATACTTTACGTTCTTTATCAGCCATGATAAAAAGACACAAATATAGAGATAGATGGATACTGTTTGTGGTCTTCCTCAATAAATGTTTAATCATGTTTGATTATAAACAAATCCGTGGCCTTTCTGAAAGATGAAAAGGAATGTGGAAATAGTCTGAGATTACAGAACAGGTGAAGCCTTACTCAGAATGGTGACCACACTCATTCATAACAGCTCTGGCTGACACACAATGCCTCTTGATGGCAGAGCTCTGCTTCGATACGTGGCCGGTGAAAAAGGACAGACAAAAGGATTAAAGGAAATTATACTTTGTTTTTCCATTTTCATTGGAATGTTTTAATTTTTGCATATCCCATCACGCTCTCCTTTGAGACATACGCACACATACAGGTGAGAGTGTAGCTTGGGGTTAGAGTGCAGGGTCAGCTACTCATGGGGAACCCTGGAACATCTTTTGGGGGATTAAGGACCTTGCTCAAGTGTCCAGTGGAGATGGAACTATTTTAGTGAGGATGGGATTTGAAACGGCAACTGAGTATCCATGAGGAAACTATCATGTCTACCAGGGTGTACCTTCCAGATGTACCTTCAGAGTCCACCTTCACGGTGTACCATGTGCTCCACGCATGGGACATTGCTGAGCTGTGCCGCCACCCCCCCCACAGGGTCGTCCTACAGTGTGTCAGCTGACGTCAGCCAGTTTGAGCCTGGGGACGTGGTGGTGTTGGCCTTCAATCGCTGTGTGGTCATCCATGCTGAAAAGGTAGGGGCAGCCTGTAAATCCCATTCCCCCAGCCTTGGGCGTTTCCTTCCTCCTATGTCCCTGTCCAGCCCTGTCTCGCTCCTTGTTCTGCTCTGCCTCCAGGTAGCAGATGACGGTAGTGTCAGCAATACCTTCACTCACAGGAGCCAGCTTCCCAAGGACATGGACCCCCTGACGGTCAGTGGCGCCTTAACGGCCGAGGGGATTCTGGTAGTGAGCGTGAAGAAGAGGAGCAGCAAACTGGAACGTGATCATGACCTCCCTCCTGCAGCCTACTGCGCTCATGGCTGTGTATAACACAGCCGCACTCATTCATACAGCTGTGTTTGAAAAACGTAATTAAAAGCATTTATAAATGTTCCCGGCTCAATGTGTTCTTGCTTTCACACCCACAAACTCATTTAAGGGACATTAATCCCAGTCAGCTACCAAGTCAATGCATCAACAGAAGGGCAAACTGTGGGAACACGAAGGCCTTCTGTGTGTTTACAGCTGCATTGTTGACCTTTTTTTCCAAGAGGTGAATGTTCTCAGTCATCCTTAGGTGCCCACTATGCCAAAAATAATCAGGCTCTGTTTTCACTAAACAATATGCTGAATAGTCCGACCTCTGACTGGTAGGTTTGGCTTTGGTTGGCCAATCAGAACCCACAGGAACACTTGCTCTGAGTGGGAGGAGCAGAGCCCTCTGAGGTTACCTGGGATCTCATGACCTGGGCTGGGCTGGACTTTCTGCCCTGATGCGCACACCCAGTCGAAGACCAACACGATAAGCGGAAAGATGGCGGAGAGGGGAATGGGGAGCTCTGTGAGTCAGCCAGTCAGTCGAGACTGAAATAAAAACACGCTCGTAACGCAGACATGCTTGTCCAGATCGATGCGTGCACTGATCTGGTGAGACAGAATTGCTCCGACACCCCGGTTCGAGGGAAGCTAACGAAATCCCATGCTTGTCAAATCCCATTTCCTCCGCACGAGCCTCGTCACCGCGAAGCGGACGGCGGCCTGCAGAAGCAGCTGCGTCTGCAAATGAACTTCCATAGAAAGACCTCCTGCTGTTTATCGAATTTAAGAGTTATTTATAGTGACTGCCGCTGATTTTCCAGCTACGAGTTTGCACCCTATGAACTTTGAATGAATGAAGGCCCATATAAGCCCTAAAAACGTTATTCACCCCACCATATACATAAGGTGTAAATGTAAATGTATTTGGCCTGTACTTAATTGTGTAAACCTGTGGTACCTGATGCCAGTGGAGGACAATTTTCCCTCTTGCATCTGGTTTCTCCCAAGGTTTCTTCCCCCTCTCTTAGGGAGTCGTTCCTGGCCACTGTTACCTCAGGCTGACTCTCTGGGGACCTTGAACCCGGGACTCAGTAAAGTGCTCCGTGACAGTACACCGTGTTAAAAGCGTCACGTAAATAAATTGCACTGAAGTATGCGTTTAAGGTCACATCTAGGCAGGCAAGAAATCAGTGAAACACGAAACCTCAGCCTTGTAATGAGGACAGGCAGACGCGATCAAGCAAAAACAGACAGATTCGCGCACACAAAGACCGCTGGATTTTGATTGGACATCTGGCACAAATCCGGGAAACGCACCACCTGCCTCTACTTAACACCAGGAACCAACTACCTGCTCCAGACCTGCTTCCTCCAGAGGCACCCACCCCTGTGATTTCCCTGAAACATCCTCCAATGTTTTGTGAACATACACACAATATCACAGCACATAGGTTCAGCATATGTTAAAACTTTATTCATCCCCAATATACAAAAATAAAATTAGTCAACCTCTTGTCTGTTTGATCTTGGCATATAAAGTATTTACAATTTTAGGGTTAGAGCCCGACGGACAACCAGGCAGACAATACTAAAACAGAACGGCCAAATAAAACATCTGCAGTCATTTATTTTATATATACACATACATTATATATTCCATTTCTTTACAAAAATAAGGTTATCTTGTGTTCATGTCAAGTAATCGATTAAAATCTGGTTACAAAGTGAGATGAGCGATCATTATTGCACAAATTTATTACCTAATAAGAAATCAAACAAAAACTCAATGTTACCCTTGCTGATTAATACATTTTAATAAATATGCACCTGCCTTTTAAGTTTGTGAGGAAATGTTGTACTACGGACGAAGGGATGAATAACACGGAGAGAGAAAACAGTTAGAATGCTCTGATTCGGAAGCAGACGGGTATCAGTGAAGTGATTAAAGGCTTGCATGTATTTCCCAGCATGCTCAGGTAGACCCTGGCTACACCCCTGGGGCACTTGGTGAAATGGATCTCGCACAAATACTGTAGATCATTGAGATGTGGATTCACGCTGCACTGCGATGCATCAGGGCACAAGGCATTCGACGACTCCTCAGCAGATCGGGACTTTTAACGACAAATGCCAGGCATTGTGGAAACGTGAGGAGATCAGTGCTAATTATAAAGTGACATGTTACCTAACAGTGGGAAGGGGTAAAGAGATAGAATAACACCACAATATAATTCAATTACAGCGATTACAGAATATGTAACAACACAGACTACAAAACATTTTCATTCCATATTTTTGGTTGCAAAAGAAGGAACTGGCAACTTCAAATATCACATGCTCAAGGGAAAATGGTTCTTGGTCACATTTGTAGCTTGTGGTTTCTGTGTAGGTGTAATCTTATACCCAAAGAACTTTTTTGTGAATGCATCTTTTATCAGGAACCCTGGTAATGTGACAGAGCTGGAATGTGCATGGGGAGATCATGGGGTTATGTACATGCATAGCAAGATCACAGGCCGGCAGGCCCATAGATTTGTTCATCTGAGTTAGACAGACAGATGGTAAGGGTATGGTTAGGCACACATAGGGAGAGTCAGTGTTGCAATCAGTATGGCTGGGTGTCATGGCAACACAGAGGCTGTCCTCCTTAGTATGGCTGGGTGTCATGGCAACACAGAGGCTGTCCTCCTTAATATGGCTAGATGTTACACCGACACGGCACTGTGCCACCTTATGCATGGCTGGGTGGCACGGCACCATGGAGTCCTCCTTAGTATGGCTGGGCGTCATGGCAACACAGCACTGTGCCATCTTATGTATAGACAGGTGACACAGAAAAACAGAGGATGAAGTTACAATGAGAGAGGCCATGTCCTCATGGAGCACAGGCAAGGTGTACGAGCTTGTAAACTTGCGTAAACTTTCAAGTTTCAAGTGTGACACATATACAAGCGGAGGTCAATAGAGTAGATGATTATGATGGTGGAAAAATTAAACTAACCCCCTCCCCAAAAAAACATACACAAAATAATGATAAGCTCACCGTATGGGTCTAAAATACACAGCAATTGTAGTGAAAAGTCAAGAATTGTGAATATTGAAATATTTCTTTCACAGACTCGGGACATGACCACTGCACACAAATTTAATTGTTCATAACCTACTGATCTGTATTTGAATAATTATCAGTTAGTACCAAAGTTCCTCATAGTTAAAACGTTCAAACACTTGGGTTAATTAAATTAGACAAAATTCTTTTCAAGTGCTGCACTAAAACACTATAAAAAACCAAGCTGTACCAAGAAATGGTCCCTGTTCAGGTCTTGTGCATGACCCGGATACCGAGGGTCAGGGCTCGATACTTTGAATGGCTGGTTATGTCTCAGTCATGGTATCAAGCAGCTGACTGAGTTTCATTCCTGATTCTTTTTTTTTTTTTAGATCTATTGACTGCGTTTCAGTCTCCCTCTCTATAGGCTGGCTTTGTTTCAGTCCTGGTATCTATACACTGGCTGAGTTTCAGTCTCCCTTTCTATATCTTGCTGTGTTTCAGTCCTGTTTTTTTAATCTACTGGCTGTATTAGCTATTGTTTGGTCTGTATAGGCTGGCCATGTTTCAATCCCTGTCTCTATAGGCTGGCTGTGTTTCAACAGGCTTGCTCAAGTGCAGACCAGACACACCCAAGGCTGCACAAGCCAGGTGCTGGTTGCCATGGAGTGCCTAGGCAATTCCCCTATAGTGTGTAATACATGAGAAATGTGTAGAGAGCACAGAGAGGTGTTAATTACAGTACTGTTCCAGACAGATTCACAGACACCGTAATGACCAGTGAGTGTGTGTGTTTAGCAGAGACACTATGTGAGCCTTAGAAGGACCCCCAACATGGTTAGTTCCTGCTCTCTCTGTCTCTAGGTTATTAAAAGCTAAATATAGATAAAGGTTTATAACCAGCGTCTTATTAAAATGAGTGTCAGCCGCTTGAGCCAGGAAGAGAACTCATCGTTCAGGTGGTAAGACGGCTCGGTCTGGACTATGCCAATACGATACAATAAGTTAAAAAGTGCCAGAGGCTGATTTTGTGTTCTTACACTAATTTCACAAACTAACTAGAAATCAGGGGTAAAAAAAAAAAACTTCTTAGCACCAACCGTGCTGAACACAGACACCCTCTTGTGCTTCCTGTAGAAACAGGAAAGGTTGCATGCATGGGGGTGTGTGTGTCTGTGTGTGACAGAAAGGGTTGTGCTGTGTGTGCCTCCTACCAGGCCACAAGGTGGCGCTAGGCATGGCTCCCCCTGCAACGGACACGAGCACAGAATGCAGCAACCGCAACAGAAAACCGGTGAGCAGAGATGGATTCTGGGCGGGAAACATGTGAAGAAGAGGCAGAGGAATGTTGGCTGGAGGTACCACTGAACCCCAGGATGTGGAAGACAAGGTTCAGAGCAGAGCCTCCTGAGAGAAGACAAGATGTTCATCTCACGCTCCTCTCAACACGAAGAGCATAGTTTAAAAATTAAATCATTTCTACTGTTAAGTCGCAAGTAAAACTCCAGATATCATGCAAATCGTTTCCTCCATTCTCCCGCCTACACAGAGGTAGACTCTCTCTCTCTCTCTGTCACTCTTACACACACACACACACACACACACACACACACATGTACACACACACACACACACACAAACACACACACAAACACACACTCCAGAGCAGCAAGTGTGAGATATGGGCTTGTCCTCTTGCCTGCTCCCTCCATTCCCGCCTGGGGCAGGAAAGTCTAGTCAGCGTGGAAGCAGAATCGAATTCTGATCTGGGGGAAGCTCTGAGTGAAGGAGCTGGCAGAGCCCTTCCGCATCGCACCTTTCCGATGGCTGACATTCTCCCACCCCAGCAGCAATCCCCCCTCACTGCGACTTGTCCTCAGAGTCCGAGGGATGGTGCTCCCGCGGAAGCGCCAGGTTCCGGTGCCGGTCCCACAGCTTGTGCAGTTCTGTGGCCTCAGTCTCGCTGCTGCTGGTACCGCTGTCCCGGAAACTGGCCAGTGGGGGGCGTACCTTCACGCCCTTCACAGTCACTGAACCCTCAATAGCTTTCCGTAGCTGTGGACAGAGGTGAAGCAGGGGTGAGCAGGGTGACGCGGAGGCCTGGCAGGCCGGCAGAGCAGCAAGAGCAACGGCTAGCGGGGGCCGTCTGATGTCGTTTATTACTCCGGTTGCCGACGGCGACAGATTCACCTCGGATCTGACAGTCACTGTGGGACTCTAAGAGAAGCTACAAATTGCTGTTCTCCAGAAGACTAGCCATGTAATCCTCAAAGATAAAGGCTTTTACATTGTCCTTCAACCGTAAGATTGTGTCGAGCCGTCTCCTCTAACAGGATGCCCAGCCCCACTCCAACCTACATGCCACGTCTCCCCAAGACGGACCTGTGGCCCATAATGTGGAGAAGGCGGTGCCTCGCCAGCCACCGCGAGCTGCTTCACCTTCACTTCCCACACACACTTCTCTTTCATTTATAACAAAAGGATAAATGTCATGGAAACCGACTGTGTTACACTTAGCAATAACTGCCATTATTCATCCGATTAAAAGGTAAATTGCCTCATTCTTTTCTGCCCTTTTGTGTTTAATGAGAGTATAGGGCTGCCATTTAAAAGCCTTTTGTCTCAAATTCTAAACAGAACTGTGTGCTTCTGTGACAATGTGTGTGTGTTGCACAGTTTGTGTGGGGGTGAATGTGTATGAACTTCTCCTTAGCTTCCTAACAGAAAGAAACAGACAAAATCACACACCAGATATCTTTGGTTATGATGTCATGGGTGTGATGTCATGGTGCAATGTCATAGTAATAGTGTCAAGGGTGTGATGTCATAGGAATGATGTAATGTATGTGTCATAGGAATGATGTAATGTGTGTGATGTCATATTCACCTCCTTCAGCGAGACCACCCCAATGAGCCGGCCAATGCTGGTGACATAGGCATGGTCCAGACCCAGTAGTGAGAAGATGGTGTGGGTCTAGGGTAAGAGCAGAGTGGTCAGAAGTTGCCTAACCAACAGAAAAGATGGGTGAGGAGTTCCTCAAAATATAAGGAAAAAGGCTGCTGTATCCTTACAGGGGACACTTGGCAAGCACTTTGGTAGATGCCTGCTGAGATAATGCCACTAGTGTCATGGACCTTGGAAGTAAAACGGGTACCTTATGCAGCGAAGTGCGTTCCACCAACTGAAAAGGGGCGGGGTCAATCTTGCAGTTGTTGAAGTTAACACGCTCATCCAGCTGCTGCTCCTCCCACTCGGCGACCTGCAACAAAGATAGCGGGATGCTATAGGTCCTCTTTGAGCGGGGCAGGAACAAGCTACACATTTTCTATTATTCAGAAAGCTAAATATTAAATGACAGCCTGCACATCACAGCTGTTTACATCCCCGCCTCTTCTAGGGCATCCTGTGCCAACCACCACGACTGACAGGATCGAATCCTGCTCTCTTTCACGTTGCCCACAGCGCCCCCAGTGGACGGCAGAAGTGATGCACACTTTTGACAGCTGTCAACCTCCATCAGCTGAGTACGTCTCAAAAACTGTAACGAAATATCCTGTAGACAAGAAAATCGATATGGCTCCCCATCAAAGTGCTGTTACACGCATATTTTGACCTTGGGGGAAACACGTCCAGAGATGCCAAACCTTTGTTGTAATTCACTGCAACAGAGCACAGCGACTAAGAGCTGCATGTTAAGACTTTAAAATTGAAAGGGCTGCAGGCAGCTAGACCCAGCTCTCGCTCAGGTAACCCCAAGAAGGGGATCAGATACTCTGAAAGCAGAAGAGCACAGAAAATGATTTCTCACCTCTCGGAGGGTCATATCATCCTCCAAATCCAGGTCATCCTGAAAGAAGACAGGCAAAATGAGCACGCGCACACACACGTTTTTTTGGCAGATATCACACAGTTGATTGGACTCCGTGCTGAAGCCATTTTCATACAAAAAAAGCACTCTCAGAGCACTCCCAGTTTGTCCGGAGGACTGGCCAGAATAACCAGGGGACATAGTGAGTGGTTACAAGAAAGGCTGAAGTCCAGCAAAGTGGACAGACAGAACCAATCAAACACTGATCCAAAGAGAGCCGGAGTGACACTCTGCGTTATTAACTGTCAGGATGCATCGGGGATGTTTTGATTTGTCTTGGCTGTAGCTGGGCTCTTCCCACAGATGTGCACTCATTGTAGGACAGGCTATGCCCCTCTCGCAGGGTCCGCTGAGGGCCCAAGCTTCAGCCTGCAAAGTTTTGTGGGTCACTGGGACTCTGGTCAAAGCTGAACGCAGACACACGATGTGCAAATGGGCGGGTGTTGAATAATAATGAATTTTCCCTTGGAAGGAAGGGGTCAAAACCTTCATTCACTTTTTGACTAAGCCACGTAGGTGTAGCCTGTGGATGGTGGCTGCCCACTGCTGGCTGAAGGGGAGGGCCAATGAGAGCCAATGGGCAACATGAAAATGCAAGTCCAGTCAGAGGCAGACTAACATGGTGAAAGGCAACATGCTCACATGCATCACTTCCTGCTTGGAGTCCAATAAATTACATTCAAGTTCCTGTCTTGTCTGCATTCCGCCTTTTGTCTGTCATTTCTGCAGATTTTTTGTTTGCCTTGATTCAAGGGGCATGAAGACCTGGAATGCTGCAGGTTCAAGAGTCAGTGATGAAAAAAAGAAGCAGGCGTTCCTCAGTGTTGGCAGAAGAAAGATGCCCCCACATTACAGCCCAGCACAGATGCTGACCATCCACACTATGTTGTTTTAAAACATCATTCTTCGTTTTAGGCT
>JAAGVU020000036.1:751835-766440 GCA_011763525.2 Mormyrus iriodes | reverse complement strand
CCCCCACATTACAGCCCAGCACAGATGCTGACCATCCACACTATGTTGTTTTAAAACATCATTCTTCGTTTTAGGCTGACTGAAGAGTGTGATATGCCAACACAAGACACGGCGACGAGCCCAGGCTTCATATGTGTTATATTTTATTGAAATGTTTACCCATTCATCCATCTTATACTCCCACTTGTCCTTTGCGGGGTTGCAGGGGTCTGGAGCCTTTAATGTTTATTAAATAGAGTGAATTATAATATTTTGTAACTTGTATATATGCCAATGAACCATCCTGAGAGAGATGAAGAGAGAGGGAGGACCTCTCACCTTCAAAACCAATGACAGATGAACACTGACACAATGAAAAAAATGGCAAGGAGAATATACAAGATTCACATCACCTTGGAAGCAGACACTGGGTGCTGAAATGACTGGACAGCCCATTCCACTGCAATCATCATCTGACTGGTGGACATCAGTATCAGTGGGCGGGCCAATCAACTGATTGATGGATCATTCGACTGATGAATGGGTGTTGATGGGTGGACTGATCATCTGATTGGTGGATCATCTGATTTATGGACAGGTATAGGTGGCCGGGTCAATCGCCTGACTGATGGATCGTTTGATGGATGGGTATTGATGGGCAGGCTGATCATCGAATTGGTGGATCATCAGATTTGTGGACAGGTACAAGTGGGTGGGTCTGATTGGTGTATCATCTGGTTCTGTATGTAGATTCTTACCACAACAGAGATCCTCACTTGCTTGGGCTTCCTGTTCTCAGGAGCCCCTGACCCATCATTGCTCTTTGCAGCAAAAAACAGACAAGGGCAGGAGATACGGCATTAACACCACGTTCACATAACGTTCACACCGCGCTGGGGTAAACCAATCCTCACCCAGCATCAGATTCAGTGCGTGGGGAGCATGCTGGAGACCAGATAAAACAGGTCACACCTTTGATACTGAGGAACCACCTTGCTGTCGCTATTGGTGACAGTTGCTATGGCCTGCACAGTAGAGGTGAGAACCAGGAACAGGACGAATGTGTGTTTACAGGTGCATTTCCACAGCAGACACGTAGGGGGCGGCCTTAAGCCTCACCTCGGCGGCATTGGCATCAGGGTGAGCACAGAACAGGCTCTTCAAGGCCATGCCAGTGTTCTCCTGGGGACCTGAGGGACCGAGACATCCAGCTTGAAGACCGTAAACAGTGAGAACGCCATCATGTGGACATGTGCTTATAAGACTTACTAGCTGGTGTCTCCACGTTGTTCCTCTCCACCATGGATGACCTTTTCAGTGCCGGTTTCAGGGGCTTCTGGGATACGGTATGTGAGGGGCTGAAGCATGACTCCTCCGTGGAGATCTGAACGCACGTCATCACATGGACAGGAAAACATGTATTCATGGCCACACGTAGCCCAATTTTAGACTATTTAAATATTAATCTACCGGGGGACCATCAGCAGCACAATTAAAATAAAATTTAACTAACGAGAAATGAGAGGAGGAGGGAATTAGAACATGGAGATAGCTCCGGGCTGGACCACAATCCAAATCAATAAGAGTAGACTTAGATGTCTGAAAATGGACATATTTATGGCACGCCAGTGCAGAGCTCACCTCAAAATGGGGCTAATACACACACACACGCACGCACGCACGCACGCACGCACGCACGCACGCAGAAATCCAACAGTGCCCCTCTCAGGCTGGGCTGGGCCTGGCCTCACCTGGAAGCGGACTTCCTGGTTGACCTTCTGCACGGGCTCTTCGGCTGCCTGGTTCTTCTTGCCAGACAGCGAGCGCTGGCGCAGGAACTCCAGCCTGCGCGGACGGCCCAGCTGCTGGGAGAGGAGGGCCTGCAGCTGGGAACGCTCGATGGAGCCGAGCAGGATCATGGAATCTGGAGGAAGGGGTTTAGCGATGAACACAGAGCTGGAGAAGAGCACGATAAACAGAGAGCAGAGGGGCAGCGCGACTCAGGGTGAGGCAAACCTGGGGGCACAGTGTGTCAGAGAGGAGGAAGGCTTCAGGAGGGTCTAAAGACTCCCTCTCCAAACTTCCCCATTTAATTTATTCTTCAAACAGAGCATGTTCTCCACCCCTTTTCACCACAGATGGAGAAGTGAGACACATGACGAGGATTTTGACGGCTCTTTGGGTTTAAGACGACCCCAAGAATGTGACGAGCAGCTCTGCAGACAGGCAGCTATCACGTTACAGCCATTAGTAGCGGCTCTGGTTGCTAAGCTGAAGGCTTCTTCACAAGCCTGGCTGACCGCACCGGTTGCTATAGCGAGGCATTTCCAGATCCCACCCTGACTTGAGAGGGGAGGGGGCCCAACACCTCCCCCGTTGTCTTCAGACTCACCTGCAGACTCCACCAACGCCAAGGTCTTCAGCTGTCCTGACAGCAGGACCTCATGAAGGTCCCTGTAGCAGCAGTTAAGTGTGATATAGCGCACGTCACGCACCATGATGTCCTCTACGCGGATGTTGTACTTCCTGGGGGGGGGTGCAGGAGATGATTAGAGCCCCATATGATGACGACACACTCACATCACCATCCAAGAAACTGGGCGGCTCAAGGATGAGTGGCTAGAACATTCACTGCAGAGCAACATATCCAGGACAGTGTCTTCACAAGGACGGTGAAGCTGAATGCCGACTGCTCCTTCAAAGCAGAGATAGCAGCTTCCACCTGAAGCCTGAACCCCCCACCCCCTGCTCATACACCCCCTGCACCCGGCGGCACTGTTGCCCCGAGCACATGCCATGTCTTTCCCATGCCCGCGCCGAAATGCTCCGCCTGAGTTACATAAGTGTTCCCGCACTGCGTGGCGCTCCGTTAAAAATACCACTCTAAACCAGATGGCTTTGTGAAAAGGGAAAAGAAGAACGGATGAAAAGGGAGCCAGAGAGGGTGAGTCAAACACTCCCTGCGAACGAGCGAAACTATGGTGCCCACGGTGTTGTTTGTACCCCAATACGTGGCCTCAGGGCCTCCAGGGGCCACCGGCACCGCAGGCAGCTCATTTGTGACAGGAGGTGAGACACGGTGACAGCCAGCGACACGGTGAGGTCCAAGAGAGACCACAGACTGGCAGGTAGGCAGAGAAAGGCAGGAAGGGAGGAAGGAATGGACAGACAGACAGAGGCAGGGAGACAGGCAGACAGACAAAAAGACAGATAGGAAAACAGAAAACAGATAGCAAGACAGACGGGGAGGTAGACAGTCAGATAGGAAGGAAAGTCAGACAGACACACAGGCAAACAGAGGCTGGGAGACAGACAGGCCGTACAGACAGACAGGAAGACAGGCAGGAAGGAAGGAAGGACAGAGACACAAGCAGACAGAGGCAGGGAGTATGACAGACAGACAGACAGACAGACAGACATGGAGACTGACAGAGAGGCAGACAGACAGACAGACATGGAGACTGACAGAGAGGCAGATAGACAGGAAAGAACTCAGACATCTCAGGCATGCAAGAGAAAGGAAGACAAACAATGAGGCAGGCGCATCGCTTTACTTTGTCATGCCACAGGAAAAAAGATAACAGCTCTTAAATATCCAGGAACAAGCAGCACTAAAAGATTCATGTGATATTAAAAATAAATTAGAGGAGATGAGAAAATCTGAACAGGTCTGAAGAATCACACTGAAGCAGCCGGAGCAGTAAAAAGCATCTCTACACACCTTCGAAAGATTTATTACAGCAAAGCAGAGCTTTAAAGCGGGTCATTAATACACGCTGCAGGCTTGTGTTTGCCCAAACCCGTTACTACACAAACCTCCTGTGTACTGATGATCCGCAGAACCTCGCAACGATGTTCAGCAGATCAGCAGTTTACACTCAACCCCCTGGGAGTGGGGTTGCCTGCAAAAAAGCCGCAGGGCATGCTGGGAAAGACTAGGCAAGACCAGGAGCCTATAGATTGCCACAGGGCATGCCAGGAAAGTCATGGTGCTTTCAGAGAGCCGCAGGGCATTCTGGGAAAGATGGGGAGGGGGGCCTAGAGAGAACCACAGGGCACACTCAGAAATTACCGGGCACCTAGAGAGCTGCAGGGCATGTTGGGAAAAACTGGGAGCCTATGGAGTGCCACAGGGCATGCTGGGAAAGACTGGGGACCTACACAAAGCCATAGGGCATGGAAGAAAACTCGAAAGCTCAAAAAAAAAAAAGGGGGGAGGGGGGAAGTGGAGTGAAGCAGGATTCCAGGGCCAGCTTCAGAGTTTGGAAAGCCCAAGGAAAGATGGGCTAAGACAGGGAAAGCTGGCACAGGATAAACAAGAAGGCAGGAAAGTAGGTGACCTGCAACAGGTGACCAACAGTGAAGGAGAAAATGAGAAAAACGAGACTGACTCGCTGAAGTGCGCTTTAGGGCAAATATGACCACGTCACCCATCTGCTGTACGCACAGAGAGCTGGTGACGTGAAAATCGAGGGCACCATCCTTGGAAAAAGGGGGTTGTGGGAGACTCAGAACAGAGGACACTATTTGGGGAGAGCAGAAAGGGAGAGGAGTATGAAGGTGAGAAGGATAACAAGTGAAACGGGACACTTTCTAATTCAACAGAGGAAGGTCAGAGCCAACCAAATGCTGTCCATCTGTGGCAGTACAAAACCTCAGCTACAAAAAGCTAAGGACATGGTCCTACAGATTCTCCATGGACCCAACTCTGTGTGTGACCCACTGCCTGGGCATGTTCCTGGGATAGGGTGCGGTCAATGTGAGTCCAGTGTGTAATAAAGAGAGTGAGCCCCCCCCCCCTCCTCCCCAGCCCATATGCGTCATTTACTACCCTCGGAGAATCCTGCCTCACAAGACCTTTCGACAGAGTGAAGTCTATTACCATAAAGTTCTCAGAGGAGTCAGCTGGCCTAGAGGGGCACTATGAGGGGGGTGGGGGATCAGATCACATCACAGATGGGCAGCAAACACACTCACACAGACAGAGAGGAAGACTACAAATCGCTACAGCAGGGGTGTATACAGGGGCGGGGTCACAGGGGCACTAGCCTCAACTGAAAGCTGATTGGCCGTCCCAGGGCCACCACCCCTTCCAATCACTGAGTAAAAACATATCATTGGCTAATGAAAAGGTTGGCTCCTCTGTATAAAATTATGGTCTCTCTTATACCCCCCACCCTAAAAAACGCTAGAATCACCCATGGGCTACAGGTAGAGGGAAGGAATGAGAGAGATGGGGACGGAGGGACTGACTCGTGGTGTCCCCAGCCAAGCTCCGGCAGGTACGGCAGCTTCTTGATGCGGATGATGGAGTCATAGAGTGAAGGCTGCAGGCTCTGCGCCACAGCGTTGGCCAGGATCACGGCAATCATCACGGGCAGGATGTGTGAGATCTGGCCGGTCAACTCGAACACGATGACCGCCGTGGACACCGTGTGCGTGACCGCGCCTGACAGCGCAGCCGCACCTGCGTCGGCAGCGATATACAGTTAGTGGCGGGGATGCCTACCAGACGCCGGCAGGCAGCAGCAGGGCGATGCCCCCAAACTCACCCACCACCGCGTAACCGCCAGGCACAATAGGGTAGATGTTTCCGTCAGTATGGATCCCATCGGGGAACCAGGCGGCCATACTCTCTCCGACCAGCCTGCCAAATGCCGCACCTACACACACACACACACACACACACAAAATGGTGAACTGGGGAGGTCACATGTTCAGTCCTCTAATGGACCAATCAGTGAAGGCGGTCTTACCGATGACAAAGACCGGCATGAAGGCTCCACAGGGTACAGGGATAGTGGTAGCAAGAGCAGACATCCAGAACTGAAGAGGGAGAACAGCATTGGTCACTCTGCACACCTCCGGCAAGACGGAGAACAGATGCAGAAACACACACACACACCCCTCCCCACCCCAAGCCGGGGATGAGATGTGAAGCCAGGAAGACCTTTTAATTACACCCCTCTCCCTTGTTAGCGGTAATTAACCTCAGCGGCGGCTCTCGGCTAATTCCGAAAGAGGCGAGACTCCCTCTGGGTGGGGCATGCCTTCGACCTTTAAGCTTTAACATTTCAGGGGTCAGTGAGCTCCCCAGCACCACCACGAAGAGGGATGCAGGCAACACAGTCTCAGAGACAGATGAGTGACATCACCTGCCACGCCGATGGCCAGTGATGTTTAGATAGAGAGAGGAGGGAACGCCATTAATGGGGCTCTGCAGGAGGGTGGAGGGGTGAGGTTAGAGGGGGACGGGCTTCTCGGTGGAGGAGGGGTGAAGTTACAAAACAGGCTGGAGATTGTGGACCTGGAGTCCAGGCATGATAATCACTGACAGGAGGACTATAACCACACAGGAGACAGAGGGAGTGACCAACCTAAAAGAGAACTTTCCTAAACTACTTGAAGGAATCACTTGAGAGACTTTTATTGAGTTTGTGAGTGGGCCAGGCCAAAGGAGCCCACTTGGTGGTGAGATTGATAACAAGGAGAACCCTTACCATCCAGAAACCATCAGGACAACAAGGAAGCAGGCAGGTACACATATGAGAAGGCGTACCTTCATCACGATGAAGAGGACCAGGGTGACGAAGACGTTGACCTGGGGGTGTTTCCATTCCTGCGAGTGGCCCATGTAGTCGAACTCCTCAGCGATGCCCTGCTTCGCCCACGTGCGGTTGTCAAGCAGGGTCACCAGCGACTCCTTCTGGGTCAGCTGTGGGTGAGAGGTCAGGTAGGTAATCATGTGTGCATCAGAGTCATCGACTTACAAAAGCTCGATGGGTCTCCTACCACTTCCAGAAAAACCAGACCAGAAGAAGAAACCTGCACCGTTCCCGTGGAAATTTCATGTCACAAGGTGCACCATACTGAGATGCTAACAGTCCGTCTTTAACCCACAGACGGTCACTGATTCATGCCTCTTCTGCACCCTGCAAACCCTCGGCTCACCACTATGCCTCACAGGTTTAAAGTCAGGGGGCGCTGTGGAGTACCACTCCTGCCATCATTGGCATTCACACCACAGGTACTAGCTGAATGGGGTGGGGGCTCAAAGAGATCCACCTGCAGCAGGCGCAGGGAGCAGACGGGCACAGACACACACAGACACACACGGAGCGGAAGCAGGGTACCGCCAAGCTGGCGTCTGTCCCTCACAAAAAGCCAACAGCTCAGGCGACCCAGCCCCCCCTCCCCCCACCCGCAGACCCCCACCTCAACTCCTCCTGCAGGCGTTTTATGCCTCATCGCTGTTGGCCCTGTAGAGCTGGGCTAAATATGGATCACAAGCCGGATGGAGGAAGGAGCCGGTGTGACAGACATCGTGTCCATGACAACCCCAAGAGGGACCAGGTGACTGCCTTCATCTGTGCCAGACGGCCCATGGTCGCCTGTCATTCTCAGGCCCCTCCCACAACTTTAAGCCCTGCACATCCCATTCTGTGCCATCTGAATATAATAATCACTGTTAACCACCATTTGCAAGTGACATACAAACTCCACTCTCACACACACACACACACACACACACACACACACACACACACATAACCTACCTTCCCAGCCATAAACTGTCCAAACCCAGGAGGAAAGGTCAGAGTGGAGACAAGGAGAGTGACCAGGGCAGGGTACAGCAGTCGCCTGGGACAGGGACAGAGAGACACATTACCACTGAGGCTGGGAAAGTGAGAGGAAGTGAAAGGAGCCATTGCCACTATGGTGAGAGAGAGAGTGACAGAGAAACATTAATATCAATGACAGTGTGTAACCTTCATTAAGGTAAGCATAGCCACACCCACACATGATGACCACACCCATGTCACATCCAGACCACACCCACCATACACCCAGGCCACACCCACACTCACTTCTTCATCAGGAACTTGTTGATGGCTTTCTGCTTGCGGATGAACTGGACTATGAGCCTGTTGAAGTAGACGAATAGGGCACCTCCAAAGCCACTGGCAATCCTGGGGGGGGGGGTGAATCCGTGAATATACTGCCATTTACATGAGTGACATAACATTATCATGTATCAGACAGCAGCTGGTCCATGACAACCAACGATCAACGGCTGAGGCTTCGTTCAAGTCAACCTCATAATTAATCAATCCATTCAATCTCCAGCCCACACTGGGGGGGAATATGAGTGGCTATTTCCTTCACAGATAATGAATGTAAAGCATTTTAAATATCCACACAATGTGCCTATTCACACAGCTTAAAGAATCTATATCTTGTAAATCTTAGTAAACCAGCACGACATGGATGTCTCTCGTAACAGCATAAACAAACACTAATTAATTAAGATGTTGCAGAGGCAGAGAGCACCCCCAGGTCCAAGCGAGGGCATGTTCTCCAGCATGCAGACACCTGCACACCACTGTTCTACAAGCAGGGCTCCACATCGCCATCCATCTTCAGGATGATGTCATCGAGAGACCATCTCTACGACTGTGACCTCGATGTGCTGATGAATGGCTTAAACTCGGAAAACCCCCCCATGTCCCACCCTCACATCTATCAAACTGAATGAGATTAAAGGTCAAATGAAATACAGAGGGTTTCTCTGAGCTGACAGGTCCAACCACCTACCCATCCAGGGTTACCACCTAAACCAGGTCAGGGAGGATACTTTCTCTAGGACAGGGTTTGTGAACTACCATTTCAATTAAAAAGATCTGAATTTCACTTTAGCACTGAGTTCTTGCTGCGTGCTGATTGGTCAGTCTCCTATAATCATGCGTGTGTCACTAATCTTAATGTGAAACAACTGGATGAGTCTTTCAATCAAAGAAACAAACCAGTAAAAGCACAAGAACCACCAAACTTTTTAGCCAATCGCAGGAGCCTTTCAGTTTTAAAGTAGTTTGTACGACAATAAATAGGGAGGACGTTGCGGAGTCTACAGTTTGTAAAACCTGAAGTAGCTCAAAGTGTCCCCCTGACATGGATTAGGTGGTCATCCTATACCCACCCTCAGTTCCAGGTTTAGCTATGTCTTAGTCTTCAGAGACTGGTATCAAATTCACAGGACTGAGTAAAAACATCAAACAGAACCCAGAGCTGATACCATTAAACAAAACCCTAAGCCCGGTGCCAGTACCAATATCAAACAGAACCCTGAGACTGTTACCCATCGCTCTGACCTACCCAATTACAGCAAAGGCAGGGAGCTCTTGGAGGTCAAAGGGGAAGTCCAGCCGAAAGCGGGTTTTGAAGAGAGCAGTTATGGTCTCTGTTGAAAGAGGCAGGGGGTGTTTACTATACAGCAGGCATCTCCAACTGCAGCTACTATCCAGTAAGTTTTCTGTCCTACCTGGCTTCTGATGAGCCGCACTTGTTCACAGGTAAATACCAGGAAAGTGTGGCTCATCAGATACCAGGTAGGATAGTAAACCTACTGGAGAGTAGCACTCCAGGACCAGAGCTGGAGACCCCCGCCATAGAGGGTATGCACATGACATCACAATGGGAGTGGCAAAAAGACTGAGAGGCAGCGTGAGCATTCAGCCGCCAGAGCACGTCTAAAATGGCAGAGAGGTTGTGTGACTTACTGTGCTGTCTGAGTGCAATGGCATGCTAAATGAGGTACGTAGTACATGTATAAATGTCAGGAAACGCGATTCCTGGTCACATATCAGCGGCCATGGTCCACTGGTCCTTCGGTAAATTGTATAGATCCCTGTTGAGTCCACGTGCTTTTAATTTAAGCTGATAATCATTTGTTTTGCAGTTTCCCAGACTATAATAAGCCATGTTGCAGCATGTTTTGCCACTCAGTACATCTGAGGGGGCGTGTTCTGGCAGGGAAATGACGTCAGTCAGTGCATACCCTCTGTAAATAACTAACATCGAGCAGCTGGTCGCATAGCAAAGCAGTACTTTGAGAACAGAAAGGCGTGTGTACATTCAGAAGAGACCTCAGTTTATAAAGAGGCACCAATAAGTGACCAAATCGCAGCCGCCTTGCCGCCGTAACGAGCGCAATAATCTCACCCTCATCTCTGTTCCACACGGCGAGCACCCTGAAGATGAAGGCACTGAAGGTGGCAGCGAAGAACCCTCTCCAGTAGTTTCTCACGGCGAAGAAGGTGGACGTGACCTCGATGCTGAAGAGGACGCCTGGGGATGGAGGAGCACGGCTCAGGAGGAGGGGTCATGGCGGTGGCGGAGGCGGCGACATCCTACCCGCATGGCCAGCAGGGGGCTCACCTCCGATGGGTGCCGCGAAGCAGCAGCCGACGCCCACAGCACAGGCGGCTGCCAGCATCTCGATGTTCCGAGACTCGTTCTGAAACGACCAAGCCGGGCCATGAGCATCAGGACCTCGGAATGAGCTGCCGGACTACATCTGGTCATCAGACTTCTACACCTTCAAGAAACCTTCAAGAACCCATCTGTTCCAGGAACTCCTCTACTAGCCTGATAACTCTCTATGATCTTGGATGTTCATATGCTGCACTTCTGGTCCTTAAATAGTCTTACTAGGTTCTTGCTTTGTTGGAAGTTGGTGTGTAGCTTCTGCTCCAATCCTGCTTACACTCATACCTGGGTATTGATTGGAAGCTCAGCCTAGCTGCACTTATGCCTAGTCGGCTCCTCGACAGCCAAATGTTTGCAATGTGCTATTTGCTTCACTTGAGTGTTGCTTTGGGCGAAAGCATCTGCCCACGACTGGCGGGGGGTAATGAAAACAGACACAGACAGAGCCCTGCCACTGAATTCCCGACCAGGACGCCAGAACACTAGGATGTGATCTATTAATGGAATGTGAGCGGGAATCCCCAAACGAGAGGTATGGCGTGCGGAGGCAGGGATGGGGATGCCGGGCCTAGTCGAGAGCGTGGGGTGGAATGTTCCACACACAGCTTCACACACCTGCGAGCGGCAAAGCCTTCCACACCTTTACCTTGTTTCCTATGAAGTTCTGCTCCTTGGGGCGGCAAGTAAGGCAGAGAGAGACAGAGGAAGTAAAACAAGCTGTATGACGGGCGAAGGAGAATCGGCCTGTGCTGGAAATCCCCCCTCATTACCAAAATGTGCACTATATAAGAGCATCCGCCATTTTGTCTCAATTCCCAAAGGTTAATCTGACGCACTGTACAGGGCACTATAAAACACCCAAACCTTTTCTGCGAAGATGGTGAAGCTTTACAATTTTTTGTACTAATTTTATTATTAAAATAATTGTAATATATCACAAAGACTCGCAAATCCATTTTCACCTTATCTAATTTATTCCAATACCTTTACGCATTCACTGTACTTTGCTGTATTTTGGGGGCAGTGTGTGGCTGATCAGGCTAGGCCTCTGTGTCTGTGATCAGAAGGTCACTGGTTCAAGTCCCAGCCTCAGAAGAATACAGTCACATCTTTTTGGGTCCTTGAGTGAGGCCCTTAACCCCCCAGAATGACCCTAGGCTGGGACCACTCTCAACTGTGTGTGTGTGTATGTGTATGTGTGTGTGTGTGTGTGTGTGAAAGAGCAAAATGGGACTGGCAATAAGAAGCATTCTGATGTACTTGTGCAAATGGCAAATAAACATCAATTCATTACGGCACACTGTACATTACGCAAATGTCAGCTGTCAAAGGTTGCTAGGATACAGCCGAAAGTATCTTTCGCTGTACCATTTCAAACCATCATTGTGTTGCACAGATCAATCCCGTACATGGTAACGACACAGATTTCCCTATGCAAGGAACAGTGGACGAGTACAGCTTCTGCTTTACGTGATGCTTTGCAGACGGCCCAGGCAGGCTACAGGGGGCTCAGGGCCTGGGGGGATCTGCGGAAGCCCCGGGGGCCGCAGGTAGAGTGAGGCACAGGACAGCTCATGAATATTCCCCACACGTGAGAAACCCACGAGCGTGCCGCATTAACTTTGTGGCTAACCTACAGATCCGTGCCTCTATACACGAGTTCCGACAATGATAGACGAGCAGAAAGCAAATCTTTAAAGCTGAGATTCCTGCCCTGCACACCCGCCAAGCCCCAACCAGCACTATCGCTAGGCTGAAATAACAGGAAATTTATGAATAGCCTGCTGTGCGGCAGGCAGGGGGGGAGTGCAACAGGGGGTGCCAGTATCATGTCCGTGTAAGGTGCTTGGAGGCTGGAGCGATCATCTTGGGGGGGTGGGGGGGGGTTAACGTCTGGGAAACAGGAAAATGCAACAGAAGTCTGAATGCTTGACGTATGGATGATTATGTGACAGCTCATGGTGGCGGACCCCAGACTGAACAAAGACCCATTAAAACCTTTATTTCTCTACAGCGCCTCCCAGAGGCTGTACTTTTAATCAAGTGAGTGTCAGCCGCTCTCTACAGGTAAATTGGGTGTACAAATGTCTCGGTTGCCTGGGCGGGCAGCCCTTACCTCATAGATCCCACCGAACAGCGACATGAACTTGCTCAGCAGGGCTGCACATAAACTGGCGATGTGGACAAACGGACCCTAGGAAGGGACAGATGGGGAGGGGGTGGGTTTAAACAGGGAGTTTGGTGATGCCTCACACCCCCGAAACGACGTGGTGTGTTAAAAAGCTTGGAGCACCACAGGAAGCCTGGAGGTAGGCCGCAATGCATGAAAGTGTGTGCAGGGGGTCCGGCCTGTGGTCAGAGCCTGTGATGGCAAACGGACCCATTAGAGACACCCAGGACTGACAGATGACTGCCACACCAGACTGCAGGACCACAACCACAGACCAACCAACCGGACCTCCCTCATACCCACAAACATACCTCCCGCACCCCTGCAGGCACATGGCACTTCTCCTCGATCAGAACCGCCCAAAATGGCAGAGCCGCGAAAGGTCATGACCTCCGGGCCGGCTGGCATACTGGCCATGGCTTCGGGTCAAGGTTCTATGAGGTACTCAGGTGTGAGAACCGCAGAAGTACCAGGAGTGACCTGCTTTTTCTGGCACCGCCGCCGGTCCGGCAGGGGACCGGTCACGTCCATCTGGAGGCAGGAGGAAAGGCTAACGGAGGTGTGTGTGTGTGTGTGTGTGTGTCTGTCTGCTCCTCTCCGCTCCAGAATCCTTTTGTTCCACAGGTATTTTTAGATGTTATGAACCTCTCACCTCCCACCAGCACGGCTTACACACATTTCGATTGCATGCACACACACACACACATACACACACACACAAACACACAGATTAGGTATGTATATATTAATGGGCACTCTCCATTCATCTCTATGGGCAAAACCCTAATCCAACCTGAACCATAAGTAACCATAAATATTATATTATATTATATGACCTCACACACACTGCCTTCCCCGTCCTGCGCCCCCTCACCTCTTTTCCCAGGGGCATCCCACTGCCCAGAGCGCACGTCAGGCCGATGACTTTGGCCACGAAGGTCTTGAAGGTGAGGTATTCTTTGAGGACCACACCCCGGAGGATGGTCTTCATCTCTGGGATCCCTGAACCTGGTGAGGCCCGGCAGCAGAGCAGCTATTACGCCATAAGGACGAGGAACGGCAAGCCCGTTAGCCCGTTAGCCCATTAACCCATTGGCTCGCTAGCCGGTTAGCAAGCACGTGACTCACCCACAGCCTGTGGTGCGAGGATCTGCGTGAACCCGGCGGAGAACGTGATGAGGACCACGGGGTAGGTGACCCATGCCAAGTACTGCAGGAGCACATTGCTATCCAGCCCTCCATACATCCACTTCTGTGCTGCATGGGCACAGAGACATTCAGGTCTACCTGTTAGCTCTGCACCATCCAATCAGATTCTCCGACTAGCGTGAGATCTAGTGGTTTTCAGGGACACTCTCAGACACACTTTCACTGGCCCTTGCCATCTTAATCCTGGCCTTTCTGCCCCCTCCCACCACCAGCACAGACTGACTCATCAGTCATTCCCCAGCTGGATGTGAAACAGGCACTCAGTCCTGTTTTTGGGCTTTAAATCTGTGGCTGAGGGTTCTCATGGATTTTCAGGTTCACACCCTCCATCTTACCCCCGCGCCGGGCAGCTAAACTGCAGAAGCCAGCAGCAAACAGGCCACAGTGGTAGTTATTGGCGGGGGGGGGAATAGCTTCCACAGGAACATGTCATCATAACAGAGAGGACAATGCTGAGATGCAGCCCTTCCAGGACACCCTGTCCCCAGGCATATGGTACAGCCTCTGTCCAGTCCAGGGTCTCAACCATATCCCTGCTATCCCCACCCATGGCCCCCAATGACCCCTGAGAAGGGGGATTTGTAGGGGCGGGGCCATGGGGCACTGGACCTAGCTGAAAGATGATTGGTCCCCGGAGCGCCACTTCCCCTGTCACTCACCGATCCAAAGCACATAGCACTCTCAAAGTCTTGAGACACTAGCTTAATTCAGTAAAAATATTGCATATTTATTGGTTTTATAACAAAAACAATCACTTTATTCATTTGTATACAAAAAATTATATCATATTAGGAAAAAAAACAGTAGTTTTAAGTAAAGCATTTATTTCAAGTTGTAATAAATTGAAACACAAATTATATTTCTAAAACAGCTGTTCTTAGTTAAAGAGTTCATCGCCGAATAGTCTCACTGGGAGCTTTTTAATTAGTAACACCGTTGCAATAACATAAAACACCAAACATTTGTGTTTAGTGGCCCTTT
>JAAGVU020000036.1:741298-751629 GCA_011763525.2 Mormyrus iriodes | reverse complement strand
AAATGATGACATTTAATAAAAAGAAAATGTCTGTGTGGAAGATATGAGCAGATATGTTCAACACCACTTGTTAAGGGACTTTTGTTATGAAACCAACAAATTTGCAATATTTTTACAGAATTTAGTAAGCCCCCCCAAGACTTTCTGTGTGCACTGTATCATTGGCTAATAAGGTTGGATAAGCTTGGCCCCTCTGCATGAATTATGGCCCCTCTTATGCCTCCCACCTAAAATAAAAAAATCCACAAATGGGATCTCTACATCTACCGAATCATTGATGGAAATGCCTCTTGACCCCAGGCTCACCTTGAAGGCACATGGCAATAGCGAAGTCCATGACCCAGCTGACCAGAGCCATCAGAAGGCCGAGCAGGATAAGGAAGATCCAGTCTTCGCCCACACGCGAGATGAGGAACTTCTGACAACGGACTGTGCAGACTGCAGGAGCCGACAACAGAGGGAGACACCGATGACAGCGTTACACGGTGAGTTGCTCTGATAGTGGACCGCGTTACCCACAATCCCATGGGCCAAGCTAGCCTGCTCAGTGTGGGAGTGAATTACCTAAAATCCACTGGCCCGCGTGCTCCTTGAGGGTTTACATAACCTAGCAATCACCTGATCCCAGAACCCGGAATCATCAGTGTAATAAAACATGGTGGATGTAAGAGAGCAAAGCAGACAGCAGTGAGTCAGAGGGGCCGGCAGGCATGTGGCACAAACACAGTCCCCATGGCAACATTCACCAAGGTCCCCCGAGGCTCCAGCTGGCCTCTCATCACTTGGGGATTTAGCAATAATAAAATAAATAATAGCAACTGTAAAAATGCTGTTAGTCAGGCTTTATCTCAGTACGTTCACAAAGCCCTAATCGTGTAATCAAAGGATTTGGATTTCCACCAAAACCTAAGTAGCTGAAGTCAGGAGCTGACTATGTCATGCAGTCAGATGACATTACGCCAGGCTACCGCAAGTAAGGAGCGGCCCCCAGCTGCCTGTGGAACCCCCACACCAAGCTCTCCCTAACCTGGACAGTAGACCAGTAGCTTAAAAATCCTGTGCACATGGTCACACGCCATCACTATATACAGAAATACTTCACTGACCCCCGGGGGGAAATTGTCTTTTTGCCTATCCCATTTTTCTCTCCATGAGACACATGTACAAGTGACAGCAAGTTTAGGGGTCACAGCACAGGATCAGCCAGACGGGGTGGATCTGAACCAGCAACCTTCTGATCACGGGCCCAGAGTCCTAACCAGCTGAGCCACACGCCACCCCCCTCAACTGATACCCGGGGAACCAGACAGGCAGCCTATGGTATCCCAACATGACACAGGTACCTTCTGACAGGCATCCGCACCATCCGTTAACCAGACTATACCTTTGCTCCATCTTGCATGTTTGTGACGGGTGAACAGAGGCCATTTTCCCAGGAGAGAACACAGCCTAGGCAAGGAGCAGTAGAACGAGGAGGTGCAGGAGGGAGGGAGAGATGCAGAAAGTTGTGGGAGAGAGAGACACTTGAAGGGGTATGAGAGAGAGAGAGAGAGAGAGAGAGAGAGAGCGGCGAGAGGCTCCCCTGCACTGCAGAGGCCGGTGCTTTCCGAGCCGCTTGCACACACTGGCAGCGCACTGTAGACACCCCGAACCTCTTGGGCCCATGTGTCAAACGCAAGCAGAAAAACGTGTCAACTAAAATAAAAAGGGCTGAAACCATGGTCCTCTTACACAGATTCCCAGTAAGTGTTCAGTGAACGGAGGAATACCCAGCCTCCTCTCACATTTATGCTGTTTCTATTTCTACGGAATCAACAATTCCTGGAAACTGAAACATTCTACAAGCCATCTGCAGGCTGTCTGATGACCCCTGACATTAGCTGTGCGTGGGGATACAGGATGATCCCTGGGAATAGCTCTGCAGTGCCGCTATTCCATCCAACTGAGATGATCTTGATCCAAATTTAAACCACATTCTGCCTGGTCCACTCTCTCTCACCCACTCTCTCTCTCTCTCACCCTTTCTGATGTGCTGATGTTGTCTGTCTCTAATAGAGGTTGCCTTGGATACAATATGCATCTCATTGCAGGTTCTAACATGTGAGTGTAAGACCTGGATGCTGATCCAGTAATGGCTCCATTAAATATCTCACCCCGCCCCAACCCCCCCAACAGACCTAACCCTCCTCATTGCAGTACAAAGTGGTAGTAGAACTCCAGCAGAGACACACACACACACACACACACACACACACAGTACTTCACAAAGACCACAGGCTGACATCACCCATCAAACATACTGTTAACACTGCAATGGGGCATCTGTTGCTTGTGCACAACAGCACACTGCTGGAATGTAGGGCAACTCTGCCCCCTGCTGGACCGAGCAGCTCACTGCAGCATGATCATTCACCGACCACGCACTGCAGTCCGCCAGTCGCAGAGTACAGAAAGGGCCGCGTGGGTGACACTCATCCCAACCTCATGGATGACAGGAAACAAAAGTGGCTGACAGAGGCCCCCACAAAGAATTCTGACGGGGGGAAATTCTGCCTACTGAGAGTCACTATAAGTGGCATTTCCTCAGTAAGTGCTCTCCTGTACTGCAGAAATCACTGACTCACAAAGAGCTTTACCTCCCTCCCCCCCCCCCCCCCCCCCCCCCCCCCCCCCTCCCCCCCCCCCCCCACCCCCCCCCCCCCCCCCCCCCCCCCCCCCCCCTCTGCTCCCCTCCCTGCCTCCCCCCTCACTCAGCCATCTCCCACACACCCCACAAACTCCCCAAACACCCGGCACACAAATCAAACTGTTTTTACTGTGATGGTGCCTCGTTCACGCTTTATCACACACCAGCAACCGTCTGCAGATTACAGACACCATACCGACCTCATTCCTGCCCGGGTCTGTGCCTGGAGCCAGGGGGCAGCCTTGTGTCCCTATCCCCCCCCCGAACGCCGACCGTGTGTGGTCATTGAGAGGAGAGCATGTGTCACCCGGGCGAGAGGCTACAGCCACACAGATGGGATCTCTACATCTACCGGATCATCGATGGAAACATTTTGTTGCCATGACAACAACCTTTGTGAATAAAAGCGGCAGCACCGCAGGCACTGTCTGGTACCTGTGACTCAGAGACCCCCAGTGCCGACTCTGCCGAGCCAACAGGCCGCGGCCCTATGCAGGATAACCAGCTCAACCAGGGGCTCTCTGTGGCAAAACCAGCTCAACCAGGTTCTCTCGGCAACCTAACCAACTAAATCAGAGGCTCTCTAACCAGCTAAACCAGGGGCTCTCTCCAGGACAACCAACAAAACCAGGGGCTCTCTGCGGGCTAGCCAGCTAAACCAGGGGCTCTATGCGACGTAAGTAGTTTCACTTTCACACACCTGACACAGTGACATCTACAGAATTGGTTCCCAGTCCAGCCTGACATTATGAAAACTAATTCTAAGTACTTGCTCTGTTCTGTGATTTTAATGAATAGCCTGCAGAGTAAGACGTCAGTAGATGGCACTACTTGAGCATCGTGCCAGCTGGATGAATCGTGGGGTGTCACCAAGCGGCGGCGGGGTCTTCCTCCTCTGTGAAACGGGAACAGCGAACAGCAGCCGAGCCTGCAGCCATGCCGCCACCCCCAAGGCACTCAGACACATCCTGTAAGATTCGGATGCTGGACGCCCCTCAGGTCGAGGACGAATGACATCAAGGGCTGAGACATGATCCAAATGATGCCCACGCTGATCACCATCTGTCTGCAATCTGTACTTTATAATCAAACACCTTCATCTTCCTCCCACCTTTAACAAATTAACTATTTACTCCCAAGATGGGTCACACCTCCCAAAGCTCCACCCATTCCACCAAAAAATACATCCACTCCAGCAAAGCCCCACCCACTTCTTCAATGCCACACCCAGCCATAACCTTGGCTTGGTTCTTTTTATTGAACAGGATTAATGATGAGTATGTGTACTGGAGAAGCATGTTAGGGGGTGAAGGGCCTGCTCTCGGCCTTATGAGTCTGATGATCCTTCATTTGGACATAGACGAGGGCCATTCACTGCAGGAACAAGGGCAGGGGGCGTGTCTACAGTATGTACACAGATAGTGGGGCAAGGTGTGAGAACTAAGGAGAAGCAGAGGCAAATGAAGCTACAACAAAGTATGACATTAAGGTGAGTAGCCTTTCCTTCAGCTCTGAAAGAGCCGTGCCTGAACAGGACAGCCCATGTAATGCTCTATTAGCCAATCAGAGCTCAGCACCGACAGAAAAGCCACTCGCCCAGTCAATGAGACGCTAGCATGATTCACGTGGTTGGTCTCGTGGGGGGGGCAGTGGGGAGCTTAAACACAGCTGCTCCCACAGACGGGGGACCCTTCTCCTCAGTAGATGGAGGTGTTAACGGTGGAGGAAGGGAAGCATTTAGTGAGTTTAATCTATTCAGCAAAGGTTTTACCAGAGATAAAGTCCTGAGGTGGAGGTTCCAGGATGTAGGGAAACCCTGAGGAAAATAAACAAGGATAGTTAGTGCCATTGAAATGTACTTGAGCGGGGCCACGCCCTCATATGGAGGGGCATAACCAGTTTGCACAGGCCACGCCCACCCACATCAGAAAACCACACCCCCATCACTCACCATGTTCTTAACGCAGCCATGGAGAGGCTGGTTCTGCAGCACCACTCAAAAAGGGTCAGCTATACCACCCCGGCTACGTGAAGTAAGTCCACTTCACCAGCAGATAAGGAGCCATCTGTGATGACATCACAGACCTGCTCCAACATGATTGGCTGCATCCTGTGTGTGTGTGTGAGCATATGTATGACTGTGGGCAGAGAAGTCAAAACAGACTTGGTGGCTGAGGTGACAGACCACAATGCCAAGGACACTGTCACCCATGTGGGAGGCAGTGACAATAGCCACCTGCTGGGAAGGGCGGGGTACGAAGTGGAGAAGCCCTGACAAGGGCCAGGTAATGAACACAAGCTAGAGGATGGACTGTGCGAGGAGGGACGTGCCATCTTGGAGGTTTGAGGGGTCAGGGCTAGGTCACCCATTTGCAGAATGAATGAGAAGGCATCTTAACATCCCCACACACAGTGATGTTTGACTGTAAGACTCTGTAAGACCCAGCTGACAAATGTGCAGATGTAGCGCTTTCCAAACCCACCCATACACAAAGCTCACTTCTGTCCAGGAGGGGAGACATATTGTATACTGGCCATCATTTCCAGCCTGGCACCGGTGATATGTTTTCTTTAAAATGACCCATCAGCATCACCACGTGCCTGTCCAGCGAATGTGGGTGCTACAGAACCCGGCCTTCTCACCCAGAGCAACTGCGTCGAGGCATCCATTCACCGGGACAGACCTGTTGCCATGACAACACCTTCAGTAATCCACGAAGCACTGAAGACAAATGTAAGAGCCAGATGAGCACCAGGCCTGGACGCGAGCAGGTTTCCATGGTGACGGCTGGTCCCACATGACATCTGCTGACATCATGCATGTCACGGTGTCCACCCCCAAAACCGCGTGCTATTCACACACTGTCCCAGCAAGGCAGAGACGTAGTCCATCATACAGGAGCTGGGGCCTTGAAAGATCATAAGACTCCTGGCCGTGGCATGCTACCCACCTGATTAAGATGGCAGAAAGAGTCCCCTGCAAATAGGCGTGGGGATCCCCACCTGTACCCAGCCCACTGTACTCAGAGAGAAGGAGAAGAGCCAAGACCGCACACCGCAAGTCACACACCAGGCCAATGCAGGCCGCCTCCTTAGCCGTTCACCCCTTTTTTCTCCAGGAGCACTGCTCCCCCTGCTGGTAAGCTCACATCATTGCAGAGGAGGAGAAAAGTGGTCAAGTGTCCTAGGCGACTGAATCTCACAGAACTGCTGCAGGTCAGACATCAACAAACCAGGAAGCTCCCGGCATGTCGGACTCAGTCTAATCATCCTCTTTGAGCAGCTCCGGTTTCGATGTACAATAGTGTTTTTTTAAGGCAACGCCATAAAGAGCGGAATGACTCAGAGCCGCGGCAGCCAAGAGAAGCTTCAAATTTAGCATCGAGTCAACTCCCCCCCCCCCCAATAAGGGCCAGGCAGCGCGTCCAGCTCTGCCACCTCCTATCAGATTCACGCGTAGCAGCCACAGCAACTTTGCCTTCATCTCATCCTGGTGCTGCGAGTCCTGCCGGCAGCCCACAGAGCGCCGAGAGTGGGCCCTGCATCTCTGTGGTCACATGGCCTCCCGCTAACTCCCGCTAGCTGTGGCCAGCTCATGCGAGGAGGAGGACACGGATTTAGCAGACGCATCAGAGCTGTGACAGGGGGGCTTAAGGAGCCACAAAGGAGAGGAGCAGAGGCAGGGAGGGACAGACCCGCAGAGTGTGGGCGAAAGAGGCGCAAGAAAAGAGACAGCCACTAGAGGGCACTCAATCCATACGGAAACAGCAATCAACAGCAATTACATGTAGAGAAATTTTGAGTTTGAAATGAGCCCCATCGTGTGTGGGATGAGGTATAATAGGGAAGGACCACTTCACACGCAGCTGGGAGGAGAAATGGGCAGGTGAGCAACAAGCTTAAGGGCACACACACCACACGCTGGCTTTGTGGGATCATGACAGATCAAACGGACCACTGAGCAGTCAGCCGGAAAACACGCACCACAATTTACTGTTCCCGTACTTCAGTTTACCGTTACCATATATTAATGTCATGTTATTCACCTTTCTGCAAAAATTTATGACTTTGGAAACAAACCATCACTCCTGCCGTTAAATGTTCTGTCTTTGCTAGACTCATATTCTGAAAACATTCAGAGTGACTTTTAACTTCCTTTAGACTTTATCATATTAAAATAATCTATTTTTATTGTTCATACCCTTGAACAGGTAATCAGCAATACTTTTAGTTTCACCATTACGTAAATTTTGTTCAGATTAACAATTTGCACTTTTTGAGTCACCAGTTAAACCAAAGCAAAACCGACAACTAAATGCACCGCGGTAGAAACAGCAGCGCCCCCTACAGGATGGGAGGTAGAATATCAGGCTCGGTCTCTACAACACTGGTGATCAGCTCTGGAACATAACAGCTGCAGTCGGCAACCTAATTTAGCTGTCAGTCCAGCTCAGAAAGAAAGCTTAATACACAAGGAGGGGGGAAGGCCATAGGGGCAAAGAGACAGGGAAGGGGGCCACAGAGGTGAAGAGAGAGGAAGGGTGAAGATGTAGGGAAAGAGGTTACAGGGACAAGCAGACGTGCCAGATTTCCAGGGCCCACTTGCCCCCACCCCTGGAGGGAGGCCACACCCCCAGAGGGAAACCCCACCCACACTCACTCCTGCACTTGGCACAGTGGCCCTTCTCATACTCCAGCAGCTCGATGGAACGGCTTCTCTCGCTGACAGAGCGCCGGAGGCCCCCCTCGTCCCGCAGGCGTGCTGCTTCCTCTTTGGCGTACACACCCAGCTCCTGCGTGTACCTGCCATACATCTGGGGGGGGAGAAAGAGGTCAAAGGTCAGAGGGGGGCCTGCGCAGGATATGGACACCACGGCAGCCTGCCACACTTCTATTCGACTCAGCGTTCCTGCATCTCACTGGGTAAATGTGAGTGAAAATATTGACAGTTCAGGGGAAGGGAGGGGAGAGGTGCAGGGACACTGCTAACTTTAACCAGTTTGTCCAGTTAGAGCTTTCGAGTGTGGGAAAGACTGCGGCTGGGAATAGGGCATCTGTACTGCGTGGAAGAAAGTGCTCTCTCGCAGACAGAACACCCAGAAGAGATTTTCACAGGGCTGGGAGACGGTTCCAACACACACCTTACTCAGAAAAGCAGCCACTCACCAGATGTAAGTGCGTCATGAATGCTTCTGCCCGAATCATCATACGATAGTGTCAGCAAGCTGTGATTCGAGGGAAATCCTAAGGCCTGTAATGCGGGTGGCACGTCAGGGGTGGGATCTGCACTTACACACTGCTCCGAGGCCCACCATCCACACACACACACACACACACACACACACACACACACACACACGTGGGGGCAGACCTGGGATTGATGTGGAGCGGGGGGGGCTGGATACATGCCACTCCCCCATGGAGCTGGAATTATATCACTGGCTGAGATGACAAAGCAGCTCAATCCTGCTTCCCTAATACAGAAAATCCGATTTACAACGGAATGAGAGTGAGCACAGCTGGGGCTCCCCACCTGGCAGCCCACGGGAGACCCCGAATGGGGCGTTCCCACATGGAGTGCCAGGAGCCAGGCCTTCAGGCAGGACATGTGACGGTTCACACTGCCCCCTGGGTGAGGAACAGCAGCAGTGCGACGGTGGGAGGTGTTTGTGCGTGTATTGTGTAAGAGCTGGACGTGTCTGCGTGTCAGTCTGAGTGTGTGTGCGCGCGCATGCAGTGTGGGATGCAGGCAGGAATTCAGAGACACAAAGAGGGACTGTGTGTGAAGAAGGACAGCAAATACACAGATACAGACACGAGCGGCACGTATACACTCAGTCCAGCACAGACAGACAGACAGACAGAGTGACAGAGAGCTTGATGTGGTATCCCAGCACTGTCAACACTAACTCTCAGGCACTTCAAGCTGTAAGCCATAGATTCCCACAAGGGGAGTAGGAGACATGGGTCCCTTGTCCCCCCCTCTCTCAACCCCTCCCCTCTCAATCCCTTTCTGCCTCCTCTCCTTCCTCCTCTCCCCCCTCGTTCACACATTCTCCCGTTCCTCTCACATGGCCTCTCCCCTAACCCTGATTGGTCTATATTACACTTCAACCCACCCCCCAGGTCCTGCCCACACGCTCTGCTGCATAGACTCTGCCCACTACGCAAGGCAGGCCTGGCATCACAGCCACACAGCCCCCAGGGAAGAGAGGCGCACATCTGCAGAGCAGCCCCAGGGCCATGTGGGGGGGCAGCAAGTAAGGCTTAATTAAGACCCCCCCCCCCCAGGCACAGCTCATTACCCTGGGTTTATATCACCATTGCTGTGGTTCGCTGTCATGCACCAGAAGCTCAGGGAACTGCAGGCGTGCGAGTACAAGCTGGCAGGAGGGCTTGGGGTCACCTGTCCAAAGGAGGACACGGAGGAAGAGGAGGATGCAGAAGGGGAGGAAGAGGAAAGGAACACAGACAGGGTGGAGGGAAAGAGGCAGGAAGGATGTCTCTTTAAGCTCACGTCAGTGGGCAGAACTGGGCTGCGTCACCTCACAGACCCCACGAGGGCATGGCAGCCCAGCCGATCCCAAATCAGCCTGCAGTAGCGAGCTGCTTACAGAAAGATACTGACCCCACAGCCCCACCCCTTAACACCACAGGGGCGTGGGGGAGAATTATTCAGGAGTCCAGCCACCAGGAGATGGACAAAAATGCAGAGGACTTCCCAGACAGCATCGCCACTCCACAGGGATACCAAAAAGCAGTGGCACCTTATTGTCCCATGGTACGCCCCACACACACACACATACACACGCAGATGAGAGTTGATCTGCTTCTCAGAATCACGTCATTCTCATAATTAATGATTCTCCCTCTCAAGGCTGATATAACATACCAAAGTCCAGCAATGTCTTATATGGGGATGATAATCAGGACAGTAGGGGAGACAGACAAACACACACACACACACACACACACACGGAGACAATGCTGGTTCAGTGCTCATAAGTGAATCTGAGCTCAGGCAGCCCCATACAGCGACTCCTGCCCCCTGTCACCTACAGCCTCCTCCTGTCAAAGGGCCGTTATGTCAAACTGTAAGGGGACGCGGGGCACACAAAGGCCTCTTGTGAGGGGGGGATGATTCACAGTGTCCTGGGAATGCAGAGCAAGGGCGCAGGCAGCGGCCACGAGGTCGCGGGATCACGCCCCAGGTAGTACAGCGGCAGGCCAGAGCATGATCTCCGGATGTGAGGCAAGCGAGCAGAACACAGAGATGGGGATGGATCCCGTAGCGTGCAGGGCGAATGACCCGCTGGATGAGGGCGGAGCATAGAGATGGGGATGAATCCCGTAGCGTGCAGGGCGTATGACCCGCTGGATGAGGGCGGAGCATAGAGATGGGGATGGAACCTGTAGCGTGCAGAGCGTATGACCCGCTGGATGAGGGCGGAGCATAGAGATGGGGATGGATCCCGTGGCGTGCAGGGTGTATGACCCGCTGCATGAGGGCGGAGCATAGAGATGGGGATGGATCCCGTGGCGTGCAGGGCGTATGACCCGCTGCATGAGGGCGGAGCATTGAGAGGGGGATGTATCCCGAGGCGTGCAGCGCGTATACCCCGCAGGATGCTTGCTCAGCGTGCTG
>JAAGVU020000036.1:693636-741198 GCA_011763525.2 Mormyrus iriodes | reverse complement strand
CGGCGTGGCTCCGAGACGGCGGTGCTCCCTGCATTTTATGCACCAAAGAACTTGTATATGGCATCGTAAGGAATGCGGGCAGAGCCTTGTGTGTGGCAGCTCGTCACAATACAAAACCACAAAAACGGAACCACATACTTCCTCATTGCGATGACAGCAGCTTCACAGGCACCCCATTCGTGGGCTGTGTGCTGATCATGTGATTGGTGATCAGCAGATCAGCTGACCCCAGACTGGCATGCAGATACCATGAGACCACAGAAGTGACATTTCTCTTTAGCAAGGTCTCTTAGCCTTAAGTTCAATTCATACTATTAGCAGTGGCTGCAAATCCTCCACTAGCCCAGTCAGACCATGGCTCACAAGACCCCTGGAGCTGGGGCTGTTTGCACAGGTTAACGTTTCAGCTGACTCCCAACAGGGAGCCAGGGGCCAGGGGTCGCGCCTTTCCGACCACAGGGGTTTGCAGCTGACCGAGCCTTTCATCCTGCAGCCAATGGAATCAAGCCACCTTAGTTTGCACTCAGCCGATTGTGCAAGTGGCTAAGCCGATGGCACAGGTGCACAGCCAGGCAGGGCCCTCTTAACATCACATGGCATGTCACATGGTACAAAGGAGCCAGAGACAGCCGCAGAGCAAAGGAACCAAAGCGAGCATTACAAGTGCCAGTGTCAAGGCAACAAGCTGGCACAGCGTAGATGAAACCGGGATCAGTCACCAAACAAGCTGACAACAGGACCACCCTGGGGTCAAAGGTGACCAGCTGCATGCTCGGGTGGTCATATGACCATGATCTTACAGCCCTCAGTGTGGGAACAGCAACAGGCAGGTTGCACAACTCAGAGGCCAGAGAGTTCGTCTTTGGAGATGTGCTGTCCAACACCGAAACTGGGCTCATGGCTTTGCCAGAGAACCAGTGCCCTTGAGAGTGAAGCCAAGAGTCAGTATATAGCAACCCTCATCTAAAGGAAATGAGATTACACAGCCCTTCTTACCAGAACCCCAGGCTGTTGTGCTCAGGAAGTCGTGAGGACATCGCCTTGCGGTTTACCAAGCTCGTCTACTGAGGAAAGCTTCCTTACACCTCCTGTAAGTAAGTTAGAGTCACAGCAGTTCTCTGTGGGTAGCGATCAGCTGCCCCTTCAGGGAGTGCCCCAGCTGTGGCCCAGGAAGCCCAAGGGATTCAGACAGGGTCACCAAACAAGTGACATCTTATCAGGATGGACTTTGGTGGCCCATTAAGTGCTGTGGTTAGGGTTAGGGCTGGGGTTGTTGTCCATGTTAGAAAGGACGGAATACTTTGTCCTTCAAATGTCCTAGAAGATGATCAAGAAGCATTTTGTAAGACTGCACTCCTAGAGAAACCGCTACAAATAGAGCCATTAATGACCTACAATTCAAACAACCCAAGAAGGACCAAGTGTGTGACAATATTTGATGACTGTTAATTCCAGCCTCGGCTGGGTGATGGATCCAACTCATTCAGTCACTCAACGACCCCGAGTCTGGGGAACCTAAAATCCTGGCGTAGCCACCAATGCTACTGAGCAAAGGCAAGCTTCCAGCGAGCAGCTAATCAACCGAATCAACCCTAAGCTTCCTTGAATCCATACTTGGAACTTCAGCTGAACTGGGTATGGGAGGATGTGCGAAAAGTGACCTCTTTTAGTCAGCATACTAATTCTACAGAGAAAACCGAAAGCCAACACCACATGTGCTAACAAAGGACTTCTGAACTGGACTGAATTTGAAGGTTGGGGGGGTGGTCGGGCCAGCCAAGAGCAGCACAGAGCCTCCATTCTTCCGGTAAGTTTATGGTCTAATGCCTGCGTCCGACCAGAGTCGGTCACCGCCCCCGCCTGCGTGTTACGTCCAAATTCATACAATTAAAAGGTTAACCCTAACCAGGGCGGCGAGGAATGGGAGAGGGGGAGGGTGCAAGTGTGCTACAGGCATCTTCCTTTCCAAGCTCAACAGGAAGGAGACCAACTAGAATCTGGTGACCTTGGCACAGATGGAGACGCATCTCCAAGCCGATGACTGAACACAGGACGCCCCCGTCAGGTGAGACAGGCACAAAATCATTGAGCTCCAACAGCTTGGAGTGTCAGTTCACCTTCCCACCCTCTGCTGCACCCCGAGTCTAGGTGCAGTGTACAGGGACCCGCATAAATGCAAAACTTCCAACTAACAATCTGCTGCTCTGTTCCTGTTTAACGGCCCATTCTCCGTCATCATTATCATCATCATCATCATCATCATCGAAGACAGCGGGGACAGCGGGGACAGAGCTTTCCCACGAGCTGCCATTGGCTGCAGTGCTAGGGCAGGAGTACAGTATGAGCCACTGGGAAACGGTCCAAAATGGACTCACAGAGCAAACCAACACATTCACTGGTAACCAAGGGGGCTCGAAGCCGCGCACGGGTCCCATTCAGGGGGGTCCTGGTTCTCCTGAGGGGGTTCTAGCCCACTGATTTATGGGCTAAATCTGGAGGGGCACCAGCGCAGTGGTTTGGCAAATGACCCCGGCACCACACATCCTGAGGATGTCGCATCACCCAGACTCTGAAATCAGCGGCCTCCCCCATCTGGAGGTTTCTGCAGAGACACATGACTGACTGTTCACGCAAGATGAGAGAAATTGTCAAAGACATTGACACTTACTCCTTCCCTCCAAAAGGCACAGGCATGCAAACTCACGCAGATTTATGATTAGCTTTCAAAGTTCCCATTGTCAGGGAAACTCCAGGTGGGATACTATCAAAGGAAGCTATCCTTTACCACAGCCAGTGCTGCCTGGGAATCTCCAAAGAGGGAAAATGAGGGTGGGGGGGCCTTGAGTGTGAAACAGATGGTCACATGATCAGATCCAGTACCAAGTACAGAGTGGGACAAAACAGGAAGTTCGAACCGTTCTTCAGTAAATCAATTATGACTAATGAGTACTGACTGACTTATCAGTCCAGCTGAAAGAGGGGAGTGGCCATCACATGCTACGGTCCGCACCCCCCGTGCAAACACGCCCCCAGCTGTTTATCAGCAGAAACTCCCCATAAAGGGATAAATTATTTCAGGCCATTTTACAATCTTCCCAGTTACACACAGAACGTCCTCATGCGACTCATACTGCTTTGAGTGTCGCTTCGAAGGGACAGAGGGTGGATTGTGACCCTTCAGAGACTGCAGTGTCCGTACACACCCCCCCCCCGCCAGCTTTCTCTATCTGACACTAATTCTCAAAGAGACACCACGCATCCCCCTGTGGACCGCAGCGGTACGGTCAGTGTGCTTCCCAGCCTAGCCCTTGGTCAGTGCACAGCTCAGTGCCATTCCACAGGGCTTCTGATTAACTCCCCAAACAATTTACTAAAAAGCCACAGCTCTGACCCAAATACCCCAACTTTAACTGAGAACCAGAGAGCATTGAAGTTATTAAGGGATCCTCTCAAGCAGGGGGAGAGCTTACACTCCACAGTACCTGCACTACTGGTTCATGCACCTAGCCTAGCCTAGCCTAGCCTATCCCTGGGCAAAGGTCCTGAGGGGCAGACCCCCCTGCCATTCTGGACACTCAGCGCCGTTACTCATTAGTCAGCACCTCACCTATTAAATCAGAAAGTCAAACAGATTGTGCAAGAGCATCGGCATGGCTTTTAAGCAGCTGAGATATGCTTGAGATGCCTGAGAAACTGCTAATGGGAGCTCCTGCCTCCTCCTCTTCTCGGTTTACCCGCCGCAAGCCGGTTCAGGCGTTCAACAGCACTTATCAGATCTCTGACAGCTGCCCGCACAAAACAGCCGCTTTCGGACATGACCAGTATCCATGGCAATGCTCTGGGACAACTGTGCGTTACTGATAAGTTTTCATTGACTAAGCACGTGAATTTCCTTACACAAGAGCAACGCACATACATACATACATACTATTCAAGGTGACCTGAAAGGCTTTCAGATTCTCAGTTTCACATTGGGTGACATGAATATCATTGGTATCCAATAGCCTTTGTCTCATCACAGACAGCCATGAAAACAACATGCTGTTTAAGAGTGAAATATGACAGCAGGAACTATCTACTGCAGTCACTTAACGATTAAGACAGAAGTTCAAAGAATCTGGATGTACTACAGCGCATCCTAACATCTCAAAGGAGTCAATCTCTGCTTTGATGTTCATCAAAGGGAAACCAGAGCTGATTCTAGTTGTCCCAATCCTTAAATTGTCTGTATGAGGTGCACCCGAGGGCTTGCTCACACCCACATGTCCAGACACTTATAAAAACCTTGTGGGTGGGGCTTTTGTGAAACCGCGAGGTCTTCTTGTACCCGCTTTCCAGAACAATGACACAAGATCATGTGGCCCTCCCACGGTCCCCTCACAGAGATGTCAAAACAAGCACTTATCCATAGTTGCAAAACAGCAAAGAACAATAATGACGACATTTTAAACACCCTAAACACCTACAAAAGTCAAAAACAAAATTCCCAGCAAAATCACCTCCAAAGCAGAAAGCCTTCAGTGGCTTTGACGCTGCCTGGAAGCCTGTAGTAACAAGACAACCTAAGGACAGCGTGTTGAGTCAGAGCTGAAACTCAGAGGGTGTCAGGCGAGGGCACTATACACACAGCACCGGTCACCTTACAGCAGACAGGATTTGGCAGCTTTTCAGTGCAGCTCTGAAAGAGCTCCTATACCAGGACGATTAGGAACCTAAAACCGTTAGCCTGGGGCAAAGGTGACTCAGGGTGTGAAGATGCGGTCTCTGATTTCTTCAGGTGCTTCCAGTGACGCCACACATGGCCTTAAAGAGCCAGTCTGCGGTCGCTCTGAGGACAGAGATTCACGTGCTGACAGAGCAGGCCTGAAGGGTCGCTAAATTAGCAGCCCATGTTATGGGACCAGAACGTCAACCTCTGCAGCAGGAAACACTCACAGACCAGGAAGGAAGGAAACCTGGCGACATGTTACCGCTAAACTTGGAGACGACTCCTTCTTGGTCCAATGAGGGCTAAATGGGCGGGTCATGGGTGTAATATGGGTGTGGCAGAGATGGGGGTTCAGTGTACCTAGATAAGACAGCTCCATCTCTCCGTCAGGTAAACAGTGTGAAGTGAGGGATTAGGCTATTTCTGACGCGATATAAATCCAAAACAATCTCTGCTAAGGCCCATTCCGGCACAATCTGCTTCCATCAAGGGCTCGCTGTAGCTCAGCAGCAGAACCTGCATCCATGATGGTGAAGACATTAAGGGAGAGTGAAAGGCAGCCACACCGCCTCCAACCAAACCCTGATAGATGAATAGTATGTCTCAAAGACAGGCAGAAGTGATAATATGACTCCTGAGGTGTATGATTCAACAAGGTGATGGCAAGGTTTACCCACAGCAACTAAGAAGCAGACACGTACAGAGCCCTGGGCAGTATGAAAGCCTGAGCCCAACAGACACGGAGAAGGTCCCTCCACCGAACCAGAACATGGTTATATTGGTTACTTTGATTAACTCAGCTTACTCCATTAAGTGGCTGACATTCCGTAAGAAAGCCAGGTTCTGCATGAGCTGCAAGTTCGTCTAAGACCACAAAGCATTCAAAGTAAGATTTGGACTCAAAAAGCCCTCTCAAACATTAAGTTCTTCTCAGAACTATAGCTATTATTAAGCTGGATCTTTACGTTTTATATGGCAGCTTCTGGAAAGAATGCAGATCCCTTCGCTTATACGTGACACCGTATTTCTGTCTTTTTAATGCGGATTTCTGGGTAGCTAATATTTAAAAGTTCTCACTGTTTATTTTTTAATCTACTCTTAACAAGTAATAAAATAACAGAAACAAAAGGAACTCAGTTTTTTATTATTATTATCGAAAACGCATGTAGGGTTTTAACATTGTTAAAATGTTTTTAAAAAGTTTAAGTCGTACAAACGCACACTATGTAGAAAGTCATTTTTGTCTCTAAGAAGTTCCGAGTAAAGAGGGGGAAAAAACACTTCTTGTGCCTCAGGAGTCGGTATCTCCACATTCAGACCTGTACAAAAATTAAGTTACTATTCCGGATAACAGGGGGGGAAAGCGGCTCATTTAGGCGAGGGTAAAGAGCAGCAGTGCCCTTCAAAAGGGAGAATGACGGGCGGCCGCTGCGATCCCACGTCCCTGCGGCTGGAGCGAGGGTCTCCGGTGCGGCTCGGTTCCGGTTCGGGCGCTGTGAACCCCGCCGGCTCGGCTGGTCCTGTTTGCTCAGCGCCATTGTACTTTCCTCCTTCTGCGTTCAAAGTTTTAAATGGAGAATAAAAGTGCCGCACTTCGGAGCGCACGCCCCGTTCCTGGTAGTGCAGTGCAGACAGTGATCGCCCGGGCATATGCCGCCGATTTGCTCACAGACGGAAGGCATCTAGGTGCCGACATGCAGCCCCACACACCTCGGGCACCAGGACTCCTAGTCCCGGCACGCTGGGTGTCGGAGCCTCGGTGCACTTACCAAAGTCTGCTCGTACTGCAGAGCGCGCTGCTCCGCCCCGTCCCCGGCCATGGCTGCACTGAGCTCCCGCCTGGAACCGACGTGGTTCTGAAAGCCTGGACTGTCCGGACCGGTGCTTCGGTTGACAGTAGGACGCACGCCTGACAAGCCAGCCCAGAACAGCCGGCTCTTTGCGATCAGGCTCCCGTGCGATACGGTTACCTGTCCTGGTCCTACATTTTATATCCTCACATTTTTTAATCGCTCCAAGCTGAGGCGGGACTTGTGAGACTTGTGCGAGCTGCGCCTCCCCCTCCCTCCGGGAAAATGGTACATTCCGCACTTGTAATCCTGGTGAGGAGCAGAGATCAGTAGGCTCGGCGGAGGGGTGGGGAAATTTGCAAAAAAACTATAACTTGCTAAGTGTAAATTTAGCTGGTTGTATATTGTGTGGGCGTGCCTACTAGCAGGGTTACGCAACAGTGCCTCGTAATTCGCAACTTTTTCTAAATGTTTTTACCAACATCAGTGAAAGTCACTCACAGGGAGTCAAACAGGTGAGCGGCAGCTGGGACCGGCAGGGTGGCGTGTCTGCCGGGGCGCGGCGCTGTTGGCGTCCCGATTATAATGTGGCACATCCGACGCGAGCCAAACCCGCTGCCAGCCGGGCACTTCTCCCTGCAAAGCTCCACATTCCCCAGTTTTATTGTTTGTGCTACAAGTCACAAGGTACCTGTCTACCCTGTATTACACAATATTATATTGTTAATGTACTTCCTGCACTTGTTCAACACATTATTGTTGTCAATCTGCCAGTTTGTATATCCCATACCTACCTCATCCTCATATGACACTACTTACGTAATTATTAATTACTATGTATTTATTCTTATATTTCATTGTCTCGTCCTATATTGCACTGATGTTTTACTTATTCCCTCAAGGACCCCTGCAACTGTGGCACAAGATAAACAAACAAAACTTGAAACTTGAGGCTTGTAACTTGAAAAGGTCAGTTCTCTTTTATTCCAGCAGAAAACACGAATACCTGCATATTGTGCTTAAAAACGCCGGAATGCTTGAGGCGGTGTGGTGTTAATGAAATTCTTGATTGTGTTCGGAAATTTCATTTCTCTGCAGATTTCGCGGCCGCTCCTTTGGGGTGATTTCTGATCCCTTATTAAAACATCAACAGAAGGAAACAGATAATCACGGGATGGAGTTTGATGCTGTGCACAGCTTAGGTGGGAACGACATGCTTTGCAGGCTTTTATGTTTCTGGATAAAACCGGTTAATCTTGACATGGATAAAGCTAAGGGGCCGTCTGAAAACTCCCCTCCCGAGTTTCCCTTTATAATTTACTTAGCTGTGTGTTAATCGTGATACCGTTCAATGGGCTCAAATGACCATTATTTTTGGCCCCAATTATAATATAGTGTGGGCTGGCGCAGTGACTGAACAGGTAGCACTGTGGCCTCTGTGTCCAGGGTTGTGTAGATTTTGTGTGTTTTGATGTTCAAACTGTGCCCTGCCTCATGCCCCATGTTACCACTGACTCCTGGATCCTTGTGCAGGGCTAATCGCAGGACCTTTTACGGAAAGGGTCATAAGAGGAGCCATAATTCATACTGTGGGGCCAACCTTATAATTAGCCAATGATATGTTTTGACTCAGTGATTGATAGGTGAGGGGACAGCTTTCAGCCGGGCCCAGTGCCCCTGTCATTATGACCCTGTACAGGATGATTCGTAATGGAGAATGTTTGGATACAATACAAGGCTCACACAAAAAGGGGAATTTCAGTCCAACAAAGCCTATAAGAATAATTTCAGAAAGGTGACGGCCATGAACAATTGGTAACACATTAATCCTTGACGTCAACATTCATAAAGAAGGTTATTTTTAATTATTGTTACTTTCTGGAGCTACAGGAGGACCAGAACCTCATTTGAGTATGATTCTTTATTTTTCCTGTGATCATGGTGCCATGATAGTTTCTTGTTAGGTTTGGTGGACATACTGTGTCTCTCACAAGGCTGGGAATTCAGAGCCGCCAGCTTTGAGCAAGAAAGGCACTGTTTACTGTGTCCAGTGACCACATCTTACTGCTGTCACCGACTCCCCAAAGAATAAGGGAGACGGGCATCTCAGGATCCCTGAAGGACAGCCATGACATTGGCCACCATGGTCTAGCTTGCAAACATGTCCCTAGTAGCTCATTTCCACCCTGGAATTCTGGACTCCAAGATCCCTGCCCAGCTCCACTGGGTGTGGATGATCTCTCACCTGCATGTTTGACTGTTGAGTATTTTTGTTTCAATGATCAGTGAGGCATGATGTTGCACAAATAGGTTGTGGTTTAAATCATTACTGTGGTACTGGATTTCAACAACAAACAGACCCTCAAAGACACCTCACATACAAGGCCACCTCAATTATCAATCTCCTATATAATTGGTTAATTCTCAAGTTCTCATTGTCCCACACTGTGTTTGTACTGGTCTATCTGCCTAAAAGTCCCAAAATTCCTACCTGAGCTTTGAACTGGACAGTTCTCCAGGTTCCTGTTCTGGTTCACTGACTGTCAAAGAATTCGTGTCCGTGAATTTTTTGCGACCATTAAGAATTCTCCTCAATGTTAAGTGACACTTGACTGAGTACATCCTGTTTGGCCGTGGAAATCGACGCTGTGAGGAATGTCAGGCTTAACTAAACCAACGGCCTATTAATGAAATGCCAGAGACAAGCACTATGTAATTAAAATACTAACGTGCGTAGCAGATTATGTTCATATTACTTCATCTTCCTATTTGCCAGACGAATGTTTTCCTGACTAATACACTCTCCACTGCTGCTGCAGCTGTTTTGGTTTGAAATGGGTGCAGAATTTAATAACCGAACCTTTGCCCCCTTAAAAGGACAAGGCAGCTTGTTTTAAAATTTGCACAGTTTCTATAGCTTGGTGCTTTTGGCCTGAATTTACACAATAATCAAATAGAGCATTTGGGAAGGCAGGCTTTCAAAAGGGCGGCCCCAGGGTCCTCAGGAAGGTAAACACATGTAAACTAAAGGCAGTGTGATGCCTCAGAGGGAGGTCTTTGTGGCTGTAGTGCAGAACGAGAGCACAGGTGGCCCTGCAATGAACTCCATGCTGGGCGGGGGGAGCTAGTGAGTAAAATGCCTGTCAGTATGTGTCCCTTGGCTACGCTTGAGTGTGCTGATGCCAGGCCTTGTCCAGCCCAAGGCTCTGCATCGGCACTTCCTGTTTTTCACAGTGTCGTTGTGCTCGGCGTGCTAATTAGTCCCGGCTAACAGTCGCGGGAGTCTTGCTCTCAGTAAATCGGCGACTCACTCTGTGCTCCACGAAAGGGAGGGGACCACTTCAGCTCTGAGGGGCACTCTTTGGGCCCAGCTTTTTGGGGTGAGGTGAGGCACAGGGAGGGGGGTGTGTGACGAACAAGGGGCATATGGAGCAAGCAGCCCATTACTAACAGAGTGGATAAAGCAAGTGTGTACTCCACAAAAACTCCATGTTTGTGCTTCCTCGGAGCCCCCTACCAGACAGTCCCTAGTGGGAGCTGGGAGGGAGCAAAAATGTGGACTGTATGTGGATCCCCAAGGACTAGATTGGGAAACACTGCACAACTGTACCTGTCGCTTTGCGATTTCACAATAACTCTCACTTGAATGGTATGTATGTTTCATAATCCATCCCCCCCAATACAACAGGAATTTAAAATTTTTCCCACAAAAACATCCTCATACCGTTAAAAGAACAATCACACACTTGAATTAAGGTGGTCTTCAGATCCTGGATGTTTACATCGTTTAAATGATTTGCAAAACGAGTTTCCATGTGAAAAGTGTCTTACTTCCCTGCTCAAACAGGGTCTTAAAGGACCGCCGAGAGATAACTGACCAGTCAGTGCTGACTCAGCTTGTCAAGGTGTGTTTGTCCAGCAAGGCAGCATTGGGCAAATTTGTGTGGGGAAGAAGTGTTCAGTAACTGAGGAAACATCCTTATAAAGCCTCTCTTCAGTTTTGTAGGCTGGATTTATTTTGGGGGAAATATCAGTGTTACTGTCAGAGCTGCTAAATCTATATTTCTGACTGTTTAAAATGTTATGTCAACAACAACTGCAGCGACGTAACCCTAAATCGACTGAGACGAGGAGCACGTTTTCCCCAGCACATTAAACAATACATATAATTTTTAACATATTCAATTGTCACCTGCTCCAATAAACAGACAACTGCTGAGAACGGATCATGGAAAACTATGTTAGGCAAAAGTGACACAAGCACAATATGGGCAGCACTTAACATAGTGGAACATGCTGAGTGCAACACTGCCCCCTGTTGGTGCTTATGCGCTTCAGTCGGGGCACAAATGATTTCTGCTTACAGTGTAACTTTCGAACCTTGTCATTCCCGATTACCTGCTCTAGAAAATAGTAGACAGAAGACAAACAAAGCAAAAGCACACATGCATTAACGTGTTACATCACACTGGTGAATGAAAAAGGCAAACATGACAGATTCTTATGAATAGAAACTAGATTTTTACAATGAGTTAACCTTGAAGGCTTAGTGGGCTGCTGCCTTGGCTGGATACAGAGATGCTGATTGGCTGTGGTAAACTGACAAGTTGTGATCTGTTAGCTTATTGGACAGCAAGAATATTTCCAGCTGGTCTGGCCTGTCTTCCTTTCCTAAAGTCATGTGGATCATATCATTCCTCTGCCAACGTGCAACTGGCGGCTGGTATTCCTATACTGGACAACTGTAAGTGACTGAGTACAAAAATCCAAATGCTTAATGCATTTATGCCCTACTGGAATTCCACTGGAAGTTTTTAAAATGTGACCAAACTGTACATTGGTGACGTCATAAAGCTCAGGAATCTGTGCTGTAACCTTATAGCGACACAGACTTATTGGTGGTAACATTCTGTCTCTTTGTCATGTCAAATAATGAATCTCAGAAAGAGCTGAGCTTAAGGAGAGAGAGCAGCAGGCACAGAGTTTTTAGCCGACAAGCGTGACACCAAGCATAACATCTCTGACCAAAGCTGCCTTTCGAAGACGGCCTGCCGGGCTGATCGCTCTTGTGGGAGGGATGAGCACTGTGGGCGGAGAGTCGATGACAAAGCCACTTGCACTGTACCTCTGAGCTCCATGGAGGATGAAATGCTCCATGTTCCTACAAACAAGCAGCTACTGGCACCAACCCCAAAACCTGCACAGATGCCATTAAATTAAACCTCACTGCAGCTTTAACTAATTACCACTGAATCCAAACTATACACTTGGCACACTAGTTAGGTTTACTTATGCAGTCTTGGAGAAAACCAGGACTAATAATTCACAAAAAGTCCCCTTTTTAAGGCTGGACCATTAATTCCGGGACAACCCTCCCTATCTTAGTCCTCTCCAGATATGTAAGAGGTAGCATGAAAAGTCATTTGCAGGTTTTTTTCAGTTAGAAATGCTTTGTACCACTGTAGATGGCAAAAATCTAAGATTTATATACCTCAAGGAAGTTAAACGCAGCACAGTGGCATGGGCCTACTCAGTGGTACTGCATTCCACAGAATCCGTGAGCCGATTGTGAATATCTTTCAACGCCCTAATTGTGCAGTTTATTGAGCACGCATCAACACCACCAGGGTCATTTCAAAAAAGCTCAGAGAATCGAAGATTTAAAGGACATACTCCGGCCATGCACCACGGTAGGCCTACCAGCTTGTATTTCAGGGCCCGAGACGAGAGCAAACAGACGGATGATCTTTTCAGAGGGCGGAGTACTAATAGAAGTGAGTGTTTACCGCGGGAATGCCCAGGGCTCCTGAACCTCACAGGCGTCACCGTGACACAGTCACTAGAATGTGTTGTTTTGAGCCAGAGGAAGCACTTGGATGCATTTTAATTGGCTTGGAAGAGAAACCACATCTCCTTGTTAGGTTCCCCCCCCACTGGCCCTGTCTCATGGCTCTGTCAGTCTCCATGTTGTGCAGAAAGCCTGTCACCCGGCCGCATGCAAAGCACCCACATTACCCGCGTGGCCTCAACAGTGACACGCTCGCGTTTACCGGCAACGACCGCCCCAATCAGCCATCTCCCCAACAGCGTGTTTCTTTGCTGCAGGGAAGTTCTACTGTGATAACTGCATGGGAACCCAAATGGGTGATGTAATGCTGTACTGCTTCACAGCGCGTCCTCTGGAACGTGGAGTGTTTGCAAACAGTAGTCAAGGCACAAACTCCAGATTTGGGGGGCAGCGACTGAATCAGCGTGATAGAGCCAGAAGGAAGTGGCAGCATCTCTAGGATCGAATGTTAATTTTTCTTCCTTGGTACTAAATCTATAACAGCGGTCTCCAACCTTTTTACAGTGCGAGCTTCTTTTACAAAGAAAATTGTCTGGGGAGCTACTAGCAGTATATTTTCCCAACCAGGGGTGTGTGTGAACGGACGGTTTGATTGTCGCAATTGATTAGGAGTGTCTTTAAGATTGACCTATTGATTGCAATTGATGGGTTGGTGACCACTGACCTATAGTCTGTAATTATTATTATTGTTGTTGTTGTTGTTGTTGTGTTATGCTAATGTATTTTGATGTGATCCATGACCCTTCGGCTGGATAGATGGATGTATGGATAGATGGATGTATGGATAGATGGATGGATGGACGGACAATGTGCTGGTCTGCATTGACACTTGTTCTTTTGGAACAGTTGCAGACCCTTTACGACGAGGGAAAAAAGGAGCTTTCTACAAATACCTGCACAGAGAATTCAGGTTAAGAAGCTTTTTGCAGCAAGGCACACTTTAGCTTCCGGAAGATGCACTGAGATGTCTATGACTATCTCTTCTCTCGCTCTCTCTCACACACACACACACACACTTGATGCACCTGTCTCCGCTCACCTTCACTGCTGCGTGCACCACATCTCACTGCCCACATCTCTTTCATTCTTTTGCCAATTCATTCCTTGGCCCAGTTTGTTCCAATAGAGCCAGATCTTTCCAGAACTGTCCCGCACAGCCAATAGCACTGACACACTGACCCAGTTAACTCCTCATGGTCCAGAACATTCCAGAAGTCCGCCGTGCAGCTGTGGGACTCGGCACACCGACACTCTTCGCCGTTTCATTTCTTCCGTTCTCCATGTGGACACATTTCACTCCTGACCTCCTGCCTGTTTTATGGAAGAAGTTCTGCTCCTCCAGGTGTTCTGCTAGGCAGACTCTGGATGCGTCACGGAGGAGAAGCAGCGGAGGTGTGTGGGAGCTTCCCCCCACCCCCCACCCCTTCTGCAAGTCAGAGCTATCACCCATCACACCGCCTCCTCTGCCCTGAGTGGATCAAACAAATCACGTCCAGTTAGGCAGCCACTTAGCCACACAAGGGGAAATACCATATGAATTAGCGCAGGGCTATAATATGCCATTAAGCTATATATACATCACACAAATATACACACCACACACGCATTGCTGCGTTCTGCAGGGACTACAGTCAACTGTGAACTGGTGCCCAGCAGAACCCTCTGAGACATGTATGCAGGTGACATACAAATATCACTCTTCCACAGCTGACTGCAGCCGGTGTATCAATGCCACCTCAATCTCCAAAACCTTTTTGACCATTGACCTCTTCAATTGTCTCAAGCAGTTTTCCCACTCCTCTGCGAACACATTCCAGCCCTAAATAACCATTTTGTACAGTCCAGTCTTGTCACGTATGACGCAGCCCAGTTCCTATTTTGAAACTGTTGCTCTACTTAAAAGTATCTTATCGACGATTTGAAACACAGATCGCTTATGGTACTAACCCTGCGTGCACGGCTTGTATTTATGCCAGCGAGATGAAGAAGCGGCAGGTGGTGGATAGGGAAAGAGCCGAAACAGGGCTATAAGTATGCACACGCTTACTTACATTTTCTCCTCTGGCTATTATCGTCTAATAGCCCGAATTGCGATCCCCGGTGGACGCGTCACTCCCGTCACCTTAGACGGTCCATCTCTGTCCCGCACGGGTGGAATGCGATAGGCGAAGATGAAAATCACGTCGATGCCACAGGGGAAAAAAAACGCAAATGACCTATAGACACCGTAAGGCAAAGTTAGGTCAGATCTCCCCAGGATCACGGTAAAACATAGCAGTATATCAGGCAGCAACCATCTTGATGTTGGTCTAAATTTCAATCAGTGGCTCCCTGTTGCTGCCGATGCCGCTTCCCCGGCTGCCAGGCTGAGTTTTCCCAGACGGATCATGACATCCTTGAGGTGAAGTCGCAGGCGCGTCTTTGTGGGTGAATCGTATTAAAAAAAAAAGCGCAGCGACCGGCGTCTCTTTGGAAAGTGAGAGACTCTCACAGGCAGCCTGGAGCTGCCCTGGAGTATCGATTCAGTGTTGCAATGCGGGTTCTGTCGCAGTCTGTCATTGTTTCATTGCCTCTCTGATTTTACAAAATACAATTAAGTGTCTGTAGCACAATTTGGGAACGCGCTGTTTATGCATGTTGCACGTCTGTTAAGTTTGCGCTAAATATAGAGTCAACAGCTGCCTCCTACCTTGTTCGTCCAGGAGAAAAATCAAAGTAGGAGATCGAGCTGTGTTGGACGTTTTCCGCTGTCTTACGCCTCCTGATTATTCATATGCGATGTGCATAGTTAACTTTAATTCCTATGTGTCATGACATAGCATAAGGAAAGAGACCAACAGCATATGGTTTCTCCGTGATGCTTGAGTGTGGGCTGATCCCTCGTCCCCGTGCACCGAGTTGTCCGTAGCGCGAGAGCAGGATGCGTGCAGAGCTGGAATTTGAATGTGGCTGGTGTGTGAACCCCGGACCTGTCTGGCATAAAGTTTAGGATGTCGGCTTGACGAGCCAGGACCAAACAGAAGGCTCCCCATGGTCGTTTCACTACGGAAAACAAGGTGACATGCGGTCAAATGAAGGGCATATGGGCTATCACGTCCTCATACGAGTCGTTTTTTTTTAATCTATCTTATTAATTAACTGCATTACGATTGTGCTCCTTTGTGAGCATTCTATTAAACTTTTTTTAGCTGGAAAGAACAAATTCAGAACTAAACGAGAACCAAAACTGAATTTTAGACTGATTTTTAGACTAATTTTAAGGCTGAGCGAAAACCTGCATTACATTTCACACACAACGATATATAACAAAAATCCCTTTTAAACCGTTTCACTTAAAATCGAGTTCCTTACCCACTACGCCATCTACTGGCGAAGCAAAACTACTGGATCAGCCCAATTGCCTTATGACTCGATAGAAGCCCGTATGAAGCATTTTTTTCCCAGTCTAAATGCCGTTTTGAAGTTCTCAAAATTTATCTTAAATGTATGGTTTGGTCATATTCCGTTTTAGTTTACTCATTTTATGATAATACTGGGGTGCAGCGGAACCAGGCAACCAGATGTTTGAAATAACGGAAACGCGAAACCGGAATGTAAAAGCTAACCCTCGCATTATACAAACACCGGGTTTGATTATCTTGTAGTGATTGCGGTCTTTTTAAGCCTTTGCCTGGTGGCCATTATCTATAGGTCTATCTTGCGGTTAGTCAGAATTAATTTATGCTTTTGAGTATATGGTTGCATCCCGTGACCTTGAGCCGGATAAGCGGATGGATGAATACTATATATTTGCAACATTTGAAGTTAATTTTAAATAGGCAAGTGAAATGTAATCTCCACCAATATGACGGGAAATGAGTGTTTAATTTACAACGAAATAAACCCCATTCTTCTTGATCTTCAAATCATATTTTTATACTTTCATAAGTTTATATCCCGACGCAGCGTGTAACCCATTTTTTCCTGCTGTGAGAGACTCACAGAGAGACTCCGCTTGTAGTTCTGATAAATTCCAACGGGCGGAGACAAATCACCGCTTTGCAAAAGCTCCCGAGCTTCACTACGGGGTTATAAATAAAGGAACTCGGCGAATAGTGATGGAGTTCTGTCATCGCACTATCTTCGCCACCATCGCAGAAAAAAAAAATCTGCATTTAATTTCTCAGTGTTTAGTTTTAACAGAGATTTCTTCGGGGCTGTTCTATAATGGCACTAAAGGTCCAGGTTAGGATGTGAGGGGAAGTGACATAGACTTCCAGAAGTACAGACCTTTTACAGAGGGATATTGGCCAGAATACCTGCCATTTGTGACAGTGGGACAGGAGAAATTGTGATCCAGCTGTTTGGCACGAGCCTTAGCCTGCCTGTGACCAGCAGAGGTCTGGATGTGGTGCTCTGTGTTCCTGTACCTGCAGCTGTTTGAGCAGCTGTGCTTGGTGTCACACCGTGATAGAGATTGCAGTTTGTTTACTGTGTCAGGCCCACCCCCGAAAGAGACAAATAGCTTGGTGAAATGAAGACAGCAAACAAGATCTTTCAGCTTCTGCCATCTGTGTTTGCTGGAGAAATCAAAGTGAGGGGTAGGGTGCCATCACACTGTGGCTGTCATCATCATTGCCCCCTGTTGTTCCTATATTGCCCCTTTATAATATTTACTCAATGACCATTTTGTTGGTGCACCTAGCTAGTACTGGGTAGGACCTACTTTTGACCCCGGAACCGCTTCAAGGGTGGAGCTGTGCATTCATAGAAACTATTCTGCACACCACTGTTGTACTGAGCTGTTATTTTTGCTCTGGTGTCCTTCCTGTTTTAATGAGTCTGGCCGTTCTTCTTCTCTCTCATTAACAAGGTGCTCCCCCCCATAGGGCTACCTCTGACGTCATTTTTTTATTTTTTGTTTATCGCACCATTCTGTGTAAACTTTAGACACTGTAGTGTGTGAAAAATCCTACGATACTGGAGCCACCATGTCTGGCACCAACAATCACACCACGTTCTGAATCGCTCATTTCACATGTCTTAGCTGTTTGAAAGTGTAATCACACGGTAAGTGAACTTCTGGAGACCTGTCTGTGTGCTGTATGTTCAGTTGAAGACACATGACTGGCTGTTTGGTTGGGGTAGGCTGTTCCTGTTAACGATTGTTGTACCTAATAAACTGGACACTTGATATTTCTAATATACGATCACTAACCCTACACTGACAAATCTCCAAAACATAAAATTCAATTAAAAAAAATAGTCTTCAGAGTTTACTAAGTTTACAGCCACATAGAAACACAAACATGCAGTCTAATTGAGCCACAGTATCCACTTGTAACGACTCCCCTTTGCACTTTGTTACTATTGCCTTAGATGATTTAATACAGTGTTTTAGGTGCGCTGGGAGCTGGGAGGGAGCAAAAATATGGTCTGTCTGGGGGTCACATAGAACTGGGGTAAGAATCACAAGTTTAATATGTTCGTTATATGCACTATGGCAACAGTGCATGAACACCCCAGCCTGTAGAGGGCACTATAAGTGAATGTGGACATGTATGTGTGTGTGAATATCTGTGTGTGCTACATTTGTGTGAGGGAGTGTGTACGTGACCTATTGGAGGAGGCAGAATGGGGAGGGGGTTAAGTGGCATAAATAACTCCTGATTCTCTCTTTTGTCAACATTTATTGAAAAACATCCATGATGATGAGTCTTGTGTTATACAAACAAAGTGGGGGATGGTTTGATAGTGTTAGCTAGACAAGACAAACCCAGTTTTCCTTATAAGGGGCTACTACACAAAATAAGTTTAGATAGTCAGCCAGATCATTTTCAAAGCTGATTCCTGGCCACAAATCAATTTCCATGGTATACTGGTGCTCTGGTAAGTTGTACGGATCCTTTTCCAGTCCAAATGACTTTAATTTAAGCAGATAATCATTTGTTTTGTGGTTTGCCTGACTAAAATCTGTCATGTTGCAGCATGTTTTGCCAGTCAGTTCGTCTGAGGGGGCGTGTTCTGTGGGAAAGTCAGGTCAATATATACCTTCGGTTCAGGAGCCCCTGTAGGAGAGGAAGAGAGGGGCTGGAGGAGAGGAGCAGTGTCACACCTGTATCAAAGGGATCCACCCTGTCATGCCCAGTAGGTTCCCATTCCACCTCCCCTGAATACCAAAGCACACGTATCTCCTGCTCTACTGGATTCATTCACCTGTTATTAAAGCACGTGGCTCCAGTGACATTCTTGTGTAGTATTCAGGGATGCACGATATAGAATTTTTGCCGATATTCAATATTCCGATATTTTCAAACTCATTTTGGCCGATACCTATTCCAATATATACACACCTTTGCTCCTTCTGTGTTTTTTAGCTTTGTCAAATGACTCAAGTAGAGGCTGCTGACAGATTTTCGCTGGCACTGATGTTTTTCCTTCCTTGTTTCTCAGAAAATTTTTGTGTTGTTCCGGATGATGACTCCATACTTAAATTAGCAGCGTTAAATGAGTGTTGTTCTACCCCCTCCTTGGATTACTAGTACTTTACAAGCATTGCAGATAGTAATGCACTTTGTGACTTGCTGTGTGTTTGGACTACAGACTTGGAACATGATTCTGTTGTTTGCCTTCGTCAGCCTCTCTGTGGTTTTTGACCCTTTGCCCGTTTCCAGACCACCATTCCGGAAATAAACTTTCATCTCCCGCACTTGGATCCTCTCCCTGTCTCGTCATTTCAACAACAATGAAAAGCATGGCACCAGTGGGACCCAGATTGTTCAAATGTCACAGTTTTTTCTTCGATTTTTTAATGACATTTTCCACACATTCAATAAATACAAAATATGCAAAGTTTCATGATAATAACAAAAATAATAATATACATTAATAAAAGAACACAGATAACACTGTTGATCTTTGGTAGACCACGCCCCCACTTCCATTATTTCCAGTTAGACCACGCCCCCACTTCCAATAATCCTAGTTAGACCACACCCCTACTCCTCACATTGATTAACGTTAAACGACGCCCCCTCTCTTCCATCGATCCCTGCTAGACCCTGCCAACTCCCCACAATCTATCTGTGCTAGACCATGCCCCCACACCACCACTGATCGTTGTTAGGCCACACCCCACATCACAATTGATCCCTGTTAGGCCACAACCGCACTCTTCAGCTTCCACCAATAGGCCAAGCATCAGTGTTTCATAAGAGCTCTCTTTCGCTCACACTCTCCTCCTAGTGGCTGTCTGTGTGTGATGCAGGACTGGACGTTCCTTATGCACTGAACCAAATCCAATATCCATTGTGCAAAAATGGCAGATGCGTTAACTAGGCACTGACTTACTGAAGCCCCAGCCTGCCTGCTGATCTGTTGCCAGCTTTCTCGGAGGACTCTGAAGCTCCATAGAGATATGCAGGAGGTGCCCAATCCCCCTTCTCCGTATGAAAGCTCTGTTTGCAGTCCAGAGGTCACGCTCGCTCTTTTCATTGTCCAGCTCTGACCAGAAGGTGGTGCAGTCATGGTTGGCAGTTAGGTGACATAAATGAAGAGTCGTCACAAGGTGCAGAGTGAAAAGGTAACAATGTGAGAAAAACTCTCCGGAAAAAGTACAAGAAAAGCAGTGGTTCCCTTTGCACGGGCTGTCGAGGCTCCGTGTTGGCCCAGTTCCATGCCTTCCTCTGCCCCCTTTGCCCGCCCGTCTTCCCTGCTTCTGTGCATGCTGGCGAGGCGGGGGCGCCACAGTATTCCTCAGTGTCTCCAGCTCTTCTTCTTCTCTGGAAGTTTCATCAGATCCACCTCCTCCTTGCTGAGCACATCTGGAATTGCAGTTTAAGGGATGTCACACAAGAGTTTGCATATCTCTCTACTGCAGAGATAACTTCACCCACTTCCCCATTCCCCCGAGGCTCCGCCCCTTCTCACCTTGGCACTCAGGACAGCAGCGCCCCTCCTGGCGGACGACTTGGCTGCAGGTCAGGATGGGACACTGCTTCCTCTGGCACTTGGTCACGCCGTGCTGGAACATAGAGGAGGTACAGGTCATACCTCTGCAGGGCAAAACACACCTCCTCTCCTGAGTCACACAGCAGACACTTGAAGTTTGAAAAGTCATTTAAAAGAATGTTCAGGGAATGTTTTGCATTGTTCCCTCTGTGGAGCTCTATGATTGGTTGAAAGCATGCAGGCCTCTAAAGGGAGCTCCATGATTGTTTGAAATCACATAGGCCTCCCAAAGGAACTCTATGATAGGCTGACACCATGCAAACCTCCCAGAGGAGCTCGGTGATTGGCTGAATGTGTCTGAGGGCAGGGTACCAGGTTAGTTACTCACATCACACCAGCAGGTGATGCACTTCATCTCGCCCATCAGGGGGACTCGCGGGTGCCAGTGTTCGCTGTTTTGGTAGAAATTCTTGCCAAACTTGCAGTGGCGTGCTCCATCGGCCTGCATGAGCTCGCCATGATCGGGGGCAGGACGGAGATCCTGGAGGCGTGGCTCATCAGGGCACACTTTGCAGCAGTCTGAGAGACTGCGGCGCACGGGCTGGCTGCAAGCGAGGGGGGGGCAGGTCACCTTCTCACAGTGGACCTCTCCTGTAGAGCCCTGGGGAGGACGGGAGGGTGGGGGCAACGGTCAATGGGGGCAAATGCGCGTGCGCACACACACACACACACACACAGACCTGTACTCATATCTTTGTGGGGACTCTCCATTCATTTCTATGGGCATAACCCTAACTATGATAACCTTAACCCCTACCCAGCTCTAACCTTAACCATAAGTAAACAAACAAAATACAAGACTTTTGGCATTCTTGCAGTCACAATTTTTTAATAAATTTAAATTCCCCCTTGCGGGGACCGAAAAAATGGTCCCCACAACATTAGAATAACAGATTTGTACTACATTTGGTCCCCACAACATAAGGTATACCTGGACCACAGGCACACACAGAAAGACGGTCTCTCTCTCACCTTACAGGTACACACGGCACATTTGATGTACCCAAATGGAGGGACGAATGGGTGCCACGTGGTACCGGGGGCATGCATCTTCTGATCACCTTCAAAGTAGCAGCCTGTGGGAATTGACAGACAGTGAAGTCAGAGGGGCGGTATGGCCAACAGGGGGCACTGTAAGGCCATTTGGGGCTGCTACAAAAGCAGGTGAGGAGGTGGGACAGGAGAGACAGGTGTCTGACCTTCTGGATGCTCATCGGCTCTCTCTGGGACCTCTGGGGGCAGTATCTCCCTCCTTTGTACTGTGGACAGGGAAGGGAGAGTTAATCAGGAGGGAGCAGCATATATCCAGGGGGCAGCAATAACACGAACATAGGGAAACATGGGGAAACACGCCGAGGCGTACCGTCACAGACAGGGCAGCACTTGTCCTCGGGCTGGATGGTGCGTGGACAGGTCAGAACTGGGCAGAGGATGGGGTCACAGATCACCGTCTTTTTCTACACAAGGTGAATCAGAGAGAGGGGGAGTGAGACACGGGGCATACAGCTGCAGAGATTGATTACAGATGGAAAGTCAGATGTACAGCCACTGTACATCATTACAAACAGAGAGTGATACGTACAGCCGTGTGATGTACAAAAAAAGTGATTCATTACAGAAAGACAGATGTACAGAAGGAGTGATTCATTGTAGACAGAGAATGAGACATACAGCTGGAGCGAATCATTATAGACAGCGAGTGACACATGCAGTTGTAGTGATTAATTATAGAGAGTGAAACATACAGCAGATATGATTCATTATAGAGGCCTAGTGAGATGTACAGTTGGAGTGATTCATGACAGACAGAGTGAGACTCTAGCTGGAATGATGCATTATAGACAGAGAGTGAGAGGTATAACTGGAGTGATTCATTACAGACAGAGAGTGAGACGTACAGCTGACCTGGTTTATTATAGACCGTTTAAAACATGACACAATTCTGAGTGGGACAGTGTTCCACAGTACCTGGCAGCTGCAGCTGAAGCAGTTGTTGTAATGAGGTGTCCAGTGGGAGCCGTGGGCGTGATACTCGCCCTCAAAGTAGCAGGTGTGGGGGTCCTTCTTCAGCTCCTCGGGGTCCTGCACAAACAGTAGGTCGTCAAACTCCGCTTCATCCGTCTCTGCTCTGCTCGCGTACCGGCAGCTGTTGGGCACATGGACCTGGAGGGGGCGACAGAGCAAGAGACAGGAGCAGGTAACCAGTCAGTCTCCGGGGCAGGTGTTTGCTCAGCACCTCACAGACACACATAGGACACCACCCTGACAGCACATTTGTGGCCTTTAGGTTTCTGTCGGGGGGGGCAGGACCAATCTGGACTCACCCGCCCTCGGATCTCTCCTCGAGGGTTCATCTTGGTGCTGACTTGTATGAAGGCAGTTCCTTCATCCAGGTGCTGAAGAAGTTCATGGCTCAGGTCCTTCAGGATGCCCTGTGCCTGTTGGGTCAGAACAAGGACAGAGTTCTGCTCACTTCGGAACGTCCAGGATTCCTGTGGGATTTGTTCATTTTCAGTGCGACATGAGCGTGTGACGTATGCGTGTGCGCGTCTGCAAGCCGCACCTGAGAGCCGTAGAACCCCATGAGCAGCCGCTTGTGGGTGGGGCTGCTGCTCTCCAGCTCGCCAATCTCGGCCAATCCGTGTAGGTGGGCGTTGACAGAGTCGTCGTCACTTTTGCTGAGTCCAGCAACCACGATCTCATAATGCAGGTGACACCTGTCGTCCACAGACACCCAGGCGTGGCCGCCGGCACTGGTGCTCACAGGGGGGGACACAAACTGTCCCGCCAGAGGTACAGGGAGCTCTGGGGGTGGGGGAAGGGTGGAGTTTTAGTATGCAGTCCTACAAGCCCTGATTGGACCACATGAAATTCAAAGAAGGCTCTCTCACCATGTCGGGGCGTGTCAAGGCCACTGTACAGCAGGGTGCGGATCTGCCCCCGGAGCTCCCCCTCCTGGTGGTGTGCGGTAGCGACATTGATGAACAGCTCATTCTGCAGCAACATATGGATGTGCCGTGCCTCCATGCGACTCCAGCTGCCGTACACACGGCCCGCCGAGTAGTCGCCGCTCAGGTCGCACAGCACACTGCGCTTGTTCCGTCGCCGTGGTTTCATCTCGATAGTCACACCTAATACCTGGCTGGACATGCCCGCCACCTGCACCTGAACAGGGGGACAGAGGACAGGGAGGAACATGGGAGGGGGACCTGACAAGGGCGGGGCAAGTGCAGCAGAGATGATCATGACGTAGTGGGAACTTACGTGGTAATCCAGGGACCCATTGTCATGGAGAGTGAAGACGGCGGATCCCACACTGCCAGTCTTGCCGGGAGTCAGGGCGTGGCCGCTGGACAGCACACTCTGGATCGCTGAGAAGGGCAACACAAACACGAGGATCAGAGACTAAGAGACCTTTTTATTTTATACTCTACGAACGTCTGCCAATGGGATTCAAGTATGCAGTCATTCTGATTGGTACAGAGCAAATAGGGATGTGCAGAGAGCCTAGTATTTGTATTTGTATCTATATTTGTTGAAGCAGCAAACTCATTTGTATTTGTATTTGTATTTGCATTTGTATTTGTATTTGTATTTGAATAAAAGTGGAAATAAGTATAACAATCCAGTTTTTGTTTTTATCACACTTCTCATTTTAGGATATTAAAGTTTTAATATAAGTGTTTTTCAATAAATTATTGCTACGTTTATGAAAACCATAAACCAATATTACATTTAAGTGTTAATAATTATTATAATTAACCTGTATAACCATAAATATCATTGAAATATCATTTTAAACAAATAAAGTTAATAAAGATTAATCCACACTCAAACAAATAAACTCTAAATTAATAAATGCTTATGCAAACATACTGAATCATACCCGCACCCACCCTCACTGGAGGACGCTGAACAGACAGAATATAAACAAAGAAAAAGCATTACAAATAAAAAATGTTCTCTCTCAAGTACCGTACGCCAAGAACTAAACCTTGATTAAGCCCTCACTGAGAGATTTGGTGGAATACGTTTTATTCCATACACAGCACAGTTACGTTCTGACCGATAGGATGTTAGGCGACTTGTGCGCTATGCGAACATCATATACACTGCATACAAACCTATACGATACAGTGTACCCGTATGCCAAAAAATCCAAGATACTTTGAGAGAATAGGTGATGATAAAAAATTACAGTAAAGTAAATAATAAATGCATAAAATGCATGTTTATTATCACTATCAAGTATCATTGGCACTATAACTTAGATAGGTTATGTACTGTACCATTATACGGCTGGCAGCCCAGTCGCTTTGTTTACGCCCTGCCCCCCCCACTCAAAATTGATTAAGGTATTAACAAATTACTAGACCAGCATGTGGCCAACAGGATGACATAAACATCAGAATATGACGGGAAGGGCAGGAGTTCTTCACCCATGACATCATGACAGCCACACCCCTGTGGCAGGGTGAAGTAGTTACTTTAGCCATATTCACATCATTATACATGTGACCCCCTTTGCGTAAGTTATACTTGTATGTATTGTTTACATCTGAGACGGGAAATAAAGCGCCAGAGTACAGTGAGGGAAAGGGATTGAAATATGTCTGAATGACACAAAGGTGTAAGTGAGGAAACAGCACCCAACAGCCCACACAGGACACGTGCTGTCGAAGGCGTGAGCCCCTCACAGCTGCAGCAAACACACTCGGCGCTCTGTCCTTACTGTCACATGACTTCCTGCCGGTGATGAATCCTGAGATGCGGCGTGGGTTGTGCCCCTCGGTCTCCACGGCGATTTCCAGCTGTCCGCGGGACAACCAGAAGAGCTCGCGGCTGTTCAGGTCCGTCAGGACCTCCGCGAAGTCCGGGTCCTGTAAGAATGTGACGCCGGGGCTGACATTAGAGCAGTAACGTAATGACACCAGAGGGGGCGACGATGAAACTTCACACATCGGGGTTATTCTGCCACAAGAAGGCGAAACACTGCATTTTTTATCAAATTTGAGTTATGACTGAAACGGCGTCTCTTAGGCTCTGTTTTATCTCGTGACAAAATATCTTCGTTCATCTATGCTCAGTTCTGAAGAAGACACTAATGCACATATGGGTGGAGAGTCAAAAAGCTCGGAGGCCCAACTCTCAGTTTCAGTGTCAGCGCAGTTACTCTGCTTGGTTTTTGTGGGGCGGTATTCTTGACCTTTCAGACACATGCAGGCTGAGATGAAGCCTGGGGGCTGTGTTAGCATAATCCTCACAATATCTTTCCCAGGCTGAACCTCATATCGGTGTGACCTTCGTGACTTTGTATCTGTGACATTTGACCCTCCAGCAGAGGAGAAGAGGAGTCCCAGACTCAGGTCTGGTCCACCCGGCTGAGCCCCTCCTGCTGTTATCTGCAGCCCTCTGCCCTGTGCCTGGGGGAGCAAAAGCAGATCCCCTCTGCGGCCATGACCCTGCCCCACTAACCACTCACACATGTGAGCAGCTTAAGCACGGCTCTGTCCTCCACCCCATCCCTTCTTCTTTTCCTTTCCCCTCCTCTCTCCCTGAGGGCTCATCTCTCCACCACACTCACGAGGTCTGAAATACTCACATAGGCGGTTACATTGGCACGGATCTCCCTCAGCACGTGCTGGCGGTACTGCAATTGCACTCGGATGGGCACTAGAGGGTGCTCTGCAAGGCAAAAAAAAAACAGTGTCTCAATCACATGACCACATATTTGGGCACATTGACCACAGTGAGCTCCTTAATTGGAATCAGGACAGAGTTTCCCCATGTGCCCAGGTGTGCTCCCTCCTTCACCTGTTTCATGGTTTTCCAGCAGCCCCTGGAACAAAAGTATGAAGTGGAGATTGTTCTCTGTGTCACTGAGAGTCAGCATGGCAATTCCCCCCATCCCAGAATGCTCTTCTTCAGATGTTAACATGGAGCTAAAGGTTTCTGGGAAAACAGAAACAGACATTGATGAATGTCATGCCAATGTCATGCTGAAACATGTCCATCTGTGTTGCTGAGCAAACGCACACATGTACACACCTGCAAATAGTGCCCGGTGTTTGATAACTTTGCCCTGGATCTCGTCCTGCCGGCTGCCTCCGGTCACCATGGAGATGCGCATCTGCTCCGCCTGTAGCAGACGCACCTGCGACTTGGAAAGGTTCTTCCAGACTCCACATACCTGCACGGTGAAGGCAAACATGTAAAAGGTAGAGACTTAGGGCCAGTGGTGGACTCAGGGGCGGGACCACAGAGGCACTGGCCCCAACTGAAAGCTGACTGGCTCCCAGAGAGCCCCCCCCACTGCCACGCACCAGCTCAAACCATATTATTGCCAATGATAAAGTTGACACTTCTGTATGAATTATTCCCCCCACCTTAAAAAAAATCCAAGCCTCTGACTGGGTCTGACGTGATTCCGAAGTCCTCTTACCAACTCTGACTCACACTATGCTCCCTCTGCTGCCAGCCAGGGGGAGCCTAAGGCAAATACTTGTTTCGCGAACAATTGCAGTGATGCACATCATAACACGAGGCTGGGCCTAATCTCACATAATTATTTGTTCATTCCGTTTGTGACACACATTAAATCACACTTTGAAAATGTACCACAAAATGGCCTCCGGCCTTGTGTGTGTCCCGGTGGCCATTTGGCCAAGAACAACAATGACATTTACAATGGAATCCGATACAGGACGCGTGGCATTTGGCCAATCACATTCCGTTATTATGGGCTGCAGCAGGTCCTTATGATGTAGTGTTGGGCTATGTTCCTCTCTTAAGTAAACACTTTCACTGACAAATTCAGGATATTTACTTTTAACGGCTTGGCTGCGAAACCTGCCAAATGACTCGGTCTCTCAGAGCTCACAAATCACACGGACAGACCAGCAAGTTCTGGAGACCACCGCAGTACACAAGTGAAGCACAGTTGACCACAAAGACCTACAACCGTCAGCACAACGATCTATCATTGCTACCAGCGCTAACTCTAATCTCCACATTGGCTCCTTCAACTTCTCAGCGCTGGTGCTAATGTTTCCACATTCAGTGTCATTTGCTGACAACCCCATACTCACCATATTGGACTGTGCCGAATCTGGCCTTGGCACCCTGAACTGGAACACAGTGTTGCCATCATTGTCCTGGAATAGAACTCGACTGGGTTGCGCCATTCTAAAGGAGAAAATGGGGGTGCAATTTCAAGAAATCATCACATGTAAAGATAGAGAAGGCAAAACCTGGGACAATGGTTGCAGCCCTGGATCCAGAATTATGTTACTGTCACCCCAGCTGGTCTAGGTACTAATAAAATGTTAGATAAAGTTACCTAAAAAAAAATCACCCATGTCACCCAGACACCTGCCAGACAGTGTACCACCCATTGACAAGTGGTTTTGACCATGTACCTTTGGAAGGTGATCGAGAAGACTAGGTTGTTTCGTGACAAGGACAACCGGGCCCGACCCACACCACTAGAACTGGGTCTCCAGGTATCCATCACTCCTGTCAACAGCGCCACAAAGTCTGGGAAGGCAAGAGCAAGAAACTGTGAACCACTGGACAGCAGACTTCAAACGGAGGTTCATTGCATCATTGGATAATCCCATGAAAGGATAAAGGTTATGACCTACAAGATTAGAGGACAGGCACTTTAAATCTGATCATGGTCCAAAAGGCTATGCTGGGGACATATCCCCCTTACCTGTTCGACTCTCCCCAGGCAGCACGTCCTCAGAACTCAGGTATGAGCGGTCATTGTAGGACTTGTGTAAGTCATCGTCCTTCTCCTGTAGATACTCCAGTCCATCGAACACAGACTCTACCTGCTTCTTCTCCTCTTCTCCTGTGCATCACAAACACATAGCATTACAATAGGCTAGGTGGCAGTTCTCACACACTGACTCATTGGGGTATTTGAAACAAATTCAACAGTACCAACAGGGGGCAGAATTCTCCACAAGCAAAACCAGAATGATAAACTCCACCCCTCATAAGGAATGGACAGATTCTGAATGACTGATCTCTGGCCAGGACCACACTGCTAGAGTTCTGTCCAGTCAGGAAAGGCAGTCATGTTCTTTTGGGTTCTTTTGTCCCATTCAGCTCTACCCCAGATCTCATGCGCACTAGTCACAGCCAAATGAAACTTCATGAACCACTTGCTGTATTTTCTGATACCACTAGATGGTGCTCTCTGTTCAAAGAAGGGCTCAAAGCATGCCCCATAGCAAGCCAAGAGCACCCTCTAGTGGGGTCAAAAAATACAGCAAATAGTTCCTGAAGCTTCATTTGGCCATCACAAATGCACACCCTTACAGCAGTCCTGCACTGTCGGCTAAGCCCCTTCCCTCAATAGCGCCCCCCATCAGATAACATGGCATCACAAGTCTATAACTGCAGCAGATGTACAGCAGAGTGTCTTACCTTTGGGGCAGATCTTACAGCACCTCCCTGGCAGAAGGATGGGATCCTCGCAACTGGGTTCTGGGCAGTCCTGCTTAATGTTCTTACAGCTCACTTTCCCGTACACCTTGCCGCGACGGTTTCTTTGCTGAGGGAGAAAGAAAGGAGCTCCTTTTCAAAGCTGTTTCACGTAATCCATAATGTTTAATTTAGGAAAGTGTTGTGAGATTTTATAGTGACCCGCAGTTACCTGGGTGTGCGGAGGACGCAACACAAATAAAACGGCGTTAACCGTCCCGTCACTGGTTTTCCTCAGACACCCACCCAATGAGGCAAGTCAATAATGGAAAATTCGGGTCTTTGGCTCGGTAGCAATGTCCTGTGTTCTACATTAGTCTGCCATTTTAAAAACAACACGGTACTTGCGTTTCAGTCTGAAGCGAATCTCTATGACCTTTCTAGTATGTGAAACAAATAATTCCACCATCTACCGTTTTGCTACTTTGGCAACTAATGCGATCGTAGTAATGTTCACTAAGGAGAGTAGAAATAAAGTGTATTACTGCCGTTTCATTTATATGTAGGCCTACAAATAAATCGCATGGGTTTAGTCTATAAAGGACAGGAAGAACACCTTACCGGCTCGCAGTAACACTGGACACAGTGCATGACTCCGAAAGGCTCTCCCAGGTCTGGATGCCATGAATCTTCCAATGAGTAAAACCTTCCTCCGAATGAGCAGCCTGCCACACAGCAAGAGACTCAGTCAAATACAAGTACACATGCAGATCGCAGCATCTACGATGTAATGAGAATCAGCTGTTGAACCTTTCAGTAGCCTAAAATGAGTCCGGAATCGGTGCACAGTAAAGCGCTCCAGCGGTATCCGCGGAATGCACTTCACTATAATGGGATGTGTAGTACATTTCCACAACACGTCTATACATCAGGATACACTACATACCGCAACAATGTCCGGTGCTAACAGCGCGTAAAACCACAGGACACATCTCCAAAGTCGGATACCCACACCGCCCACAGAAATATCACAGTCCATTTGTTTGGTGTATTGGATGTCGAAAGCTTTCCAGATCACAAAACCCGCGTAATCGTTTTAACTTTGCTAAGCTGACTTGGTGAAATTAATCAAATTGAGAAAAAAAATAGGTGCACTGAAAAATAAAAGAGCATAGATAATGTGTTCCCTTTGTTTCTGTCATCGGCCACAAGCACTAAAAAACATCACGTACAGCCAACGAGAGACGGCACCCACGCTGAGACCGTGCTAAACCTGCATGCCCCAGATAATCCTGCACCCCGGGTCACCCAGATTTACCGCCTCGCGCCGTTAAACGCATCGCAGGCGCCGATACTGCAGCCCCACCAATATTTTAGGAGGCTTAAATATTGGTCATATTTTGAGCGTCTGCCTCACTTACTAACGGCCTGCTTCACATTATTCTTTCATTAAGTGACTACTTTAAGGAGCTCAGTGGAGTCACAGTGGGGCTGACCTCGATTCCATCCGTAACAAACATTTGAAATTCACCACTTCTTGGCATAGTCGCGCAACATCATTCTCCTCCAGAAAGGTAATAAAGTAAACACCACTGATCAAGATTTCCACAGTTGCCATGTGTCTTTTGTGACTAAGCTGTTCTTGGTATAACCATATTGCTAGAGGCAGGACACCAGGACCAGCCCTGTAAGGGAAACTACAAGTCTGCAAATGACTTCATTTCTTCGGTATGAAAGTGGTGTCTTAAATCATTAGTATTCTGAGTTTTTCCTCAATCATTTAAAGTGTTGTCTTCAATAAGTAGTACATTTAAGTAGTCGTCTACAATAGGGCGCATATATTGGTGCTCATATATTCACTTCGATCTCAGTTTTCACTTTTAAATTATTATGATATTAAATTTTTTCCATTACGTGGTAAATGCATGCCTCCTGCGTCTAATCATGTGCCTTTACACTGCGGTTTAGTAAACCTGAATCATCAACGCGACTTATTGCGATTATAATTTATATAAGCAAGTATTAGAGAAAAGCCGGGGCTGGGAGGTGGCAGGGCTCACCTGACGCTCCTTTGGACAGGGGGGGCTCCTTCTCCGACTGGATGGGCAGGGCAGGGGTCTTCATCCGAGAGGCTAGCCCGCACCGCATCCATGCGCAGCAAAGCGCGCACAGCAGCGCCAGCGGGCGGACCGTCTCCATCACAGTGACTTGCCGCTTCTACACCCAGTAGACGCTATCGGCTAAGTCCTCTGCTTTCCCTGTATCAAAAAACCAGTGTTTGTCTATGAGAACCTCTTCCCGGAGCCTAGCTGAGTCCGAACGCCGGTACGAAGTTATTTTTTTCAACAAGTTAATATAGACCTTAAATTACTTTAAGTTGAAGTTATCCCAAGACCCACAAAAGCTAAAGAGTGAAGCCTGCAGAAAACACGAAGACTTCGGGACAGGAGAATAAGGCTCATATGGAGTCTCGGAAACTTGTACGCCGCTTGTGTACAGTCCGGGGGCCTTGCCGCTTTATACGCTCCGGACAGCCCCGGCAGTAACCGACAGGGAGGGGGTGAGAAAGGGGTGGGGGAAGAAACCTGGAAAAAATCGGGCGGGGGTGGTGGGCCGAGTGTCTAATTCCATACTTTTCAGTGAATCCCCAAAAATATGTTAGAAATTCTCAAGTTAAAAAAAAATAATTTCTGCTTCAATTAAGCAAAACCATTTTATCTGTTATTTCTCGTTTAATCAAACCGTATTTAAATTAAAATATACTGTTAATAAAGCTTACCATTGCATCCCTTCAAGTTAAAAAAAAAACCCTGATGCGATTCATAATAATTAAAGTATGAATTATTATTGTTTGATAGACAGGTTCGACAGGTTTATCTGTCTGGATCCTAGCCTACTAAAGTTCCGTTTTCATTTTAGCAACAAATTGATATTATTAAAAGTACTGAGTGGCAAATTTCTCACTATTGTCACTTTACATTATTGTCAGAACACGCAGCTGATCTGACTGGAAGAAGTATCTGCGCTGTTCAAGTTCACAACGAAACCAATTATATTTCTTCTGCAAGATGTCAAGCCGTGAGACAAGGACGTAACAACAAAAACATACATCAAATCATTATAACGTCGACAAACATTGTTCATTGTTATTTTCCTTACGATAGGTAAGGCAGAAACGGTAGTAAACCAATAACTGGGATATATTTTTTATGCAGTAACGGTGAGCACTGTCAGTATATCCGACGGTTCTCGTTGTACAGGCCGTATTCAGGCCACACCAACGAGTTATAAAATAACAATACTATATCACAGAATTCTCAGTGGGCCGCTTTTTCTAATTGACCTGGCTGTTTAGAGCAGAGTCAATTATCACGCAGCGCGGATACTGTGCGATCGTCTCTATCCGCCGGCGAAACAAGATTGCCGCGTGATCAATAGAGATGAGGCATTAAATAGTAAAAGTAATCTGTCCCGCTTTATTGGCCTCTCCGGGAACCTGCTTTAAGTTGTGGTATAAGCAAAAAAGAAAGCGGACGATTTTCATCTCTCTCATTTTATTTCAATACTTCAATGTACAATGTTGCTATACTATTACAGACTATCTACAGTCGCCGAAAAGAAGTATCAACTTATACCTTTGAGGGTATAAATACTTGTCACTGCATGGGGCTGTACCCTGAAGGGTCTACAATTGTACCCTAACTGTAGGCATATGCACCTTTTCAGGTACAGAAATGCTCTCTGAGGGACATTTTTATACCATTGGGGTTACGTAAATTGTATTTGTTCCTTGGGGTACAAAACTGTATCAGGACTGTACCGTTTATTGTGACAGTGTACGAGTGTTCTAGTGATGCGATATATTTAGGCCTAATAGATTCCGTCGTTACTTATATGCTGCCGTGCTAGTAGGTTATGCCTACATAGAGGTTGGGATGCCAGCTGAGAGAGAGCGCGTTGCTCGTGTGAAGGTGAGGTGTTATTTTTATACACATGTGATATCTTTGACTGCCGTTTTCCTTGCGAAATCCACACCGTGGTTCAATCAATTTCTCCTGCGCATAGACGTGAATGGGAATCGATGATGGTCTGCTTGCATTTAATCATTGGGTGATAACTAGCCGTGTCATTTAATGCAGAAGAAATAAGGCAATTCATTAGGGAGACTGGAGAGCAAATTGCCTGTTCAGGAAAACACGATAGATTTCAATTATGCAAGCCCATTGTTGTGTAATGAACCGCAACCGTGCCGTTTTTTGCACCGCCATGTAGAAGTTACTTCATTTCTCATGATCTATGATCAATATACTTATAAAACAGTGTTAAATGTACCTAGTCTTCATACTTTTAGTCATGCACACCTCTAGCAGTACATTTTGATACCGCTCAAACGCAGCTTGACGAGAAAACGTATGGTTCGCGTAGTTGGAGGAAACATCTTTTTATTTATCAAGCTAACATTTTAAGATTCAAAATGCAACTAAAGTTTGACAATAGATTTCGTATGTTTCCACTGCCATTAAAATGTGTTTCGAATTAAGTTCTGGAAGGTTATTGAGAAAGGAGAAATAATGAAAGCGACTTAAGTCGTAATAAAGGTGCCAGACAATAGGCCTATGTTACCATGAAGTCCCTTAAATATTGCCAGTAACCAAAATTTGAATAAAGATGTGATTAACCTCTGAATCTAGGACATTCAGTAATGTTAAGGGCGCGATATGAAACGCAATTGTTGGGGTTGCAAATTGAAATTAACTTAAATATAATGCTGAAATGTGTCCAGTTTATGACACTACAGCATATCTCAGACTTTGTTCATCGTAATAACGTCATTGATACGCTTTATTTGGCCGATCTCGGATTTCCTCACACGATACGTAGCATCTTTGCATTTATGCACAACATGTTGTTTCAGTTGTGTAGCTCAACAGGCGCCCCTCTCCGCCGCCAGACGGACACACACGCAAGTCCACATCCTGTTTGTTTGCTGGATTACACGAGAGGTGTGAATACGGAGAAACGGGGGAGTTCAACCAGCCGTGCACCCCACCCCTCCTCCCCCGTAGGACGGCCCGAGAATCATACGATCAAATATATTCCTTCGCATTTCAACGACAAATAGGAAATCATGAGATTCGGGCGTCTTTAAACTCCTAACGATAAAATGTGGTTCCCAGTTCTCGTTGACCTATGAATAACTCAGAAGTAAGACAGCCTTCTCTAAATCTGGAAGAAAACACACAAAATGCCTACGGTTGATTTATTTGCTGAAAAATTATTTGGGAACTTCTGAACATCTACCCAATATTTCCGCAACTAAATCTCTATATACAATGTTCAATAAGCATACAAAATCACCACCAGTAAATAATTTTTATACGGACATTTCTTAGCAAGTGTAATTCCAGAAGATAATCAAATTACGAAATTATTAAATCTAAAATACGAAAAACCGAACAGAGCGGACGGCTGTCCCGAGTTTGCTGTCATGTCTGATGCAGAACCAGACTTTCATCGATGTTCAGTCTCACTCATTTTATGAAACTGAAATACCGATGAACGCGCGCTAACCACAAAAAACCGTTAGCTTTGGATCCTATTTCTTCATAAACACTAGAGCAAATTATTTTGATTATTATTTGGATAAGCACCGGGAAAACAAACAACAAGCGTGTAAATAAAGTACTGGCACGCTCTGCATCTCCCGCGCTCGACTGGAACTCCGGATTTTTATCAAATGCAGACATCTTTCCGGAATTTTGTGCACAAGATTGCTTATAATTGTTTCAGTGGTAGGGGACGCGGCGTCAGAATTATGAGTAAGGCAGAATTAATTAATTGGGCCGTTTTATTTCCCCCTATTTCAAAATATTTCCAAGAACCGCATGCTAGAACAACAATCAGCAATTCAATTAATTTTTATATACCGGTTTTTCGGTATGATTGGCCCAAAGTGTAACAAAATCAAACGACAGTGGACCTACTGCCATACTACAGTTTAGGGTAACCGTAATGTAAATGAACAGTGAATAAGAACCCGAAGACAACGAAGGAGATTAAACAAATATCACTCGTTTATAATGTTGGTATTAAACATTCCTTTTAGATGTTTTAAACATAAAGCAAATTTAAAATAAGCATTTCACGTACTTGTATGTCAATTAACTCGTATTCTACATATTAATACATTGACGTGTACTGGTCATTTTTACATAGGCCTACGACTTTTCTGTCTCAAATTAATCTTACTGATCACAGCATGTTAAAACGTTATGTTTTATCTGTTTATGTACACATAAAACATTCTATGCCACTCAATAGAATATCGAACATAATAAAAACGAATTTTAACGTATAGACACCTCTGTATACATTTCAAATGGTGACTTTGCTCGCAATTAAAACATGTCCACCATCCGAATCGGTAGCAAAGCAACCAATCAGTATGTTAATTGTGTGGCGCAGTTCAATGTTTATTCATGTAGCGAATGCTGAGATTCAATTTGCAAACACTCTCGAAGGACACTGCTAGAAAGTGCGCGGTCCCCGGGGTGCTAACAGGGTCCTGCCTCCAATTTCCGCAAGCGCCGCGTACCGCGTGGGACTAATTATCACCCTCTACGCAATTAGCGCACAGAAGCTTTGGGCAAACAGCGGCCAGGAATCTGATAAAATCGCAGCACCTGTCAGTAACACCTCTTCGCATCGACGCAGCGCTGCGGCTGAGTGCGGTGGGGCGCTGATACCTGCCGTGGCGAGGCCGTGTGCGGCAGTAATGTCCCCGCTGCGCTACTTACAGACCGGCGTTTTCAGGCACGTCCTTTATGTGCTAATGCTCCCCGCAAACCACGGAACTGCCATTCTAAATACTAAACAGCCCACCCATCTATACGAGGTTAAAGTGACGTACGTACTTTTCATATTTTTTTATATTTTAGTCTGAATTTCATCATCTTCTCATCTAGACCAAGACGTGTACAATAATGGCGAGCTATTAATGAGCAAAGCCCTCTGTTATTATCAGGTTTATAGTAGCAGGAGCAAAGTTGTCCTGCTCCAGTCCAAAGAGGAGAAAATACAAATATGATGTGTTGAAGAGCTGTGCTTGGGAGCATCTTTCCGCTACAGACCGGTCAGAACATTTCTGGGTTAAAAATACACCCTACTGGACAGAGGGTCAGCAGGGAGGTTTTGATTACGCCTGGTTGTGACAAAGCCGTTGAGACACAGTCGGGTCTTGTTTGCAGTGGCAGGTCGAGGTGCTCTCCTCCTGTACCTCCGAACCTCTCCTCCACCCTCCAGCTTTGAACTCGGCAAGATCCTGCAGGCTTCAAAGGAGTCTTAGCTTGAACACACACTAGAGTATCATGAGCCCCTCCCTTCCCAACACCTCCTTGTTCCTTAGGATAAATGGATATCACCAGCTGCCACTGTTTCCTATGTCAACAGCGGTTTTTCTCATAGCGGGACCCACACACACACACACCAACGTGCCACTCAGTCTCAGACAGACACCTCTTCAATCCGCGGGGTGATGCATCAGGCAGACCGAAAAAGGGTATTGCTGCACCAGGGACCAAGCTACATCTGAGGGTGACTTGGGGTGAGCTGGGCATATGTATACCTGATCAGGTGCCTCTAGGTGAGTGGGCCGTGGAAGCTCAATGCCTGGCTGCACAGTATCTTTACCCAGGACAGAGCTGTCTGCAACCCAAGGCCCGGCAGGAAAGACTGGGGCTTGAGGCCTTACTGACTGGAGCCCAACATTAAACTTCAGAAGTCGCTCCAGGGGTCACACATCTGACCCTTTGCCCAACAGCAAAGGAGAGTTTGATATTGGGGGGGGGGCACAACTTAATTTATATACAAAAGTTTTTATATGCAGGTTTGTAATATTACTGACATCTGAGTCCTGTCTGTTTATATAATTATCTGGGCTTTGTCTCTGTGTCCGTAATCAGAGGGCTGCCAGTTCAAATCCTGGCCTCAGCAGAACAGTCACGTGTCTCGTGACCCCTTGAGCAAGGTGCTTAACTGCCAGCTCCAGGGCTGCTGCATGTTGGCTGAGCCTGCGTTGTGACCCCCAAGCTATGGAGAGCAGGATGGGGTTGCCGTGGAAAAGAATTCCAATGTACCTATTATCATACTCGTGCAAATAGTAAATTAAATATTTATAACATTTATCATTTGTCACCAGAGCATGAACACATCTGCTAAACAGGAATCTGACACTGATTCACGGAGAGTGGGAGGAAATCTACTTCCCAGGGGCTTATTGCTCATGTTTCCGGCTTCTAGGGAGGACCAGGTGCCATCATCAGGTGAGGCGGTGAACGAGAACTGCTGGAGGTGCAGAATTCAGAGGACATACTGGAAACAACTTCTTCAGAAGCGTTTGAAGAGGATAAAATCATAACAGTATGAGGTGAAAGAGAGAGCCATCAGAATGGCCAAGTCCCTTCCTGTCTTCAAATGCCATTTAGCAGACGCTTTTATCCAGAGAGACGTACAACTGTGCTCAGTAGTCCTTGACTATTCTTCAATCTTGAAAAGCCAGACTTGGATAACAAGCATCAGCCGACTAAGTTGCTGCCAGCAGTAGTACTAGTTTTTGGGATACAATTTAAAGTCCAGAACCAGTCTACCAAGTATTTAAATTGGCACGTCAAGGGACATGAAATCACCAAAACAATTCCATATGAACAGATCGCAGATAAAGGAGGTAGTCCAGACAAAGGGGGTTTCAACGGTCTCCCTAGTCGAGGTGGTGTGTAAAACCGCTGCAAAAATATGTAAGTCTCACTGGAGCTGCAGGTGCATGTCAATTTGGCGCGGGAATCTGCTTCTGGTCCACCCACGGTAACGGGGAGAAAGCGACGTCCGGAGCGCGTTTGGATAAACAAGGCGTGCGGGACTCGGCTCAGATCCGCGTCACCAACCGGGACGTCCGTCTGTGACACATTAACTTTGTGAGTCACACCGGGTGTTTACTTTGCATTGCTCAAACTTGCACTAAAGTAAATTGTTGCTGTTGACAAGTCGGGATGGTGGTCCTCGAGAAGATTCCGCACCGCGACAGGCAGACTTTTGACATTTAAGATCGCTATCCTCCGGTGCCCTTTGTGGTAATGTCACATAACAGGAATCCCAAGGGCCCTGCTCGTTAATTTCGCATCTGTCACAAAGTAAGTCGGCTAGGGACAGGGACTGGACCCAGGGCGGAGAATGCGACTTGCACAGGGGCTTAGTCCGTGAGCGATTCAGGTACTGCCAGTGTGCAGAGTTTTCTGGGAATCCGCCTGACCCATTCATTTAAATGGGAAGTTTGTTTTCGAAACATGGATACGGCAGCGCTGTAACAGAGAAGGTTATGGATTTAAGCAGTGAGTATCTGAACTTTACTCTTTCGTGCGTTCAGTACTATGATAAAAGTCATGCATGAATGTTGCAAGCTCATTGTAACATGTAACAACTGTATTTATTAAACAATGCGTTTGTTTAATCATCCGTATTAAATCTATGACAAACCAAATTATTTTGGACGCTATCCAAGTAGTGATATTACCGGTCACAAGTAAGAAGCGGGGAATGTCATGGCGGTAGCGCCAGGCACTGATGCTTGAGTTAGTGACTGATCGCGCTGCGGCGACCGCAGATGCAAGCGCTACCTTCCCGCACGACGACTGGATGCACCTTGGCAGGTTGCAGGCTTTATTTTCTGTGCCAATAAAATACTGCAACACTTTCGGTGAATTGCGCTTGACTTCAAAGGACCGCTTTTCATTCCGCATCAGATTCGCACTCTCAGATCTGTAAATCATACAACGAATGTCTTAAATGCTAGTCAACCAATTTCCCATTTAAAACGTTTCACATCGGAAAAATAAGTTGATACAGGCCTAGGTAGGCGAACATAAAGGCAGTGAGTTTTCTGCAATCTCCGTGGTTTCAGATCTACTTTTTCCAAATTCGGAGAAACACTTAAGTGTGAACAAGGAATATTTTCCCTTCTTTGTGTAACATAATGCTTAAGCCAGGTTTGGCTGATCAGCGGAAACGTTGATCTGAAGCCGATTTCCTTGTAGTTCGGGCTACTGTGTTTCTCCGAATTTGGGGGAAAAAATAAATTTTAAATCAAACGTTCCTTTAAAGTAGACACATCGACTTCTTTTCCGGATTGCTGTGTTCAGTGGCGCCAGACCTTACGTAATGGTGGACCCGACAAACCGGGCCCTGCCTGCAGGGTGGGGGGGCAAAAGCGTCAGAAATAACTTTATTTTGGTTTCTAATTTAAATACTTTGTTACTATAGAAATAATAACTTACACGTTAAATCCTGCTTATCCGCCTGCTTCTTGCCCCCATGTGCCCCCCCTCAAAAGAAAAAGTGGTTTGATCCTCCGGTGCGCAAATCTATCGCGTAAAGAACATAGACAGTCAGCGGCGAGTCCAGCATGAAACCTAAGCTGAAATCGGGGCTTCAGAACAGCAAGGAGCGCAGAGACCGAGAGATACCGTTAAAAGACGGCAGGCAACTGCTGACAAGTTTCTTTAAAAAAATGGAGCCTAAGTTCCAGTACTTTCCAGAAACGTAAGTTAGCTTGCGGTTTGGGGTAACTACTGGAACCGATGTTATATCTTCTTATCTTGAGAGTAAAACATCTTCTTTACTATTTTATCAAAGCCCTTCATCCAGAGCAAGTCCCATTGCTGGATGTCCCCCCGTTTTCTTAACTGGGTCTTTATTAAAACTACTGGATTAGTTCTCTCATGGTAATGGATATGTACAGTATGTGATACAAGACAAATACTGAATATGGAATACAATAGCGGAGCCAGAAATCATACTGTGGATGAGTCGGCCGAAAATCAGGTGGGCCAGTCTCATAATGCACTTCGCGACATAATACAATTACAAATGCAATTACATATTTTTTTTACTTTATTATTTTTTAATCACTTTTTTAATTACCCGTGGCATTGCTAAGACCAAAGACAAACAAAAATCAATTTTCCTCTCCTCTTTCCAGCACATCTCCTCTGATTGATCCAACCACCCACACACATACCCATCAGACACGATTGTTTTATCATGCTGGAAATGCTGAATGGGTGGGCTTGAGTGTCATCTGGGTGGGGGTCCACCCAAGTGTACCCATGTCCACCTATGCTGCCACAGTAGACTGAATGGCTGCAAACTGCCAGATGACACAGGAAAAGCTTGGTGTGACGGCACTGTGATTGTAACGGGACAGATGCTGGCGCCGACTCTCTCTGCTCATCTAGCCCCCCTGCTCCTGCTGCTCTGTATGGCTGCCTCCAAAATGCCGCTTACTCAGGCCCGACCAAGCGACTTCGTGTGCAGTGACCATGCCAGGAATGAGATGAACAAAGTGAAGGAGCTGGAAGCAGCCATGGTAAGACCGAAGATTATCTGCAGGTGCAAAGCTCTCAGCTACTTCCCGGTGGGCCTGGGGGCTGAGCCACTGCTGAGTTTTTTTGTGTATGTGTGTGTGTGTGTGTGAGAGAGAGAGAATCTCTCTTTTCCCACTTACTTCCCATTGTCTCCCTGTCAGAGTGAGTGCCAGGGTTCAAACCCCCTCCCATCTCTTGTTCCACTGCCCTGCGTCAAGATACACAAAGCATCATGGGAAAAAAAAACAGTGAGTCCTCCTAGTAAGGGCTTGGGGTTTTGGATCATGATGATGTGCGTGCACACAGGCACTGACAGATTCACTCCTCTACCTCTGTTGCTTCCCAGCTTCAGACAAAAAGGGATGAGGTCCAGGCAGCTCTGAGGATGTTGGGCGAAGGGGTGAGAGTGGTTAGGGTCCATAGCCACCCTGGGTGTCATTCCATCCTGCTGGATCAGCTGGAGCGCAGTGTGACCAATCACCTGCTCGTAGTGGCACACCTCCCCCTTGGGGGGGAAGGTACACAGGTATAAACACACACACACACATGCACATCATTACTCTGTCACCCACATGCATGTTTGCACTGTTGGCTGACTGTGTCACTCACTATCCCCTTGCAGGTAGAAGACCGCCATGTGGATACGTCCTGCCGCCTGCGGCACACTCAGGACCTGGGGCACATCCTGGAGCATTACAACAGACTCCTGAGGGGCAAATTGGAATGGCTTGTGGGGGAGCTGAGTGCCTGGTGCCATGAGGAGAGCTGACCTCTATTGCCCCACACAGGAAAGGTCCAGTCTAGTTAGGTGACCCCCGCTCGGGGTTCTCTTTCTGGTGTCCTCATCGCTGAAGCTGCCTGAGCACAGTACAGATCAGAAGTCATCTGCAGTGAACAATGAACCTTTAACGCAGAGATGAAACAACAACATCTACATCCACATGCCGCTGGTTACTGCCACCCAGACCAGGAAGCGACTAGTGTCAGTCCATGCACTTGAAACACTGACAGATAAGCTAAATGTTGCCATAGAATAGACAGAGTCTGCATCGGAAGGATTTGGATGCAAAATATTCCTCTGTAAGGGGTGCTGTGGAGTGCGTTGAGTTTTTTGTATTGATATTGATGGTGGCACAGTGGGTTATCACTATTTCCTCACGCCTCCAGGGTTGCCAGTTTGAATCCTGTGAGGTTTGCTGTATAGGAATATGGAGATATCGGTCAGAACTTTTAAATAAACTGTTAAATGTGCATTATAGTGTGTTCATAATAAATGATCACCAGATCAGGGCCAGCCCTGGGTGTCGTGGAGTCCTAGATGAGATTCTACTGAGCAGCCCCCAAGAAGAAAAATTTTTTCAGTTAATTTTTATTATAAACATATCAGTGGCCCAGAGTGTCTGGCTGCTAAAGTAAAGTATAAAATAAATAACTATAATGTCACGGAATGCAATCAGATTTATGTTTTTATGTATTTAGTATTTTGATGTTTTTGCACACGTTCTTTTGCGCCCCCTATTGAAATGGCATCCTAGGCGATCGCCTACGTCGCCACAGGGCGAGCCTGCCCTGCCACGGATCCATAATAACGTTTGAACAAATACAAAAACTATAGCACATTGTGCCTACCCACGACTGTATCTATGATAACCGGCCGGAAGATGGCTTGAGAGTACAAATGTGTACACTGTAAATCTTTCATGTAGATCAATATACCGCTCCCGACAAAGATACAGTAGTCGTGTTGTTACCGTGCAATGTGAAAATGCACGTCCTATCATGCCTGTTTAACTTAAGTTACTTGCTGATACAAACACCGGCGGGGCAGGCACCATCAATCAGATATCACCGGCGTGACACCAAACGCTCATCTGTCACTGATTGGCTGAGGCGTGTGACGGGACGCGCTAGGAGCCGCCCACGTGTACAGGTCACATGATCATCCCGACGAAATGACTAAATCTCCGGTAAACGGGCGCGATTAAAATTTGCTGAGGAGCTCTAAACTCTTCGGCGGCTGAGTTTTGCGCCTTCGCCGCCTGTATCTTCATTTCGTTGCTGGGTAGCTGGCGACTCGTGTTTATTTCACTTTTGATCGTTCAGTTTTTCACCGTTTTCATCCCGCACCGGCAAGAATTGGACGTATACGGGGCGACACGGCGATCGGTTCGGCCCATCACCACCATGACGGAGCGGACGCCGCTGCTGCACTATCGCTTGTCCACCAGCGTCAATGAAACAGAGCAGCGCTCCAGCCCTGTCGGGGTCGCGGTGGAGCGGACCCCGGCGGCGTCCCGGTGGAGGGCGTCCAAAAATCGCCCGCAGAAGCTGTCCACCTTCTTCGGCGTGGTCATTCCCACGCTGTTATCCATGTTCAGCGTTGTGGTCTTCCTGCGGATTGGTGAGTATCCGATCTCCGCGAAACTGCTTCGCGGCTGCTCCTGGTTCCCCTGCATATGGAGAACCGGCCAGGCTGGCTGGGTTTGTTGGGAGTTTCTGTCCAGCCTGGCATCGCTGCGTCTGTCGTGATGTATTACCTGGTAGATATGATTATAAGTAATGGCCACCGAACTTGGCAGTTCTCTAAGTGAGACTATTGCCATGAGCCGTTTGGTCGTAAGTTTACGATCCAGTCCCGAGGTTAATATTAAGCTCTCACATGACGGCCTGAAAGCCAGTGGTAAATAACTTACCCCGCAGATGAGGGACGTAGTTTCTGCAGGGTCGTAGTCCTTTTAAAAGGCTACTGTTTCTCGGTCATATGAAGTGTCAGCTGCCTGCTTTCTGTCCTTAATTTGCTGAAAATGCCGGCCGTTTTGTACGTATCTTGTATGAACTTTTGTGAGTCTCTTAATCGCCGGCTAAAGTAAATGTGAGAGAAAATCCCTGATTGGTTTAAATCCTTCCTTCCGGGACACATGCTCGATTATCTGACATGTGCTCTTCGCAAGTAAGAAACGGCTTGTCAGATTTTTTTTTTTTACATTTTTTATTTAGCCTAGAATTGCTGGCCACCTTTAGGATGTTATGTTTTTTTCTGGAAGTGCGTGTGTGTTCCTTGAGGTGTTTTTTCAGACCTTTTCATGGCAAACAATCATAACAGTTTTATATTAATATGCTCCCACAGATATCACTGTGTAGAGGACCTCCTTCTGACCCCAGTGATCTCCCCCTTAATCATCAGAACCCCCTGTTGTCAATTACATGCCAGTGCTATGCAGTGATTTGAGGGCCAGTGGCTCTGTGCTTGTCTGCAGGATTTGTGGTGGGACAGTGTGGCCTGTACCAAACCTTTGGCATGCTGCTGGTGGCCTACTTCATCATCAGCATGACCGTGCTGTCCGTGTGTGCTATCTCCACCAACGGGGCACTGGATGCGGGTGGTGCCTACTGTATCCTGTGTCTGTTGGCCTTCGTCTGGAGGGCTGAATATCACTGAATAGTGTGCTCTTTTGACCTGGGTTATTCTGTCACATGAGGCATTAGGGAATATTTGTTTCATTGAATAGTTGCTCAACAAATTGTAGTCTTGTTTGAATGGCGTCCTGGCTTGTTGCCTCTGGGTCTCTGCAACTTCTCTCCTCGGAATCAGTGCCTCTGTTGCTTAACCATTCCCTCTTCTCTCAGTCTCCTCGTTTCCCTTGCCCATACATCCGCTGTTTCCATCTTTGACTGTCCTTCCTGCCAGATATGATCAGTCGAGCCCTGGGGCCAGAGTTTGGCGGTAGCCTTGGAATCATGTTCTTTCTTGCCAATGTGTGCGGGAGCGCCCTTTATGTGCTGGGCCTGGTGGAGGCAGTGCTTGCCACCTTTGGAGTTCAGGAAGGTATGGAAAGCTTGGCCGAGTGGGAGGGGCCCATGACGACGAGGGGGATGCGCATGCACCGCCTGATTCGCTCTCCCCACAGATGTGTCCAGCCTGTCCAGCACTCAGCAGGTCCTGCCGGTGGGTTACTGGTGGTCCCTGTTGTACGGCACGGTCATCCTACTGGTGTGCCTGCTGGTGTGCCTAGTGGGTGCCCATATCTACGCCAGGGCCACCTTCCTCATCTTCCTCATCGTCATGCTGGTCCTGGCCACGGTCTTCATCAGCTTCTTCGCCGAACCACCTAAGGTGGTACTCTTACCTGCGTCCAATTCCTCCGGAGTGCTCAGTGCCAATTTCACAGGGTTCAAGCTGGACACGCTGCTGGGCAACCTCAAAGGTGTGTATGTTTATGAGCCGGTGACTTCCACAAACTTCTATGATCTTCCTGTCCCGGTGTCCTATTTTCTAGAAGAACGATGGAGCACCTAAGGCAGTATTGAACTGAGGAGTAATTTTTTGTGGTTATATAATGTCTGCTTAAGCCCAGGTGCACATGGCTGAAACTCTTAGCTCTAAATAGCTGTAATTATGCCACATGAGGGGAAAAATTAGCGAAACGTTAATGGAAATTCATGTGAATGAGACTCGCAATGGAGGTCGGGCCCCAGTGTACCTTTTTGTTTGCTTGACTGCCATGCTGTTGTCGACCCAGTCGGGGATGGTCATTGTCTGCCATTGTCTCTGCAGCCGACTACACAGTGGACTATACCACTGGGACCATGATGACCTTCGCCACGGTCTTTGCAGTCATGTTCAATGGCTGCACGGGCATCATGGCCGGCTCGAACATGTCCGGTAAGCAGTGGGCTGAGGGTTACCCCCGCCCACCCCCACCCCCTCGTCAGTGCTCCCGGTGACCTGAGTCTCCATTCTCCCTGGGCGGTTGTGTTTCAGGAGACCTGAAGAACCCCAGCTACTCCATCCCCAGGGGCACCATCACTGCGGTCATCTTCACCTTCATCACTTACACCCTGCTCAGTGTGTTGGTGGCGTGCTCCTGTGAGCGGTCAGTCCCTCTCCCATAACCCCCCCAACCCCCCCCCATCTATCCCAGTGTAATCATGTAACTTCATGTATGCCTGCCTGTTGGTGTTGGCCTACCAGTTGAAGTTTGTTTTCCCTGTGCCGGCTTCACTTCCTGAGGTCGGGGTTCTTTTCTACATGATGGTCACTTGGACTCAGTATGGCACGTAATCATGTGATCGATTTGGTCATGTGATGTTGACAGAGCACAAAGCAGTCTTCCAGTTGTGTGCTTATCGCCTCCCTTCAGCAAGGCTTTTATGAACGTTGAGGAAATGAGTGCTGATTCCTGCTGGGCACACCCAGGCCGGGGAGCCGGGCAGGTCGCTAGGGAAGCTCCAGTGTTTGAATCGCTCGTCTGGCGGACTGAGCGATGGTTACGTCCGGTTGACTTAAGCGCCGGTTACGGTCAGGCTGGGGTTTGCAGATGTTGCCTCTGCTTCCTGGATTTGTCAAGCGACCATTTCTGGTCTATGTACACGCGCCCGGAGGAAGTACAGCTTCGCTGTGGCTTCTGGCCCCCTGGGAAACTCTGGAGAATTTCCTGCCACCCTGTTTCATATCTGCATTTATGCCTGGTGGTTTGGTGCCGCTTTGCTGGTGGGTTTTGCTTCGCCATGTTGACGTCCTCGTCCCCATCACACCAACTGGTCAACCGAGCCTCTTGGGTTTGCCCCATGTGCTTGAGATGTCAGGGTCCACCTGTCCCGCTTCCTGGGAAGTGCTTGCTTCCCTTATTTATGCCATCTGCATGGTCACATGACACCAGCAGGCACAGTAGTTAGCATCAAAGGGGAAGTGATCTCCGGCCCTTGCTGATACATGCCCTGGAGGAGGGGCACTGTTGCACAATGCCTATCACGCACTCCCCCCCCCCCCCCCCCTTCGTGCATTATTGGCATCTCCTTATTGAATTGCGGGGGTGGGGGGGGCTTTTTGGGTGCAGCAACAAGACCTAAAGAAACCGCAGCCCTGTAAAAATGCCCAGATGGGTTGTGACTGAAATGTGTGATACTTGCTGTGACCATTAGATGGCGACGGTTAACATCAGTTTCTTCTAGGACCAAGTTTAGTCTAAACCAGGGGTCTCCAGCTCCAGTCCTTGGGACCCCCAACCATGGCCATTTTTGGGTTTCCCCTCATTTAACACGTGATTCAACTTCTCTGCTAATTACCACCCATTTCTTGAGTTGAATCAGATGTGGTGGAACAGGGAAAGAACTAAGGTGAGCAGGGCTGGGGCTCCCCAGGATTCTAGCTGGAGACCCCTGGTCTAAACAATCGGAGGCAGCTGATGCTTCTTTGGTATGTGTGTCTGTGTGCGTGTGCATACATGCACATGCTTAAACTCATTGTGCCCTAAGAACCAGACACCAGCTGAGGCTGCAGTTTACCCTTCAGCCCACCAGAGGGTGATGTTGCTCTCTTGGTCCAATATTGGTCATGCTATGATTTTTGTGAATAAGATTGAGTTCCTGTCTATGGCACTTCTGTTTCCTGCCGCCGTCCTCACTAAATCCTCTTCACTTTCTCTAAGTATAAAGTACATTTTATTATATTTTAACTTTGGGGTGATTATACCATGTCACTTTGTCAAGGAGAAGGAGCACTTTGTGTGTGAGATTTGCGTGGGTGTCTGTGTACGGTACAATTCTTTGGCGATGGCTGTGAATCGCATGCGTTAGGGGAGTATATGTATTAGTTAGTTGTGTAAAACTTATAATTATCTCCTCTGCCTTTTCTTTTGGTTTGATGCGCATGGGATTTTGGGCCCCAGCGGGAGATGCATCAGCTGGTCATCATCTTTCTGGGGTGGGTTCTGATCCGGCTGATCTAAAGCACCTTCCCTAACTTTGTCTGCCAGTGGCTCCTGGAACCCAGCTGGCTCTGGTGGATGGCATCCCCACTAGGCTTGTTGGTTTTGATGTCATTTAATGACCCTTAAGTTAAATCCGTGACTCTCCCATGCCTGGTTCCTGTCCAGCACAGGCTTGCGGAGCACAGGGTGGGTTGGTGTCCCTGCTTGTGTGTTCAGATGAGACCCGTCGCGGGCCGGCAAGCTCTTTGTAACGAGGTACTCTATCAGCATTCGCTCGTCAACTTTTAACTGACCCTGAAGAGCTGCTGGGTGGTTTTGTCCTCCACTGAGGTAGCAGAAGCCTTCTGAGGATGGGAAAACGGCAAGTTGGATACTGATCTTCTGGTGGCTGCTGTGATGCACAGGTCCAGCCAGTCTTATGGCACCATTCTGTCACTCTGAACTCCTGTTCTCCATCCTTTTATTGAAAGAAAAAAAAAATTATATACTGTATATAGTGTGTGTGTGTGTGTGTGTGTGTGTTATACATTATACATTATGTATGTATGTATGTATGTATGTATGCATGTATGTATGTATGTATGTGTTATATATATATATATATATATGCATATATATATATATACATAAAAATATATTTTTATTTATTTGTTACATATATGTGTATGTG
>JAAGVU020000036.1:665779-690528 GCA_011763525.2 Mormyrus iriodes | reverse complement strand
CCCAGCTCCTGTGGGCCCCCGCCTGCCCATTTCCCCCTCCTGACACTTTGTTGTTTGTCAGCCTCGCTGGCTTCGCCGTTCTTTTTTTTTTTTTTTCTCCCGTCTGTCTTTTGAGGCGAACAGAATTAAACCCATTTAGCCGTGTGTCCTTAGAGAAATGTGCTGCAATTAGCATACCTAATTTAGCAGAAACATTTTTGCTTTTTGCCGAGATTCAGCTGTGTTGTTGTTGTTGGGCTCGGATGGCAGACTGAAAGTGGTGGTGCTCGGTCAGTCAGTCAGTCAGTCGGTCTGTCCCTCCTTGAACGTAGGTCTGTGATTTGTCCAGGCCTCTTTCTGCGTGCGATCCCGTTCCGTCAGCCACCGAGCTTATAATCTTTCAGGATCTGCCTGTTTTTTAGACCCTGAATTGCTTGGATGTCCTGTGACCTGCTGGCTGAGGATGGGGTCGAGGGTGTAATCAGCCAGCCCTCGTTAATCAGTCCTCATTAAGGAGCTTCAGCCTGGTGTCTGCATGCTTGGTGTTCTCTGCTCCAGATCTTTTTTTTTTTTTTTTTTTACCCAGGCCCCCTTGCTCCCGGCAAGGCTGTCCTCCGCCTGCCTGAACAAGGACTTTGGCACAATTTCCTGCTAATGTCAGCAAAGTGACATCAGTGACTGGGCCATTGGGGGACCCATTTCAGAAATGCACTATCACTGAAGCCATCAGATACTCACGGGGGTGGCTGTGGGCCAGCTTTCAGCATAATTACACACCCAGAAAGATTGGGGTGTGGGGGGGTGAAGCCCAAGAAGATGGGGGGATGAAGCGTGTGGGGAAGGCAGCAGACATCAATAAAATTAAACTGAACAGGAAATTTTAAAAAGTGAGCGGTTACAGACATCCATGTGCCTGCCTGCCTGTCTGTCTGCCTGCCTGCCTGCCTGGGAGTGAGCGGTTACAGGCCTCCATGTGCCTGCCTGCCTGCCTGCCTGGGAGTGAGCAATTATAGGTGTCTGTGCACCTGCCTGCCTGTCTCACTGCTGTCCCTGTGCCCTGCTCTCTGGGGGGGGATGGGGGGGTGGGCTGTGGTGTTAAACGCCACGCGCCATGCGTATGAGACACGGCCCACTGGCTATTGTTCCTGTAGGTGCTTTTTTCCCCAGCTGGGTTTGGCTGACAATGGCGATGACTCATTTAAATGATAATTACAACGAAGGCGAAAGCGCTTAATGCTCATAGCTAGGCGAGGGGTCGCGTGTGCCCGGTGACCCCGCACTCACGGCCGGCTGAGCCGCTCATCACTCCATATGCCGCTCGGCTGTCCTTTCTGGCACTTTCTCGGCATTGGGGTCGGGGGTCCACACTTCTCTTCAGCCTCTCCAGCTGCAGGGCCGCACTCGGCTGAGCCCCTGAGTCGTGGTGCCCCTCTAACCCCCGGTGCCCACCCCCCACCCCGTGTCCTTCAGACCTACGTTCCGCTACTTCACCTGGCACACCTGTGTTCTGGGCATCCTGGGCTGTGGTGTCATGATGTTCCTCATCAATGCCATCTACGCATCAGCCAGCATCGCCTTCATGCTCTTGCTGCTGCTCGTCATCCATTACCTGTCGCCCACCAGCAGCTGGGGCTACATCAGCCAGGCCCTCATCTTCCACCAGGTACGGGCTGTGCCACTGGGCCTTATTCAATTCAGTTCAGTTTAATTTTTATATAGTGCCTTTTTCAACCGTTGCCCCAAGGTGCTTTGCATGGGGGTGTTCTGATGCATTTGCGGGGGCTTATTCGGTGTGGGGGGGAGCGCTGCAGGGAGGCTGATGCTATGACACCCCTCCCCCCCCTCAGGTGCGGAAGTACCTGTTGATGCTGGATGTGAGGAAGGACCATGTGAAGTTTTGGAGGCCTCAGGTGCTGCTGATGGTGGCTAACCCCCGCGGCAGTGTGGGCCTCATTACCTTCATCAACGATGTGAAGAAGAGCGGCCTCTACGTGCTGGGCCATGTCACGCTGGGGGACCTGGGTAGGGGTCTGCTCCTGATGGGGTGGGGTGGTCAGCTGGGTGTTAGGTCTCACTCTCTTCCTCCCATCCCCCACAGAGTCCCTGCCGTCTGACCCCCTGCAGTCCCGCTACGACTCCTGGCTTTCACTCGTCGACCAGCTCAACATCAAGGCCTTCGTGAACCTGACGCTGGCCGACTCTGTCCGACATGGGGTCCAGCACCTGCTCTTCATCTCCGGCCTGGGTCAGCGCTGCCGCGTACTCGCCTGCACGGGCCCCCCTCGAGTTCACTCTTAAACATCCTTCTTTCTCTCCCTCTGCAGGCGGGATGAGGCCCAATACCTTGGTGCTGGGTTTCTATGACGACTGTACGCCGCAAGACCAGCTGCAGGATGCGCCGGCTTTCTCTGGAGCCTCTGTGGACAGCCTGGGTCCCTCTCAGGACCCTGAGGAGCTGCCAGGGCTGCAGTTTCCTGGACTGCGTACCGGCACCCGGGACCTGGGGCCTCAGGAGTATGTGTCCATCGTCGCGGATGCCGTGAAGATGCTGAAGAACGTGGCCCTGGCGCGATACTTTGGCTACTTTGACCGGGCAGAGGTGCTGAACCGGCCACGGGGGGTGCTCTTTGTGGACGTGTGGCCCCTGAACCTGCTGCGGCCTGACAGCAGCAGCTATGTGGACACGTGCAGTCTCTTCCTGCTGCAGCTGGCCTGTGTCCTCAACATGGCGCGGGCTTGGCGCCGAGCCAGGCTCCGCCTCTTCCTGTGTGTGGAGGAGGGGCGGAGCCCGCATGGTCCCGAGGAGAAGCTGGGACAACTGCTGCGGGAACTGCGCATGTCCGCCGACGTCTTCATGGTGCCCTGGGACCATGTGGTCGCCCTGCACTGGCAGCGGCAGGGTATGCTGGGTCCGGCCGTGGAGGATGAGGAGGACTATGCCAATAGCTTCCCCAGCAACGCCATGCGGCTGTCAGACGATTACCTTCGGGCCGTCAACCAGCTGGTCCTTCAGCGGCCCGGGCCATCCCCTGCCGTTCGCTTCCTGTACTTGCCCCGCCCTCCGGCCGACACCCATCGCTACCCGACCTACCTACACCAGCTGGACCTGCTGACCCGTGACCTGGGTCCCACACTGCTGATCCATGGTGTCACACCAGTAATCACCACTGACCTCTAACCCCCCCACCCCATAATGGTGTCACCCTTAATGTGAGACAGTTCCGGTGCTTTCTGGCAGGATGTTACTTTATATGGTACGTTGGGATCCTTTTAAACTCTAAACTGACCACGTTTTTTTTTTGTTTTTCCCCCGTTTTATCTCCACACATAGAATACGTTTTAACACGAATTGTTTCCTGTTCCAACCCCAAAAAAAAGAATAAATTCTTTATTTATTCAATTATAAATATTTTTGAAATATTAAATTCAATGTAAATATTTTGGAGAACTGTGCTTAATAATTCTCTTCTGGGGGGTTTCTATGGTTACGGGGTCCATATTCTGGGGAACCATGGCGACTTCAAACTGCAGAGGTCTGTGGGCAGGACTGGGCTTTTCTGTGTGCGTTTGTGATTCATATTAAAAAAAATAAAAAAACCCCGAGTGAGGAATTGGATCGTAGCTGGTCTTTAACCAAGCAGGGTGCAGAAAGTCTATTATAGAAAGCAGCAGAATGTCCATGTCGGGGGGCAGATGCTGTTTGGGGGGAGGCAGTTTATGATGATATCCGGTTCTTCTGTCTCCCTGATCGGAATATGCTGCTGTTGGACCCATCAGTGGGGGGAGGCCCGTGGATGCCAGGTGCAGTGTGGTGCGTTGGGGCGTGACATCTGGATGCTGGATAACAAAGCGACCTTAACCACTGCTGTACTCATAAATTATCAGCCGAGGGGGGTGGGATGCTGGCGTTTACAATCACAGCCACAAAAAAATTTCGCTTAATGTTTGTTCTATTGCACGCTCCACAGCCCACTTTTGGGTCGTGACCAGGCAGTTGAGAAACCGTGGCACAGAGTAGGGTTCTCTAATGTTTCCATTTTTTCAGATGTGAACAGAACGCTTGAGGGGTCATAAAAATATAAGAATATATAGTTTATTTTTGGAAATCAACCAACCCCATTACAAAACCCCCAGCTTTCCGCAGCCTGCCAGAATACTGGCCACAGACCTGTACCGCGGGTTGGAAACCCTCTACACAAGCATTGTCATGGTGACAGGCTGACAGAGCGACTGGCGTGTTATTGCTGTTATGTGGCGTGTCCAGATGAAGGGCGAGTGTGAAACGCCAGTCCCAACCCGGAGCACAGCTTTGCATTTTAGTCTGTTTTGCGTTTATCAGAACCGCTGGGACCGTCTGGTCGCTGGAGTGTATCCGGGCTGCACAGTTTCAACAGAGCTGGTTTTGTGCGCTCGTCTAAAGGCAACACCCCCCACCCCTAATGTATGCAGGGAATTGTAGATTTAAGGTGTAATTCTGTGTCTCCAGCGGCTTGTGAAATGTCTCTGTGCGTGTTTGCGGAGAGCCAGGCGCGGGCGAGGCGAGCTTCGCACTCAGGTTCCGCCGAGGCAGTAATTCAGCAACGGCGAGCTCTCCATCATGATTGAGTGCATCGATTTCGCCATTTGCTGTACCGCGTTTGATCGGCAACCATAAACGAACTCGTCCTATGTAATTTCCCAAGTTGTCTCTCCATGGAACAGAAAACCGCAGTTACCGGGGGGTGCCACCAGGGGCAGATAGGTGGTTCAACTTTCCTGGAGAGAGCTAGGGTGTGGTTAACCAGGGGGCACATTTAGCCACACCTTCCAACCATTCAGTGAAGGTGGTGGAGTTTCATCCCAGAGAATTAAGCTATGCTCAAGCTGACCAAGACGAACTCCTGTTATACCTTTGCAACTGGACCTAGGAGAGTGTTTTGTTTTTTAGCAAAAATGGATTGACTGTAGAGCTAAGGATAAAGGCTCCTGGTAAAGTAATATATGCTGCCATGATGAAGCCTTTATCCAGAAGGACTTTGTGGCATAATACTAGTGCAGAGCTGCTCTCTTCCAGTGCTGGTTTGATGGTGTATTCCTCCTTGGGGCTTTGAGCACAGTGTCTGAGATGGCTGATACATCTCTCCCACTTTCTCACCCCTACTGATCCTCCTCCATTATTCTTCTCCTTCTCATTCTGCCCCAAATCTGCTCTGCATGTTTCTTTCTCACACCTGGAACTTCTCCACATGGCCCACAGAGCAGGAGGAGCCCGGGGTCCTCGTCTCTGAAGACCTGCTATTTGGCTGCACATCACAGGGGATTCTGGGTATTTTATCTGCAAGCTCTGCTTTCCATTAAGGCTGGTGGGCTGTTATGTGGAATATCCAATACGACCTGCTGCGCTCCAATAATGATAAACACGCACCTCTTTCCTGCTTCCATCTTTCGATGACTTCCACTGGTCTTAACCCCCTCGATTTCCCATCATGCACATCTTTCCCTCTCTGGCCAAAGCGTTGCTCTATAAAAGCTCTGGCAGACCTATTCTGTGAGCAACATGTCTGATTACGAGACCATGACCTGACAGTGTCAGTCCGTTCTGATCCGCAGGCCGGAACTCAGCTTGTGTGTGTTTGCGTATGTGTGCACGTTCTCTGTGAGATATAGGTTTACACCATCCATCATCAGCTCCATTCTGTAGGGCAGGATCTCTGTGCTGGTGGTCGGGCAGGTGCAAGTGTAGGGCGATTTATGAGAGGGAGGGGGGGAGGGTCACGGAATAAATCTCCAAACTGTCCAATCAGGACGACCGATGGTGTAGTATTTTACACCCTGTGCCACACGGCTTGTGGGACCAGCGGACAGTAGCCCCCAAACCTATTCTCTAGTAATGTATGTGTGTGTCTGTGTTTCTGGACGTTTCCACGGCGTTCCGCCTTGATGCGTGTCTGACGTTGTCTCCAGTGGTTCTCCTCTTCCGACAGCTCCGTTGCCGGTCCGCTCGGATCGCCCCGACATTCCGCTCGCAGTCAGGATCCAAAGCAGTTAAACAAAAGCAATTTGGCTGCAGTGTGGGGGGGGCACAACCCAAGAAAAACAAAGACTTCCTCCTGATTGAATCTTCTCAGGCGTGGCATTGAGATAAATCACAAACGGAGAGGGAGTTTACAGCGGGGACCTGCGTTTAGTCGCAGAGAGTCAGAGGCAGAGCAAGAGATAGAGACGGTTGGCAAGTCTGACACGTGGTCCTGTGTGTGTGTACGTGCGTGTGTGCATGTCTGTGTGTACGTTTTCCTCTCCTTCCTGTGCTTAGTAATTAGCTCTGTAATTAGTTCAATGCAGGCTGTAATTGGGTAGAATTCAGTGCCCCCCTCAGTTCTCATTAGAAAGGCAGGAGACCATGGCTGTAAGGAGACAAAGTATAGAGAGCCCTAAGCCCCCCCCTCCGTGGAAAGGGGATAATGGTACAACAGACACCGCCGTCTTCTGCGGTAACCGTTGTTGAACCAACAGGCCCATGGTGCAGCAGTTCCCTGCAGGTTCTCACTTGGGCGTCTTGTGTGTGGGCACTGACTCTGCACATGGACGCACGCTCTAACACTGGCCCTTTGTGTGTATCCAGCCCCCAGTGTGACCGTGGCTGACGGGTGGCATCCTGCCCCCTACTGGAAGATCACTCAGTACTGTAGAATTCAGTTTTTTTTTTTTTTTTTGCACGTGTCCCTGTCATGCCCCCTGTCTCTGGGGATGTATTTCACATACTGGGGGCGTGCCTTCTCCTCCACCTTCTCAGACAGCCCACAGTGATGGTGGCTGATTTACAGACTATCTTGTGACAAACTCATTGTGCTTTTCAGCTCGCAATGACAGCATGTCCTGTACGTGGGGTGGGGTGGGGGGTCACTTACTTACTTACTTACTTACTTATGCCTCAGTTCTGTGACTCTACATCATTCTTTCATGAATAGTGACATATTTCAGCAGTTCCCCCCACTTCTGAGTTTGCAAAGCTCCACACATGTTCCTATCTCTTTCTCCTTTCCTGTGCTCTCTCCACCTCTCATTTTCTGTGGTCTCCCTGTCTCTCCTCATTTCCTATGCTATCTCCCCTCCCTCCCCATTTCCTGTGCTTCTTCCCTCCTCTTTTCTTGTGCTTTCTCACTCTCCTCTCCTTTGCTCTGTTTCCTTTGCATCTCCTTCCCTGTGCTCCCTCTGTCCTCCTCTCCCATTCTCCCCATCTCCCTCCCTTCTCCTTTCCTGTGCTCCCTGTCTCCTTCCCTCCAACTTCCCAATGCTCTCTCTTCCTCCCTCCTACTTTCTTGTGCTTGCTCTCTCCTTCCTTCCTACCTTCCTGTGCTCTCTCCCTTCCTCCTACTTTCTTGTGCTCCCTCTCTCCCTCCCTCCTACTTTCCTGTGCTCCCTCTCCCTCCTTCTTACTTTCTTGTGTTCTCTCTCCCTCTCCCTCACTTCCTGTGCTCTCTCTCCTTTTGTCCCTCCCTCCCTCTTCTATCCCTGTGCTCTCCCTCCCTCCACCTCCCTGACTAGTGCCTCTCGCCTGTTGTCTATAGCAGCAGCAGCTCCTCACGGTTTCTGCGGCCTCTGATAAGCTGCACGCTATTCTCACCACACCCCCTCCAAGCCTCCACATCCCAGAGCAGGGAATTCGGGGTTTACAGGACTGGGCCACGCGCTGAATGTGTGGGGGGCAGGCAGGAGCTTTGTTTTCCTATTTTCATTGTTAGTTATGTTTTACACTGATTGATTTAGTTGGCAACACAGAGTAATAATTAACGCAAACAAAAGGAGAGTTAATGTCGTCTGACATTCCTGTGGTTTTGCCATTATGAAGAAAAAAGGAACATATGAGGAGCTTTGCCTTCTATTCTCATCAGCAATCTCCCAGTTTCCCCTCGTTCACTAAATCTCCTCACTCCTCTACCAGTTTCCCCTCGTTCACTCTGCCTCCTCACTCCTCTCCCAGTTTCCCCTCGTTCACTCTGCCTCCTCCTTACTCCTCTCCTGCTGTTACCCCCCCAATCTTTCTGCTCTCCTCCTCACTCCTCTCTGGCCATTTCCCCTCGTTCATTCTGTTCTCCTCCTCACTCCTCTCCTCCCATTCCCCTTGTTCATTCTGTTCTCCTCCTCACTCCTCTCCTCCTGTTCCCCTCATTCATTCTGTTCTCCTCCTCACTCCTCTCCTCCCGTTCCCCTCGTTCATTCTGTTCTCCTCCTCACTCCTCTCCTCCCATTCCCTTCGTTCATTCTGTTCTCCTCCTCACTTCTCTCCTACAATTTCCCCTCTTTGACTGCACCTGCTTCCTCACGCCTCTCGTTTGCTGCCAACTGTAGTGATACGTGTCTGTGCCTTGTTGTGTGTGTGTCTGTGCTGCTCTCTAAGATTCATTCCGTTAAGAGGATTTATGGCTTCTAGTACCTAAAGTGAATATTAGCAGCTTTAGCACAGATCCAGACCACAGGTTCAGTGTATCTCAAGTGTATTATTGCAAAGTGCTTTTTGGGAGCCTGACTCCATGTTCACATCTTATGAGCAGCACTGTCCTGCATTTCAATTAACAGTGAACATGCCACACAGTGAACATGGTAAACACACAATGTAGTATACACACCACATACAAAACACACCACACAATAAACACACCACAGGCAGCACACACCACACAATAAACACACCACAAGCAGCACACACCACACAATAAACACACCACAGGCAGCACACACCACACAATAAACACACCACAAGCAGCACACACCACACAATAAACACACCACAGGCAGCACACACCACACAATAAACACACCACGTGCAGCACACACCACACTATAAACACACCACACGATATACACACCACAGACTCCACTAGCCACTCAGCGCTACAAAGGCCCCTCCCCTCCCTCAGAATACAGACAGGGCACAATTCAATTAAGCAAATTTGTTAACGATTGATTCTCTCTTCAGGAGTTTGGGGACCGGCGATTCTGCTCAGTTATACGCTCACTATCCTCTGTCCTTCCCCATAAGCTGTCGGCTGCACTTTCTCCCTACCTCTCTCTCTTTTGCTCTCACTCTCTCTCTTCACCCTTTCTCTCTCTCGCATGCCTTCCCAAACCTCTTTTCCTTATGAAGGATGAATTGATTCATCGACAATCCAATAATGAATCAGTCAGGTTCCAGAAGGGCTCTACGGAGACACCAGCCACTTTGCCAACACCGACCATGCCCACATCCTCCTCTGGAGCAGCTCTGGGGCTCCCATTAGCTCTGTTTTATAGGGAATCTAATTTTGTCAAGGTTACAGGAAGGGTAATGCTGTTTTTCTTCTAGCAGAATATGGTATGTTTTTAAACTGTAGGTCGGCAGCCTTCCTGCCTGACAATCATGTGTTTTTAAAGCGTAGATCTCTAGCCATAGGGCGGTGCAGTGGTTAGCACTGTTGCCTCCCACCTCTGGGACCACGGTTCATGTCTCTGCCTGGGATCCATGTATGTGGAGTTTGCATGTTCTCCCTGTGTTATCTTGGGGTACTCTGGTTTCCCCTCACAGTCCAAAAACAGGCTGAGGCTGATTGGAGTTGCCAAATTGCATGTGAATGTGCCCTGTGATGGGTTGGCACCCCATCCTGAGTTGTTCCCTGCCTTGCACCTGCAGCCTCTGGGTTAGACTACAGACCCCCTGTGACCACCCCCCCCAAATGGGATAAGTAGGTACCAAAAATGGATGGATGGCTCTCCAGCTGTCCCAAAAGAATCATGTGTACTAATGGCCATGAAGGAAGCAAGCCTTACATATTACACTATAGCAATGGGAAAAAAGTATGAAAGATGTTTAGGAGGATTGTCTCACTTAAACTGGAATAAATAAGGATGAGGAAGAGGTTTTGGGGCTATCAGGCTACTAGCTTATGAGCACAGGCCCTAAAACCAGGTAGCAATCGCTTAGACAGAAATCTTTCAGTCGTTCCTGTACTCTGGTAACTCAAAATCCTGCTGCTTCATCAGCATTTTTTAGGATCTTGGCTTTTCTGGATCAATCCATGAGCTTTTTAAGATTTCCACTGCCCCCCTATTTATGACCTTCAGCAGGGAAACGGAAGTTCTTAAATATCCATCAGGGAAGTTCCGCGCAGTCCATCAGCACGTGTCGTGTGACACCCTCTTTATATTCAGAGTGGAGCGCAAAGAACATGGTCTGAGAGATGAATAATGCCTGACAGAGTGTGGCTGTGTTTAAAGGCTCAGTCCAGGCTCCGGATCTCGCACTCTTCCCCGTGAACGTGTACCTGTGTGTCCCCAGATCTGGCCTGACGTAAGGGCAACATCACAGTAACTCTGAAATAAGATCAGTCTGGACTGTGCACTCAGCCTGCTGCTTCTAATTAAAGCCATGTATGGATGCCCCCCCCTCCCCGATATCCTATAAGGCTAGAGCTGGGATAGTCATCAGGGCCCCCCCTATATACAAACCATCCATGAAGTCCCCCCCCAGCCCCCAGCAGTCTTTGTAAGATACAAGAGCCAGTGAAAACCCGAGGGGGAGGGTATGGGATTTCTCTGTTCAGTGAAACCACCACTTCTCTATGCATTCCCATGATCCTTCAGGGCCAGCCAAGAGGGCAGACGGTAAGATTCAGAAGTTAAAGTAATGACCAGGGAACATCACATAGCTGGGTGAATGTAAACCTCCATTACAAAATAAAAATTGGTTTTTGTAACCTTCGTATAATTATACTGCTGTGATTTTGCTAGTTTACAACTGGCTAAGAGCATCAGGAGAAGGTTTTGAAGCACCTTCAGGTGAAAGCACTTCTGGAGTTGTGTAACGTGAGCGTAGGACATATGAGTAGTGGCCCTGTGACATGTGACACGCCAGCAGGGAAAGGCATTAACGTGTAGCTTGTGACAGCACCATGCAGTTGCACCGGAGCTGAAGCCTGCAGGGAGGAACTCTTAGTACTGACCCCCATACCTACCTGCCAGGCCGGTCTCAGGAGATACGAGGTCTTCTCCTACTGACGGCTGCCTCCGGGTGCCCAGCCAGGGCTCACGCTGCTGGAAACACGGTGGCTGTTTGTCTGGGCTAGAGCCCCATGCTGCTGGGCTACAGATTGGCTGCACGTGAGGCAGGATGTGATGTGTGTGTGTGTCTGTGTGTGTGCGCGTGCGAGCAAGCAAGACACCCCTGCAGGGAAGGACTCCACACATCAACAGGTCACAGAGTCACACGCAGATAATTACAAGCTAAGGCCAGTAGGGACTCACTGGGTGTTTTTAAAAAGCAGCTGAATTCAAAAAAAGGCTCTCCGGTCCTGCAGAGACACCCTACCTGCATCTGTCTTCCCGGAGTGGCTATTTTCGGGAGACATTTTCGTAAAATCCATCCCAACAAGCGTGATGAGCTCCGCTCACTGATGGGAGTGTCGTCTCCTCTGTGTTCATTACAGCCACTTTGCTAAGAAACACTTCAGTAAATCAGTGTGTAAATGATTGACCCACTGGCCACCCCCCCCTCCATCGCCCCTGGCTCTCAGTGCCAGATATGCCATTAGGAAGTGAAGCCAGCCTCCCAGTATAGTCCCCCCCAATACCCAGGCTCCCAGTACAGTCCCCACCCCACATACCTATGCTCCCAGTCCAGTTCCCACCCCCCATACCCAGGCTCCCAGTACAGTCCCCACCCCCCATACCCAGGATCCCACAGTCCCCATCCCCCATACCCATGCTCCCAGTACAGCCAAACTTTATACTTCCAGACGCCCCGCAGCATGCGGAACGTGTTTCTGCCTGGATGGAGATGACGTCTTCAGTCCACGGTATGTTGGCTGTTTCAATCCCAGGCTGTAAATCATCATGTCAGTAAGGAGGAACAGCTGAGAACAACAGGCGGGGCTAGGGTTAAAGTTAGGGACCGGGTTTAGGTTGTAGTTAGGGTTAGGAATAGTTACAGAAGCCATCCTGACCAAACACCATTTCATGTACCTGTTCAGCTGCTTAGCCGTTTACCTCTTTTCTAGGTCACACAGCTGTGCTATCAGTCCTGGATAAAGCAAGACAAGCTTCACCAGCGCCCCCTGTCTGAGACTAAGTATAATTGGCTTGCTAAGTCTGCGCCGCCCCCCCTCAGAAGATAGCGCCCTAGGCGGCCACCCTTTGTCTCCTAATAGGCTGACTGGTACTGTGTGCTGTTTACCCTGCAAACCCACAACCTACTGACTGCCTTCTCCATGCATGAGGCTGAGTCCTGTCCCCTCAGTCATACCCTGGTGCACATTTCTCTGTCTGTCTTATCTGCCTGCCTATTTGCCAATCTGTCTGTCTGACTGACTGACTCTCTGTCTGTCTGTCTGTCTGTCTGTCTGTCTGCCTGTCTAATTGCTCCTCTCGTTTTTCTGGCCCGATTCTGCGTTCCATCTGTAACACAATGCAGCTTGCTAGGGCTAGTGCAGACCAAGCTAACCCTGTTAGCTCGGGATGCATTATGTAGGGGTGTGTGGGGGTGGGGGCGTGTTATTTATGCATACTGGTCTCTGAGTGCCTGCGTGTAATTCACTGTAAGCACCCGTGGCTGGAATTTGTAATCTGTGGCCCACTGGCGTGTGCCAGGGTCCAGTGGGGGGGGTATGAGGGGGCGGGGGGTATGGGTGACAGCCCGCTTCTCTCTGTCTCTCTTCCCATCAACCCTTTCACTCTCAGAGCAGTTAGTCCTCCTGGAACACAGACCGAGCCCCCAATAATGAAACACTGTCATTTATCATGCAGCCTGCAACCGCATCAGGGGTTGGTTTGCACTGCTGTCCGTCCGTCTGCCCACCTGCCTGTCCATTTGTCCTCCTTCTCACTGACTCCCTCCCTCACTCTCTCCCTCCCTCCCTCCCTCCCTCCAGTTGCCAGGTTTTCATCACAGTGTGATTTCACTCCATCCCCCCACCCCCCGCCAGCTTAGCCTTTCCACGGGTGCAAATGTCAAATGAGATTTTAAACACAGTCGCATTTTCCCTACAGATTGTAGTCATTTGGTCGGCATGCGGCTACGGCTGCCCTTACTGAGCGTGTGCGGGGCCAGCCGCTCCAATGAGAATGTGCGGGGCTGTCTGCTCCTACTGAGTGCATGCGGGGCCAGCCGCCCCACTGAGCGCGTGCAGGGCTGGCTGCTCCTACTGAGTGCGTGCGGGGCCAGCCGCCCCACTGAGCGTGTGCGGGGCCTGCTGCCCCTAATGAGTGTATGTGGGGTCTGCTGCCTGTATTGAGTGTGTGTGGGGGCTGCTGGCCATACTGAGTGCGTGCAAGTCCTGCTGCCCCTAATAAGTGCGTGTGGGGCCTGCTGCCCCTAATGAGTGTGTGCGCGACCTGCTGGCCATACTGAGTGTGTGCGGGGCCTGCTGCCCGTACTGAGCGCGTGCGGGTGCTGCTGCCCGTACTGAGCGCATGCGGAGCCTGCTGCCCTTACTGAGCGCGTGCGGAGTCTACTGCCCGTACTGAGCGCGTGCAGGGCCTGTTGCCCCTAATGTGTGCGCGGGTCCTGCTGCCTGTACTGAGCGCGTGCGGGTCCTGCTGCCTGTACTGAGCACGTGTGGAGTCTGCTGCCTGTACGGAGCGCGTGCGGAGCCTACTGCCCGTACTGAGCGCGTGCGGGGCCTGCTGCCCGTACTGAGCGCGTGCGGGGCCTGCTGCCCGTACTGAGCGCGTGCAGCGCCAGCTTGTAGCTCCCGCTGCCTGCCAGGCATCTTTTTCTCCTCCCTTTCCTGTTTTTTTTCCCATAAGCTCTGTTATTATGCCGCAAACCCGAATTCCCCTGCTGATTAATGGCTTAACAAATTTTTTCGGTTCAGGGCTTGGGGATGCATGAAGAGGGAAGGAATAGAATGGGCAGAGCTGTGCTGTGACGCCTGCTCAGGGTAGAGAGTGAGTGCTGGACACCGTGTTTTCTGCGAGCATGGCAGGCAGAGCCCCACCTTCGCACACACGCACACAAGCATGCACACACAGACACGCGTGCACAGCTGCATGGACGCCTGTCAATCAACCCATCGTGACTGATGACAGCACAGGGACAGGGGAGACACTGCGAGACCTGCACTAATGGAAAGATCCGGAAGAAGTCAAGAGACTGGAGGAGGGGCTGCTGCTGAGTCGCTGGGGGGAGGGGGCATTTGGACCTATACGATGGAGTATGTGTCTTTCAGAATCTGGAGGTTGTGGGTGTGATGTGAGTGGGGTCACGGTGCAGCAAAGGTGGGTGTGGGTGGGGCAAAGGCGGGGTGAGAGCATGATTCATACATCAGTTTGTCTGTCTAGCTGCCACTTTTGAATATCCCTGGCAAAGGGTACGCTTTTCTTAGCAGTGTCAGCATATGACATGTCACCTGCAGACCTTCTCTTTTGGACACAGGACCTCTAGTATTTAGTCCACTGGCTGCTTGTCGTTCATCTCCTACAACCCTGTGTGTGCGCGTGTGTGTGTGTGCATGTGTGTGCGTGTGCGTGTGTGTGTGTGTGTGTGTGTGTGTGTGTGTGAGTTTTTTACATTGTGGTGACCAAATATCCCCAGATTCTGATAAAAGCCAGTTATTTTGACATTGTGGGGACCATTTTTTCAGTCCGCACAAGGGGAAACTCAGTTTTATAAAAATCTGTGACTGTGATCAAAAAACTAAACAGTCTTGTATTTTGTTTGGTTACTTATGATTAAGGTTCGGGCTGGGTAGGGGTTAAGGCTGTCATTGTTTGGATTAGGGTCATGTCCATCGAAATGAATAGAGAGTCTCCACAAAGATACAGATATGTAATCTGTGTGTGTGTGAGAGACACAGAGAAAGATGGAGCAATAAGACTGTAAATAAAAGTGCACAATAACACACTCAGGTGAATGATGTGCCTTTAATTAAGAAACTCGCTCATGTAGATGCCTCTCATTTGCTGCCTCTCCCCACTGGTTTATCTAATGGGGTCCAAACTGACTTTGGATTAATGGAAAAGGGTCACGATGAGCTTGGCTCTGGAGGCTGGTGGGCTGGGGTGTCGTGTGGTGGTTGGGGCTGGGCTCTGTCTAAGTGATTGGGGGGGGGGGAGGGATTAACACTCCAGTAGCAAATAAAACTGTTTTGGGTAATTATGGCACCCCGCGAGGTTGGACGTGGGTAGGAATCTATGACAGACTTGTGCCGCTGTGAAATGACCATGAGGTGGCGCAGTGGTGCCGGGTCAGGGCACTGGGGGGTAGCCGGGTGTCACACTTCAGCAGCACGGGAGGGGGGGTTTGGCTAGCCATTTGGCCATACTGGGTCCTTTGGCCCTGGTGCAGTGGCACTTCCACAGTAAGTGAAACGATTCGGCTTCAAACGGTGCCAACTCTGACAGGGCGTGGTCATCTTACGACGTGGCTTGTATTTACACGAGCGCCTCTGACCCCTACTTCTCCATGGCTTGGGCGGGAGGGGGGGCTTCTGCGTGCATTCTGATGCCAAGCAGGCAATGCTGTTACCAGACAAACACTGATGCACGCACTGACACACACACATTCCCTGTGCTTTTAAAGCCTCCAGCTGTGTGTGTGTGTGTGTGTGTGTGTGTGTTTGGGGGGGAAGGGTCCCGGGGCTTTGATAATGGCAGAGCTTTGGGAGAAACGCGGCCTATAGCCACAGTGGGTGTCCATTCCGGCTCATCTCCCCCCAGAGGGCGTGACGGAAATAATATCGCATGCTGCTGCAGTGGGCCGACATTTGCCACACGGCTCTGTATAAACATGCTGCAGCCGCGCTTGGCACTAACACCCCAAAGTGCTGTGTGTGTGTGTGTGTGTGTGTGTGTGTGTGTGTGTGTGTGTGTGTGTGTGTGTGTGTGTGTGTGTGTGTGTGTCACCAGTAGGTGGAGACATCGAGCGGGCTACCGCTCAAGGCTCCGCTGGCAAACTTACTGCTGCGCTCCAAAGGTTCAGAGTCTGATTGGCGTATTTTGACCGAAAGGTAACAAAGATATTAAATAGTTCTGCTTATTAAATGCATTTGGGCATAAAGCAAAGTAGAGGTGACAGTGTAGGATGAAGGTTATTACCAGAAGGTGGCTAGTTGTAGTCGTTCGTGATAGCTAACACAAACAGACGTGATTCGGTTCACATCCAGCACAAGCTGGGAACGTCAACCGTGAGCCACACGCTCTACAGATCCTCCCATCTGGATCGTCCCAAGCATCTCTCTTTCAGACACGTGGTCGTCTGTGAAAAACGGCATTTCAAATCCACCTTAATTACACAGCAACCACACAATTAGCGTCATCCCATTATGGGAAGCGGGCCAGTGCCAGCGGTGGTCTTTTCACCAAAATGTCAGCATTACTTACAGATGGAAACTGCAGATTTGAGGCCTGGTGGGGCGAGGCATTAAGAGCAGAACTGCCCCCCCGATCCCCCATGGTTTTGCCCTACAGGGAGAATATAAGAGGGTCTTTCTCTGCTTCTGTGTGGGGTGGTCAGCAGATGAGCTGAGGTCTCACTGCGGATCAGTTTTCTTAAACTCTTATAGGTGTCATTTTGCAGTGATGAAACCTCCTTGTATCTCCAGCAGGGAGCGTGCCGGTCAATCACACACATGTTTGTGAGTCAAGCTCTGCATTAATATGTGACTTGCACACACTCTGCCAGTATCCTTTCAAATCTCTGCAAGGGCAAAGGCCACAGAGGCAAATAAAAAGTGATGAATTCAGTGACACGCGCATGCACACACGTGCACACGCACACTCACATGCACACTCACATGCAATTCATTTGTTCTCTGTGGTAATGCAATCCTAGCCAGGATGCATGCTTCATAAATCTGTTGTAATGGAAAACTGGTATTTATGTAGTTCTAAACGAAGGAATGAATGTAGGAGCAAACTGGGGTGAGCGCATTGGGGGTGGGGTGATTTTGAGGGGGCCAAGGGGGGGCAGGGCCCCATTAAAGACAAGCATGCCTCACTGTACTGTGTCCTCATAGGACAGAATGCTGGTGTTTGTTTGTTTATACGTCTACATGCTTGTTTGTGTTTATTTCAGGCTCGTTCACCTGAAGTTCTGTCTATACACGGGCATGCCTTTCCACACCCGGTCACAGCCTCTCAAATTGCACTGCAGTTCCATTAGACCTAACCTGTTTGGACAGAAAGTTTTTATTATTAATGAGCCTATGAAGACTGGGACTTTACTGTGGAATTAAATCCCAGTTATGTTTTCATTTCACGGTCTTTTATTGAGACCCATAATAAAATGTGCCTTTTCGGAAGGGAGGGCACAAGGACCCCGGGGTGCATTGGTGTTGAGCTTACCTCCCCCCCCCCCAACACACACACACACGCACACAAATATTTGCATATCCCTGCTACACTTAGCTCTCTCTCCAAATGGACATGAAGATGACCAGCTGAATTGCTCCCCTTAATCATTTGATCCAGAGTTTGGCATTTCAGGTGGGATCAGGCCCTTTGCATTGCCTCCTGCTACCTCAGATGAACTAAGCTTTTCTCGTCCTCCATCAATCACCATCCCAAGCCCCGCCCCTACATCCCAGCTTTTCCCCTCATCAATCAATCACCATCCCAAGCCCCGCCTCCACACCGCAGCTTCTTTGGTCATCAATCAGTCACCTCCACAAACTACACCCCCTGGACTAGTCTCCACAAAAATGCTTTTACTACAGGGTATGGCAACAAAGAAAAGGTTCTCATTAAGCAGCCTGTGTTGTAATTCCACTCAGAGGTGGGCAATGAGTTACCGCACAGCCAATCAGTCTCCTGTATTTCCAGCTGTCCCGCCCCGAGGTTCTCACTGCCCGCTCCTTATGAAGAGGTCTCTGTGCTCCTGTTCGCGGCTAATTATGATCTGCAGTACAAGCAAGGAATTCTGGGTAATAGCAGCACATTTCACTATGTAGGTTACATAAGGAAAAAGGCCAGTCACGAATCTCCACCCAATATTAATGCTTTATTTTCAGTCCTGATACTCATTTTTTAATTGGGTGCAGAGCCCAGTGCCCCCCTCCCCCCCAAGCCCTCTGTCGCTTCTCCAATGAGGAGAGCCAGAGGAAAGTGACGCTGTTATTATGCATTTATTATTTTGCTGATTTATTTGCAGAGCGGGTCGCCGCCATAAACACTTAAAGATATTAAATAAGCCTGATGGCGTTTAGAGGAGGGGGTGCGGAGCAGTGGCCGCCCCCCCCTCACAGGTCCTGCTCCTAAATCAGCCTGGTGCTCCAGCTCTGGAGACCAAAGCCGTCCCAGGAAGATGGACGTGGGTTCTCAGCCCGTCGGGGTGCTGTGATACTGTCACTCTGGACTGTCAGCAACCTGCAGATCTTGCCTGTTTAAAAGCCTGTTTCTCTCCTTCCTTCACACCTGTGTATACACGCTCCCTTCTTTAGGCCCCCCTCATACATTCCCGTATTCTCTGGACCCCTCCCACCCTTCTCCATTTTGTTTGATTTTCCCTATTTACCCCCCCGTGATCCCCCTTTCCCAGTGGACCTCAGACTGTACACCCTGGGGACAGCTTTGAATACGGCCTGAGTGTTAATTACAGTAATGGTGTTACTGCCACTGAGGATGGGGGGGTTGAGGGGTGCAACTGGTTTAATAAGAGACGCCGTCTTCAGACAAAATGCTCTGGCCTTTCATGTTCCCCCAGAGACCGTCTCTGTGTGGCATTGGCTTAGCTACCGTTCCCCTGGCTAGTGTGTGTGTGTGTGTTTTTGTGCACGTGTGTGTGCGCTTGTGTGTGTGTGTGTGTGTTTGAGGTGCTTTTCAAGTTGAATATATCATTTTAATGAGAGTTGGGGGGTAAGCCATTTGTGGCTTTTGTTTGTGTTTCATTCATATCCTCTGGATCTGAGATGCTCTTTGCATCACAGAGGTTCTGTCACACACTTTGAGTCTGAGGTGTTGTTCTAGATCAGCATTTGGTCATTCAGTGAGAGCCCACCCCCACCCCCACCCCAGGAGCTGCCGTGGAAGGACGCACAGGAGGTACACAAGGCTCTGTGTGAGGACGCCTCACTTTCACATGATAGAATGTGCATATAGCACCAGTGTATTCTGTGGGTGTGTCATGGGCAAGTGTTCAGGCACCCAACTCAGCTTCTGTGTTCACTGCACACCAACCGCACACACGGCCGAGCCACTCCCACTGACAAAAAACAGGAGGCCATACATGTAAAGACAGAAGGAGTTTTAAAATAAGGGTCGGCAGAAGCCTTAAATCTGCCCCCTTTTATTCCTCTATATCTTTTCTTGCTTCTGTCTGGTGAGGCAGCAAAAATTAATGTCCTCTGTTGCTTCCAGTGTGAACTGTGCGCTCACATTGAACCGTCATGAATAAAATCAGTTTTTATTAAAGCTCAAGCGATCGCTGAACCTCTCGCTGATCTTACTCATCTGCTCCGAGTAATTAACGAAACTCAGTGAGATGCCCGGTCCCATTTATTCACTCTATTTTCAGTTAAACAAGTCAGGAGGGAATGCAAGGCTGATCGTTCTGCCGCTATTAATAGTAAAAATAAATGTGAAATAGAATTTGAGCAGGCACAGGTTGCTTGCACGGGAAGGACTTGAGAAAGTCAAAGCGGCTCGGTGGCGGTGAGGAGCGGCGCGCAGCCCGTAAGATCGCCGCTCTTTGGCGCTGCTGGCAGCCCGGTCCCTCGCGCTCCGGGCTCTTTGTAATTCAGCGGTTGTACGCGGTCTAATTCCTCTAAGTGCCACTTCCCTAGGATCTCAGCCCGATCTTCGTTCTCTCTACTTAATGTTTCTCCGTTTTTGCGACCACTTCTACTTGATCTAGGGGGGAAAAATGCATTTAAAAAAAATTTGAGCCCGGTTTTTCCAGATATAATTTCAGCAGGCGACAACTGAGTTTTGCTACGTTGCGTAGGGGGGAGTCATCATGGAAAGATGCGGGACTGTGGGCAGGGCTGTGGATGACAAGGACAGTTTGTCTCTTCATTTGTCCGCATGGGTCTGGTGCGTCTGCCTGGGCCGGGCGGCGGAGACGGTCCAGCAATCGGGCTATGAGGTAAGACTTAATGACGTGACACTAAGTGAACTCATTTACATGGCAAGTTTTACACGTAAATGTTTACACCCCGCGATATCCATCAGATCTGCGGTACGCTCATACTATACTAGTTTATTGTGGTTTTGGGTCTTTTTCTGGATGGAGTAACGGTACCAATGCCAGCGCATCCACTGAGCGCCCGAACCCTGGGGTGGCGCTTCATCATGACGCGTCCCTCTAGTCCCCACCTTGCTCCCTCTTTCTCTGCTCTCTCCTCCTCTCCTCTCCTCTCCTTCTCACATTCTCTCACTTCGCTCCGGGTTTACAGCTGCGACAGCTCACCGGTGTCCGGATCTACGGCCGCCAGCGGTGAGTGACAACGCCTTCTGCGCCTCTTCCTTCTCCCCTCTGGAAGGCAGGAGCTGCCCGATGATCGTCGTAGTTGTTTGGTTTTTTTAATGACATGAAAGTTTTCTCTTGTACCTAAAAATAAGATCAGAGTCAGTGGGTTCACTCGGGTTATTGAGTTGAAAGTAAACTTGCCTTTTTTCCGATGCGCATCAGTGATCGGTCTTAATGGGGTGGGTTTGGTTCAGCAAGGCATCTCCGGTCCATTTCACACAAACGACTTTACCTGTCAGACCAGTTAAAGTTCACGTTCAGGGTCCGGTTTAGTTCAGATATCGGATAGTTCAGGATTGAAGTTTCGGAGATTTACCCGTTGACATGTTAAATGCTTTGAAAAAGGATCGTTTAAATTGTCGATTTTACTACGCAATATGTGTCAGTGGATTCATTGATGTTCACGAAGTGTGTGAGCAGGAACGAGTGTTTATCGGCATCTCTGCCGCTGGTTCGGGAGTCGCGCGGTCAGACTCTTCTATGAATACCAGGCGAAAGTGAATCGCCTGTGTGTTACAGCACCTTGATGAGAGTGGGGATCTCTAATAAGCGAGAAATGTCAGAGCCAGAGGGCTCCGTGACCGCTTTGATAGAGGGATGATAAACGCATTTGGGACGCCGAGCTGGAGCCGGAGTGTGGATGATTGTGAAGAGGGGGAGGCGTCTGCTCCACTTTCCACACGGAGTGAAAACGCGTATCAATGAACCCGAAACCTGACCGCTTTCTTCATCAGTGCATTGACCGGGCTCCTGATTTATGATTCTAAAGATTAAGCGTTAAAGACCCAGCCTGGTGCACCGAGACGTAAAGATGGGCGTGTGCGTGACTAAAGTGCATTAACAAACAACTTAATTCACCCGTCCAATGTGTGCTGCTCTGTGTCCAGGTACAATTTGTTTGGCAGGGGGGAAGAGTTATGAGAATTTCTGAGCCACAGACGTACGAAGTGCGCTGGGGGGCAGAGAGGTTAAATACCGACAGGAGAGTTAACTAACAATAAACGTCCCAGTGGTTTACACTCAAAACAGAAACGGAGCCCCGCTGGCCACTGGCTATGTCCGAATTTCACTGTGTGTGCGCGTGTGTGTCTGTGTGTGTGCGCGCTGGCGGAACGTGATGGATGATGGAGAGCATGGAGGATGACATTCTCTGGAGGAACACCACCCCATCATCTGCCCTGGGTGTAGCGCTCTTTCTTTCCCCCTGGCTGCCCTCCTGTTGGTCCTCTTTCCTAAACGTCTCTTAACATCAGTTCTTCACTTCTTCATCACATCACCCCTTTTGTCTTTTCTCTTTAAAATCAGCTCGCTGTTTTTTTTTCTCTCTCCCATAAAACATCGTTTTGGAAGCACCATGGTGGCCATCATACTGTGTGAAGGGAAGATTCATTATCGTGATTCAGCTTTTAGATGAAGGTGAAACAGATCAGGATGACACCCCTGTGCCAAACTGCCCCCCCCCCACCCCCGAGCCTGTGCTCATAATCCCTGTGCCAAACTCCACCAGCCTGTGCTGCTAACGGCTGTGCTAATTGCATTTATCCTGTGCGTCTATGTAAATGTAAACACAAATGAGCAGAGCACTTCTAACATCGCGCCATCACACCCTGTCACATGCTACGCCAAACCACACCTGTAGAGGGAGCAGAGGAATTAACCCAGGCTGAGCCCAAGCACTGAAACCTCCAGAAAGAAGCACAGGTACTGACAGTTATTACACCAGTTTTTTGGATACAACACTAGATCAACAAGTTCCAAGAGCAAGTTTCTGAGTGGAGAAAAGCTGCTCTTGATACACTATATGGTATGGACAAACGTATTGGGACACCTGGCCATTCCACCTAGTGGAACTCTAATGCCATCCCATTCTAAATCCATAGGCATCAATATGGAGCTGCCCCCCGCCCCCCCTTTGCAGCTATAACAGCTGCCACTCTTCTGGGAAGGCTTTCCACAAGACTTTGGAGTGTGTCTGTGGGAATTTTTGCCTATTTATCCAGAAGAGCATTTGTGAGGTCAGGCACTGATGCTGGATGTGAAGGCCTGGCTCTGTGTCCTAGTTCATCACAAAGATGTTCAACGGGGTTGAGGTCAGGGGTCTCTGTGAAGTTCTTCCACACCAAACTCAGCCAACCATGTCTTTATGAATTTGTGCACTGGGACACAGTCATGCTGGAACAGAAAAGGGCCTTACCCAAACTGTTCCCACAAGCATAGAATTGTTCCCACAAGCATAGAATTGTTCCCACAAGTATAGAATTGTCCAAAATGTCTTGGAATGCTGAAAAATTAAGAGTTCTCTTGACTGGAATTAAGGAGCCTAGCCCAATCCCAGAAAAACAACCCCATACCATTATCCCTCCTGCACTAAACATTGCATTTGGCACAATGCATTCGGTCAGGTAATGTTCTCCTGGCATCCGCCAAACTCAGACTCGTGCATCAGACTGCCAGACAAAGAAGCATGATTCGTCACTCCACTAAACACATTTCCATTGCTCCAGAGCTCAGTGGCAGCTTGCTTTACGCCACACCATTCTATGCTTGGCATTGTGCTTGCTGGTGTGAGGCTTGCATGCAGCTGCGCAGCCATGGGAGCCCATTCCTTGAAGCTCCTGGTGCACAGTTTTTGTGCTGGGGTTAATTTCTAAGTTTGGAACTCTGCAGTTACTGAGTCAACAGAGCGTTGGTGACTTTTACGCACTATGCATGCGCCTCAGCACTCGGCGACCCCGCTCTGTTACTTTACCTGGTCTGCCACTTCTTGGCTGAGTTTCTGTTGTTTCTAAATGCTTCCACTTTGCAATAATACCACTTTCTGTACCACTTACACAGTTTTCTGTGGAATATCTAGCAGGGGAAAATTTCACAAACTGACTTGTTGCAAAGGTGGCATCCTATGACAGTACTATGCTTGAATTCACGGAGCTCTTCAGAACAACCTATTATCAAGTATCACAGACAGGTATCACAGTCAGTTATCAAAGGCAATGTCACAGTCAGGAATCACAGACAGGCATCACTGACAGGTTTCACAGTCAGATGTTACAGCTGTATACCACAGACAGGTATAATAGTTAGTTATTAAAGACAGATGTTACAGTCAGGTGGAACAACTATCACAGACAGGTATTGCAGACAGGTGGTACAGGTGTAAAAGTGGTTGAGCAGCTGTGTTCCAGCTGGGGGCAGAATGGTGCACTTGTGAGATTCTCACTGTTAGGTGTTTCAGTAAACCAGCGGCTAAATAAACAGATCAGGTGTGAAATTGTAAGATAACAAAGACACACGCAGCCACAGTGACACGAACATGATAAAGAATTCTAAGTCTTCTTATGCTGCTGCGGTATATATTTCCAGTATTCACTGTGATATTATTATTTAAAATACACGCTGCATATTTAGGACTGGCTACTACTTCCTCAGGAGCTGAATTTGTCCAAGAGGAATTTTTTCAGCTGAGTGATACCTCCTGTTTGAGTCGTTTAGGGTAGGAGAGGAGTTACTATGGGGAGGTGATGTAACGGCTAGGAAAGTTTAGCTCCTGGTGTTGCCGTTTCATTTGGGTTGAAGGGGGATTTCCAACCCGCTTAAGGGTCCTAGCTGTCTTAAAGGCTCCAGCGCATTAAAAAATCTCAGCTCTCTTAAAGGCTCCAGTGCTTTTAAAGGTCCTGACCCTCCAAAAGACACCAGTCCTCTTAAAGGCTCCAACTGACTAAAACCACTAAATGGATGAAGCTCTGAATGAAAGCAAAATAAGTTTATTTGTTAAAATTGAGACTGAAATCCACTTTGGCAGTGTTCGTAACAGGCTTTCACTTAAGCAAGGGCAACAGGGTCTCGGTTGTGAGCTGGGGCTGGGAGAGACTTGGAGGTATTAGATAGCTGTAATAATTTATCCCTATTCTTTGTGCCTTCTGAGGGGGGAGGGGGAACACTTGGATCTGATTGTCCTGACATCATGTCATCTTGCTTGCCTATGCTGGTCTCCATGCCTCCCCCCACCATTTACATCTCTCTGAGATCAATAAAAATGAGTCACAAAAATTCATTGTCTTTGTCCCTGATGGATGAATGCAGGAATCAGTCCAGATGATTCCAGGAGCCTCAAAACAAAGAACATTAAAGCCACTTCCTTGTGGTCATCCTGCAGTTTAGTCATATGGCTCATGTCCTATGTCATCCCCGCAGGAGCACACAGCGCCCCCCACTGAGAGCAAGCGAGAGAGACAGCGCAGGGAGCTGTGGGGCACGACCTGACAGCCAGCAGGGGGCACCGTCACGCCTTTGTGGTCAGCCGGCCTTTACAGAAGGAGATGGCCACATTCTGAAAAGCGGCACCCGCTTTTTAATTTTC
>JAAGVU020000036.1:645179-656997 GCA_011763525.2 Mormyrus iriodes | reverse complement strand
CACACACACACACACACACACACACACACACATACATACATACATACATACATACATACATACATACATACATACATTATGGTGACCACCTAATCCATGTCAGGGGGGTCACTATGAGCTACTTCAACTACTTCTTGTGCTTTTACTGGTTTGTTTCCTTGATTGAAAGACTCATCCATCTGTTTCACATTAACATTAGTGACATATGCATGATTGTAGGAGACTGACCAATCAGCACACAGCAAGAACTCAGTGCTTAATTGAAATCTAGATCCTTTTAATTGAAATGGTTGAAATGGTAGTTTACAAACTTTGTCATAGCTCATAGTGTCCCTTCTGGCATGGATTAGGTGGTCACCGTAACACACACACACACACACACACACACACACACACACACAAACACAATTTCCTGTTCTTAGTCGTTATTTCCTATTCTCCTTTCAGTCTGAATTACATTAAGTAGGAAAATCACTTTTACTAGCAGAGGACAAAAACAGAGGAAGAGAGACAGAGAGAGAATATAGAATGGGATAAAGTCCCTCAGTGTGCACAGCTGTCATTTTTATCTTAATAATGTCTTTTTTTTGCCTCTTCTACCCACTTTCGCCTCATATTTCTTTTCTTCCTCTGTGGCTCTCAGTTTTCCCAGCTGGAATACTGCAGCCAACGTTGTACGATCCAGAGTTTCCACAGTAAGTACATAGCCAGACAGAAAACATACACAGACTCACGGTGAGTCATTTCTCCAAGGCGTTTTATGCTGAAAAGATCATACAAGGGACGTTGGTGCCACTGTGTGGAGAAACTGTGTAACTGCACGTCACTCACATCACCGGGCTTGGTTCCTTCAGGAACAAATACTACATACTACAGAAAATACAGCTGAACAATTTGTGTGTCCCCACAGGTCCTTAAACTATGGGGGAATCGGCGCCATCATTGGGCATGAGCTGACACATGGATATGACGACTGGGGTGAGGAACGCTGTCAAAATAACCAAGAGCAGTAAAGGTGGGCTGCCCTCCCATGTAGCCTACATGTTAAGGTATTGGCCTCTCACTGTATTTCACAGGAGGGCAGTATGATCGCTACGGCAACCTGAAGCAGTGGTGGACCGAGGAATCGTACCGGAAGTTTCAGAAGAAAGCGGAATGCATTATCAAGCTCTTCGACAATTTCACTGTCTATAACCAGAGGGTAGGCTGGCACACACTCACATGGCCCCTGGTAGCCCTCTGCCTGCTAAGCCTGCACACCAACGACATCTCTGTCTGCAGGTGAATGGACGGCTGACACTGGGAGAGAACATCGCCGATATGGGAGGACTGAAATTGTCGTACTATGTGAGTCATAACTGTAATAACCATGCTACATATAGAACTGGTCATATGACTGATAAGAAACAAGAAGCTGCATGCTTGCAAAACCCCTGGGTACCATTCCTTTCCCTCCTTAGGCATACCAGAAATGGGTCAGAGAACACGGACCAGAGCGCCCTCTCCCTGGACTGAAATACACCCATGAGCAACTGCTGTTCATTGCCTTTGCACAGGTACTGACCTTTTAACTCACTCCCTAACTCCCAGTCTGCTCAAGTACTGACCTTTTAACTCACTCCCTAACTCCCAGTCTGCTCAAGTACTGACCTTTTAACTCACTCCCTAACTCCCAGTGTGCTCAGGTACTAACCTTTTAACACATTCCCTAACTACCATTCTGCTCAGGTTGGTCCTGACCTTTTTAACTCACTCCCTAACTCCCAGTCTGCTCAGCTACTGACCTTTTAACCCTCTCCCTAACCCCAAATCTGCTCAGCTACTGACCTTTTAACACAATCCTTAACTCCCAGTCTGCACAGCTACTGACATTTTAACCTGTTCCCTAACCCCCTGTCTGCTCAAGTACTGACCTTTTAACACACTCCCTAACTGCCAGCATGCTCAAGAATTGACCTCTAACACTCAGTCTACTCAGGTCTTGACATTTCACCTGCACCCTAACCTTGGGTCTGCTCAGCTATTGACCTAAACCCTGATGCTAACCCTAATTTAACCCTAACTCTCCATTCCTAAAGCTGACAAGCAGCCATCTTGTGCTTCGTCCTGACAGAACTGGTGTATGAAACGGCGATCTCAGTCCATCTACCTGCAGCTCCTAACAGACAAACACGCACCTGAGCACTACAGGTAATCACACCTGCCTGTGTCACACCTGTTCACACGCCACTCTTACCGAGTGTGATGTTCACACAGTGGGTAGAAGGGTCTTCTAACATGACTCTTATTCTGAAGTTGATCCCTGAAAAGGGGTTCATGAATGTTGCAGCCATGTGATTGGATGGACTCGCCTCTCTCTTCCCACTTCTCTGCAGGGTGATTGGTAGTGTATCTCAGTTTGACGAGTTCGGCAGAGTCTTTCACTGCCCGAAAGGCTCCCCCATGCACCCTGTCCAGAAGTGCTCCGTGTGGTGACTTTTGAGCTGAAGCCCCTCCTCCTCCAACTTGTCTCCGCCCCCTAACCTTTATTTCCCCCGATGTCCACAGCATGTCTATGGTGGGAATCGTGTCCTGTTCTGTAAATCAGGAGAAAAAAAATAGAAATAATTGTTGTTCTCCAGCAGTATTTTATTTACATCATTTTAGATTAATCTCACTGTAATTAAAATGATAATTACCTTTATGTTGTAGGCAGGTGGTTTTTATTTTAACATATCTCTCTAGAGTTAAATACTTTTAGACTCATAAATATGTTTTTTTTTTCCAATAATTTTTGTAGTTTTACATAATTAGTGTATTTTAAACATTTTTCTTTCTGTGGCTGGAATGCACAAGGTTGTCATGGAGATGGCTTCCAGATTAAAAAAAATAGGAAACTGTGGTACATCCAGAATGCAAACAGACCAGGCAGGCCTGGTTCTGTTTGGCCTGGCCCCAGCCCAAGACACGGTAAACAGTCAGTAAGGATCGGGAGCTGTGGGACAGAACCAAATCCATGTAATAGAAGCCTGTCCCCCTAGTGATACACGTATGAATAACATGCATGTCTTGGAGGACCTGAGGCAAAAAGGGAAGACAGGGAACTGTGGCACAGTTCGTGTGGCATTTTGTTTTCTTCATGTGCAGCTGTCATTTATCTTTCGTTCTCACTAGAGTCTTGTTTTTGTGACTCGTTTGTTTTTTTTTGGGGGGGGGGGTCAAGCACTTTCAGCAGCATAAGAATGACTCAAAGACATTCTGGGAGCCATGATAGTGCCGTATACGAGTGATGGCTCATTTCGGTTTGACAGCAAAAGCCAAGAGGAGTTACCAGGGGACCCGACCGACGCTTAGGCTGGGCCCCTGCATGGCTGCTTAATCCCTAACCTCGACCTCAGTCCTGCAGGACAAGTTCATATTCATCTATACTGTACCTGTTTCTCTATAAAGCTTAATTTTATTTCAATATCAATATATTTAATTACGAATAGTACATCAGATGAATTATCTAATAAAAAAGTCCATACATTTATACACAGAATATAAAAAAAATAATTTTGTATAAAGAATTACTCATACAAATGTGCAGGAATTGCTTTGTATTGATATAAATGTATAAAATGATTGTACACCTGTTTCTAAGCATGTTTCTCTCTGATGTTTACGCCAAGTTCGTTGTGAGAGACCCTGAAAGTAGTGGAGTGCATTTCCCACAATTCTCAGTAATGCTGCAAATAATATGTCCTGTTGTTGTGTCTTTTGAAAAAAAAAAACACAGGGGGTCACTGTGTGGGGTATCAGTCATTTAGTGTCTGTCTCGTGTCTTTTCAAACAGAGAACCGTGCAAAACATGGCTGGAGAGTTCTGTCTGTGTCTGTGTTTCTGAACATGTGTTTAATGAGGTGGTAATGAATGACTTAGCTATTCAGTGTGGCCACACGTAACAAGCGGCCAGACACATTTCACCCTAATTTCAGGAAGCTATTAGCGTGAGCAGGGCCGGCCCCTGGCATAGGAAATATAGGCAAATGCTAAGAGCGCCATCCATCCAGGGGGGCGCCACAAATGGAAGAAGAAAAAAAGTGCAACATTCCACTATTCTTAAAACTAGTTGGCAGGGCCGGTCAATCATATAGGCGACATAGGCGGACGCCTACGGCTCCCCCGCATGAGGGGGCGCCGACTTGCCAGCAAATTTCCCTTTGCCTCAAATGGGGGGGGGGGCGCCGGCGGTAATGCTCGCCTAGGGCGCCACATCGGCTAGGGCCGGTACTGAGCGTGAGCCACTGCTGTGGCTGTGGGGTTTAATACGCTCATATGAAGCTACAGCATTGAACTGAGCTGCGCTGCACTGCCACCCAGCGGCCAGTATCCCCAAGCTCAGCTGCCGATTCCGCCTGGAGGTTGCCGGAACGACTTCGGTCTACTTCACATCGATATTGGGGCCTCAGCACACTGGGTTCCCGGGGCAACCATGCATACAGCTGCTGATATCCATGGAGACCAAAAGATGTGTCTCAATGTCCCAATGTCTTTGTGTATGTACTTGTTTGGGGTGTGTCTCAAACTTATGTTAGACGAAAATTTACACAACAGACAAAGACTGAGAGTGACTAACACAGACTGACTCACCTTGTTGTTCCTCAGCCAAACTTACCAAGGCATTTTGGCAGGTCTTACTGGAGGGTCATAACTTCAGCTTTCACTTATAGGATCAGACACGCGTAGCGCACAATTCATTTGAATAAAATTCATGATTTGAGGATAAAAATTAAAATCGCTTCTTCAATTATATGTTCTTATACAAATTATCAAATTACAAAGATCTATTAACTGGCTATTCATTTGAAATATTTTTATTTATTATTCAATTGATTTTTTTATATACCAAAAAACAAAACATACAATTCATAATTCTTAAACAACACTGTCGTATTCAGAATATGAAACATGTCGCTGTTTTATTGACATTTTACTACTTCATTCTAACAGATGCTCGGTGTGTGGGTATTCAGGACTTTAAAACGGCTCCGTTGCATGGAAATTCCCTCTATGACACGGCATTACATTGTATGGTATATATGCGATCAATTTCACGTGGTTTTATTGTGTATGGTGCCTTCGTGTGCATTTTATACATTATATACGGCACGTCGTGTTTGTTTGTAGTGCGGTTGTCATAGTGACAGTTCGTCACATGACAACCCTACCCCAGAGACTGCGCTGGACTTGCCGGAACACATCCCGCCGGCTTCATATATACATAGCCACTCCACAGAGAGCTTCAGCCGGCAGGACGCGCAGTGGTAAGTGTCCCGTAAACCCGTGTCTGACCGCCGGTTTTTGTCGTACTTAACCCGATACTTTAATACCGGTTATTGTGCTGATCTTCAAATAGAAATGGTGTGATTTACTAATACGAAACATAGCGATCGCCGGGTTTCGGCTTCGTTTTCGTTTTCTGCGGACCTGTTTGATATTTTTACGCGGAATTTACGTTTCACAATGCTGTATGTTAACCACCAAAATCATTTGAAACTGACGTTTATGTTACTAGTCTCTTGAGCCTTTCTCGGTTCGTGCTGGCCTTCTTAAACTTCAGTTCTTAACTTTAACACTCATGGGACAACAATGAGGGAAATGATTATACAGGGATATCTGGCGAGGATGTATTCATTGCGTGGCCAATACAGGCTTGCAGGCAGCTGGGAGTAATGGCTACTGGGACTAGTACATTCCACTGAATCAGGAAGTATAAGTTCTAGACTTGTTGTCATTGACAGAAGTGAGGCTATTTAAAGCGCCTCTTTTCTGTGTCATTCTAGCCTTTTCTTCCATCCCAGGCTTGTGACCCAGACAGAAATGCAGACTAACAAAACAAGAAGAAACGACACAGCAAGGATGAGCAACAGCACGGGTTCGACCAGTTCCTCTGCAGGACCAGCCATAAAAAAGTCCCAGTCTGCACCCTCAAAGGCCTCGGGGGGCAACAGAATACAAGTCAGACAGAGGGAAGGGGAAGCAGATAAGTTCAGCAACCAGCAGGGGGCAACAGGTACCACTCAAACCCAGAGGCAGAGCTCCAAGAAGGGAGAGCACACTGCTCCCCCACTGCCCAAGCCAGAGGATGTGGTCCTGGGCGTGACACTGAAGCAGGCTCAGCTGGATGCTGTGGAGAAGCTGACACGCGGACAAAGAGAGAATGCCAAGTGGTTCGCTTGGCGGAAGAACCGGATCACGGCCTCCATCGCGCATCGGGTTTCCCACAGCCGCTTTGTCTCCGGGTACAGTCAGACCCCACCCGCCTCCTACCTGGCCTCCATCGTTGGGGAAGGCCCCCATAAGATGACGCGGGCCATGGCCTGGGGTGTGAATAATGAATCGGTGGCGGCTCAGAAGTACCAGAAGCTAAAGAGCGAGCAGCTGGGCCGGCCCGTTTCTATCCGGGACTGCGGCCTGTTCATCCACCCACAGAAATCCTGGCTGGCCGCCAGCCCCGACGGCATCGTGGAGGTCTCAGGGACCGGTGAGCACCTCCTGCTGGAGATCAAGTGTCCATTCAAGCACCGGGAGAACACGGTGGCACAGGCCTGCCAGGAGGACCGCAGCTTCTGCCTGAAGCTAGCAGACGGGCCGAGCCACTACCAGCTGAAGCGAGAGCACAGCTACTACACGCAGGTGCAGTGCCAGATGGCTGTGGTGGGCATCCACAAGGCCGACTTCGTGGTGTACACGCAGCGCGAGACTGCTCTTGTGCCTGTGACCTTTGACCCACAGTTCTGGGCATCTGTGGAGGACAAGCTGGAGATGTTCTACAAGAAGGCTGTAGTGCCACATGTGCAGCAGACCGTGCAGGTGAACCCAGCCTTCCAGCACGAGCTGTAGAGCTGTGGAAAGACTAAGAAATGAACAAGCCATTGCATTCATAAGTCAATGAAACCACGCTCTTCATAGACATTTCACTTTAAACAAAGTGTACTTATGTAGAATAAACTGCCCTTGGCGGTTAGGGTGTTTTCCTGAGAGCAGGCTTTTCCTTAGGGCCTTCTTCACTCACATCTGGACAGTGGCGCTACATTGTCCAAAAGACAAAGATTTGGAACTGTTTGAAATTATTCACTGGCCTAAAAAATACTACTGTGACATATCTAGAATTAACACCAGCTGACTGGTGTTAAAACAAACCAGTGGACAGACTCATCTCGAGCCCTGCGGGTGACATGTGCGGCCAGGCGTAGCAGGGAAGTCCAGAAAAAAACGCAGGACATCATGCACTAGGATTCAGGACCAGACACATGTGGCTTCCTCCTCAAGTTTTGTGCCAGATGGAGATGGAGATCCACAGTGTTACACCACCTGACACTGCCTTTGTTTTTGTTTACAGCGAGTGCATGTGCTTTACTGCCATTCAATAAATGACAAAGTACAAGTTTGGAAAACACACAAACAACATTGATTAGAATGTGCAAGCAGTCCCGGAGCAGCACAAATAGGTGAATATAGCACAGCAGGATAGGGATCTGTGCCTTTTTCTGGAAGGTTATGGGTTTGAATTCTGTGGCTGGCAAAATAATTGTCACTCTTGGGCCCTTAACCTTAACTGCTCCAGGGGTGCTGGCTGCACCTGGTCTCCCATCCTCTTGAGTTTTCCTCACTTGTGCATTTTTTTTTTGGCCAAATGTAGTAAATAAATACTGTTGTGAATGTACATTGCGATTCTGTGATTACTTGGGGTAACTTCTCAGAGAACTACAAACTGGAAAATGAGGCCATTAACCGCTAATCTACATTACTGCAGAACCTCAGGTTCACCAGAGGGGACATCTTCACCAAGCTCATTCATTATTTGGATCATCTCAGATATGCGCATTTCATTTTATACGAAGAACACGTCCACATTCTCATTCAGACAGAACACACCTTGCAGAAATGCAGCAGAACCAAATGACCTGTTCGACTGAAGTTGGGGCAGAGACCAGAGGGTTTATAATCTGACTGCTTGTCCCTCTGCAGATGTGATACAGTATGTCTGATAAGCCGACACCCCAGCACATCTGTAACATGCACAAATACCTTTTCATACAATACAAGAATGCAGATTATGATTTTTATTCATTTGTGTTTTCACCTGTAGTTCAGATACAGGAAATCAATCTATTAATCCTGGAGCCAATAACTTCAAGAATACAAAAGACAGAGAATCCATCGTCTGGGCACCGGTTGACACGGGTGGCCGCTAGTTCTACGGCTGAGAGATTCGGCTCACGTACAGGCTTCCAGGACTCGGACTGGATCCAGGGCTCTGTGGTTTCTTGCCCAACTAACCTGAGAAGTGATGCCTTAAACAAAAACGATACTGTCTGTCTGTTTTGGTAACAAACCGCCGTAACATCACCCTCTTTGGTTTGTTTAACGTGTTCCCTCAGGCTTTCAAAGGTTCTTTTGTATTACAACCAAGAAAAATGTGTGTTGTAAGAAAACACAACCATGAATTTCACTGGACTTCACTGCCCTGACTCACATAGCTACAAAGCTGCTGTCACAAACATGACTGCCTCATCTGTATGTCAGTGACCTTTTCACCTCCCCCCCAATTGCATAAAGTTCATAATAAATCCAGAGTTTGGCCCTCAATGTGCTAAAAGTATTAACTGCCGTCGCCACAATCAGGAAGCGTAGTGTTCCTGGAAGAACCACAACTCAAGCTACATTTATGTTTTATTCATTTATTAGCATGTCGTAATGAATAATTCAAAACAGCTATTTATAAGTTAGGTACAGCATCGAAAAATGGGCAAAATCTGATTTAGGTTCATAATGTGGAATAATAACCTTTTATATATAGATGAATGTGTATAGATTCCTCCCTCCATGCTCATGATGAACTGATGGTGGCTCAGAGGAGCCCTGGGGTAAAAACAGCACTCGCTCTGCTCCAGGCCACATGTCCAGGAGGACAGCAGCCTCCACTCAGGTAAAACAAGCAACAACAACTTGCTGGGAGAGCTGGCCCCTCCCACAGCCTATCACAGCTGTGCAGCGGTCCAATCAGCACGTTCAGGAGGCGAAGCTACGAACTTACACAGTTTCAGGTGATTGGAAGATGGAGCTGGGAAGAGGTGAACTGCGGGGATGCTGAGTGTTCAGTCTTCCCCAGAGGGTGTTGACTGGCAGTAGGGGAGTCATGTAGACCAGCAGTTCAGTTGAGCATGATTTTGGAGAGTCTGTTGGCGCATAGAATCCCACCAGCCTCACAGGTAACCCTCCTTGCGGAACTGCTCCTGCAGGATGTCACGGTACTCGTCGAAGCCCCCCTCGATACGCCTGACAGTGCCTGCCTCACACACCCACAACTCCTTACACACCATGCGGATGAGTCGTTCGTCATGGGAGACCAAGATGACCCCGCCCTGGCACGGAAGGAGGGAAGATGAGTTTTACAATGTGTCAGATTCACGTAGCTACCAGCAGGTAGCTCCAGAAGAACGTCCATCCAGAAGAGATGCCCACCTTGAATTTGTTGAGTGCTTTCGCTAAAGCCTCAATAGTCTCCATGTCTAGATGATTGGTAGGCTCATCCAAGATGTAGAAATTTGGGCTGACAAACACAAAAGAGTAGAAGTCAAAACACAACAAGCACGGGCCATTAAGTATGTCTGTGTATATAAGTCTGAGATCATCCAGCAATGGTTGAGCAGCAACGTCACCTGGGCATGGTCATCTGAGCGAAGGCCACGCGGCTCTTCTGCCCCCCCGACAGACTGGCCACGGGCCGTGTCGCCAGCTCGCCTGTGATGCCATACCTCCCCAACTGGTGCCGGTATTCCTCTTCCGGTCGGCCTGAAGTAAAGAGGAGCCATGGGGATCCAGCAGGTACCTTTGCGTTTTATTTATTTACTTTTTCTTGAGAAAGCAGGGCCTTTGGGATGTGAACCGATGACCTTCCGATCACAGGCACAGCGTCTTAACCCGTTGAGCCACACACAAATCTACAGCACATTTCACAATCAGGTTGGGGCCCTAGTCTATGTGCACTGGTGCAGATGGGGGGTCATACCTGGGAACTTATTGGCCAGAAGCTCCACGGAGCACACGTTGAGGTCCAGTTGGTCCACATGGTGCTGACTGAAGTAGCCAATCTTCAGGTTCCTGTTAGACAAAAGCTCACTTTTGACTCTGCGACCACGGGGACGCACACGTTGAGGACTGGCCAGGCCCCGCACTTACCTGTGGGCATGTCGGATGCCGCTGACAGGCGTCAGGTCCCCTAACAACAGCTTCAACATGGTGGACTTCCCTGCACCGTTCTCACCCACCTGTAGGTGGCGAAATTGTGCAGAGAACGTGTCTCACGATGCCATCATGCTTCCTGGTTTCGCAACATAGCAATACCATTAGCATTCGCGGTACACACCACGCAGATGCGGGACTCCAGATCGGCTGACACACACAGCCTGGAGAAAAGGCGCTGATCAGGGCTGTAGTAGAACTCCACTTCGTCCAGCTGCAGAATGGGGGGGGACAGCTTCTCGAAGTTATCCGGGAACCTGCAGCGAGACACACAACCCTCCGGCTTTAGGAAAGAATGTTATTAAGTTCTTCCAGGGACATCAGCTCTCAATGCAAGGGCCAGCCCAGGCGTCATGTCACCTTACTTCCCATTCTGACAGGATGATTAGATGGGTGAGGCCCCCTGGTGGCCACTGTGCCCTAAGTAGCTAGCAATTCCGCTTATGCTCACGCCACAAGATTCGGAGAGCTCTGAGACCCCAGTAATGACATTCCTTGAGTGTAAAACTCCATAATCACATACTGCTTGTACAAAAACTTTTTGGAGTATGTCTGCTGTATGGGCCTAGGGCAGTGCTATAGATGGTTTGGAAGAAGCAAGAGATGAAACCATCTTGGTCCACACATGGGAATATGTTGGAATATTCTGGCTCAGAGGGCAGCACGTAGAGATACTCACCGTAAAATCACCTCTGAATCCTTCTCAATCGGCTTTAGTTCAGGGCTGTAAGGTGCCAAAGAAATATCAGCAAACATGCAGGACACAAATGAAGCTGAAATATGCCAAAGATGAACAGACAGGCTGACGGACCGACAGGAAACTCACAGCTTTTCCAGAAGTTTCAATTTGCTTTGCACCTGTGCAGCTCTGTTAGCATTGTACCTGAAGCGGTCGATGAACACCTGCGAGACAGACACACAAAGCTTCGTTACCTGTGTGTTTGTGTGTGTGTGTGCGTGCATTTACACCTAACCGACCGCAATAATGGCCAAAACAACGCTTCATGAACCATTTGCTGTATTTTCTGACCCCACTAGATGGTGCTCTCTGTTCAAAAAAGGGCTCAAAACATGCCCCAAAGCAAACCAAGAGCCCCGTCCAGTGGGGTCAGAAAATACAGCAAATGGTTCATGAAGCATCATTTTGGCCATCTTATACTACCTTTGGCCATCCTATAATGGACAGTGTGTGGTTCTGCTGGGGTCTGTGTTCAGAGGGTTGCCGGTTCGAATCCCATGGCTGACTAAATCACCACATTACTGTTGAACAATGACCTTAATCCCAAAACAAGACTTTGCTCTCATCTACATGTTATCTGTTTATGTTGTTTAACAGAGTAAGATGGGAGATGACTATTCATTGTAGTTTTTGCATTTATTTTTATAGTACAGGTTTTCCAGTGTGACTGTAAACGTATAAACACACAACACTCCTAAAAGTAGGTTCATTTATAAAGTATATAATGTTACATTTATTCCATCCATCCATTTTCCAGAACCGCTTATTCCATTTCGGGTCGCGGGGTGTCCGGAGCCTATCCCGGAGACT
>JAAGVU020000036.1:614221-638538 GCA_011763525.2 Mormyrus iriodes | reverse complement strand
TTGATTATAGATTCCATTATTTTTCCAGTAATGCTAGTTAAACTGATTGGCCTATAGTTTGCTGGATTACTTCTATCTCCTTTTGAGAAACTTTACACAGATTGTCATAAACAAAATTCAGTATACCAATACTAACAATTAACATACAATTCCTGTTGTGTCTACCAAATATTTACAAAGCTGTCGCAATGATTCTATTGGCTTTAATTATAAATCGTGTAATTTATTACGTCTGGGCATCCTACGCGTCTCCATTATTTCAAGCATTCATCTTCTTCAGATTCAATAATAAATCACAGCATCATGACATGGCACGCGCTCGGTTTGTTTTGCCGACTGGCGTCACCCTTCCGCACTGCGCACGCTCAGTTCCCGTCCGGCCTCTCCCTGCCTGTCATTGCGGGCAGCCCTCGCTGGCTGCGCATGCGTGTAGCTGGTAGGTCCACTACGCCTAGGACCAAGACGGTGGGAGTTAGCTGTAATGGCGGCTGCGTTGTTGCTGTCTGCAGACAGTCCAGGACCCGCTTTCCCAGTCGGAGCCGGAGCGGCCGGCGCGCCCGGTATCGGAGTAGGGGCGGCGGGCGTCACCTCTTGGAACCGGTCGCTGGACAGGGCCTTGGAGGAAGCGGCGGCTAACGGCTGCCTTAACCTCAGCGGCAGGAAACTTAAGGAGTTCCCGAAGAGCGCTTCTAACCACGACCTTACGGACACGACGCGAGCCGGTGAGCGGGGCCGGGAAAGGGGCGTCGTGTAGTCAGGGCGATCCCGGGAAAAGGAGGGGACTCTCTAAAGGACCTCGGAGCGACCGGGAATAAACAGGGGCGTGTGAGGCGCAGCTGTTTACGTGTTAGGGAAGGAGGCCTTTCTGGGAGGCTGCCAGGCTTCACCTGGAAGTACGAGGCCCGTGGCTGGGGGGCTGTGTTAGGGGGCGAGGAATCCGTGTTCCTGTCCGGAGAAGCCCTACAGTTGTCGGTGAGGTAGCAGCATAAGGCAGTGCCGCTGGTATCGCGGATAAATACCGCAGGAAACGTCCGGCTAAGTCGGAGACAGCGAGGCGTGCGGATTAAAACAGCTTTTCGGCTCTGAACCAGAAAGTTACCTGGCCGCGGCCGATGCCGGATGTTTTTTGTGGCGTACTGTTCCTCTTTGTTGTGGATATGATGGCCGATCGTAAGAAGATAAGGGCTGGGCTGTCGTGCATTCCTGCTCCCTTCGCGCTCTCCTCCCTGTTTCAAACATTCACACACTCGCACCGTCGCGGTTGCGACACGCTCTTCATAAACCCGTCACCCATGCTGACTTATGTATATAGTTGAAGATGAAGAGCATGCTGGGCTCACACATACATCGACAGTATGAAGGTGCAGCTGGCTGTACACTGACGTACATCGTCCATTTTTGGTGACATTATAAAGGATTATGTGGGGTCTGCTGCTGTTCTCAGCTGGGTTCATTTTTTTATGTAATACTTTCACTGAGCATTAGTCCAAGTGTCATCCCTTTTAAACTAATTTCTAAGTACTTAAGAAAGTCATGATGATTCATGCCTCTTTTCATGTGCTGTTTATTGTACGGGCTACATCTACACTGAGCAACTGATGTTCACTGTGTCAAATGAAGGTAAGGAGGAGTTTAATTAAGAAGGTCTGGTTATGTTGATTGCTAGTGTGACAGGCAGCGGTTAGGGGGCATAGGGGACGTGGAGCAGGGGTAAGGCAGAATGGTGTGTCAGGAATGTACAAGGCTTGAGGACCACTGTGTGGTTTGTGCTGTAGGACGGGCCGGCCACTGAGCACAAAGGTACCTATCACCTGTGTGACTGAGGGAAGTCATTCTTTTCCTGATTGTGGTCTTACTGGCTGTGGGTCTGCATTTGTGACAGTATCTCTGTTGTAAGGCTTCATAGCAGTCCGGCTGCTCTCTTTGTAGTGGAAGGAGTTAGTGCAAGCCTGGCAATCTTTATGTAGATCTTGTTTGAATAGATTGTGCTGGATAAATTGGAAAAATGTCTGACGTGAAGTGAGACTGGATTGGCAGCCATCATGGTACCCCCCCTCCCCTCCAGGCCAGGTCCTGCCTCTAGACACACTGCCTGTGTGTTATTGGCAAGGAAGTGGATGGCTTTGAGCTCAGGCTTCCTGTGTCCCTGACCCCAGATCACAGCTGCAGAGTACGAGAGGCATCTGAGGCCTCGGCAGCCACTGTGGTTTGGACAACTGGGTCTTCCCAGAAGAACTGGACACCTGCCACTCTACACCCGGCATTACACAAGCTGCTTGCGGAACCTGAGGGATGTGTGTTTCTTTGGCATGGGGGGGCGGTGAAGGCTAAACGGCAGCTGTCATAGTTGATTACTCCCTGTCATGCCTTGGATCAGTCCTGTCGCACCTGTATGTGCCATTCCCCGGCAGGTTCACATGCTGTGTGATGCATTGCATGGCACATGTGACGCATTACTGAATGATGATGGCATTCTGCAATGGAGCCTCCATCTTCACAATGAGCTCTGCACACCTGCCATGGTGGGGTGGTGACTGACTTGTACAGTAAGTCGTTCGCAGCCATTGTAGTGTATGTGGCGTCCTTATGTAGGCATGTATGAGTGTGTTCTTGAGGGAGCGCTTAATAGCACTTTGTTTGTAAACGGCTGTGTCATTAGATACGTGGGTTTTCCAGTTTGTGATCTTTGCTTGCCCTCCCTTCACGAGTGCAGACCTGTCCCGGAATCGGCTTCCCGAGCTCCCAGTGGAGGTGTGTACGCTGGTCTCTCTGGAGAGCCTCAACCTCTACCAGAACTGCCTACGCTCGCTGCCGGACAGCCTGGTGAACCTGCAGGCGCTGACGCACCTCAACATCAGGTGATGAACACAACAAAAGATGCAGACACACTGCAACTGGGCAGTGGCAAATTCGGTATCTTCCCTGTCACTTGCATCTGAGGGCATGTTTCCATGGCACCAGGCACCATACTACTGGTCCTTCAAGAAAGTACCAAAAGTACTGTACTTCAAGGTGTTCCACTGTCATAAAAACTGGTACCGGCACCGAATGAGATCACAATGCCAAGCAGGGTATTTCGTACTGAATTTGAAAAATGGCTGTAGTATATTATAGGGCTGGATGATGTGTGATATTAATACCAACATTGCATGTTATGCACATGCAGTTCTTACATGGCTAGTAAGCTAGATTAAGATCAGACTCTTTCTTGCTTTCAATTTTGTACGGACATTATAGCTCAGGGAATTAAAGTTTCGCTAGAACATTTTTACTGTCATAGAAAAAAACCTTAGCTAGCTTTGCAATTTTAATAATCATTCCTTTAATAGATTATCTCGCATATGTTTAAAGTTCACCTCTGCTACTTTTGCATGAGCACTGCATGTGTTCTCTAAGACCATCATAATCATTTCCATTCTTGCTGTTTAAATCACTCCTAGACGGGTTTGTGAGAAATTTATGAACTCCTTTTTGCTTTATGAATACCCCAATATTTATTACAACAAAATCAGTATATGCGTGCTGTCCTAGTATAATAAACAAAACACTTTTTAAATCTCTTGTCATGCAGTTCTGATCTTTTTGTTGTATCTGTTCTTCTGACCAGATTGCAGTTATTTTTACTTTATCGTAACTGTTCATAACTGTTTTCAAGACGGCATTTGTATTGTTTTAGAGGCAGGCTATTTACATAATCAGTCGACAAAGACAGCGTTTCAAGTCCCACCCCAAAGTACCGAAGTACCCCAGCTGGTTTGGCATTTTTGGTACTGGAACTTTTGGTACTTGTACCCGACCAGAAGTCAATGGAAAAGGGAAAGTACCAGAAGTACAGTACCTGGTGCAGTGGAAAAGCACCCTGAGTGTCTGTCTCTTATCACTCCTGCCAGCCGAAACCAGTTGTCCACGCTGCCCGGACCGATCTGTAACCTTCCCCTCAAAGTTCTGATCGCTTGCAACAACAAGCTGCTGTCTCTCCCTGAGGAGCTGGGCCAGCTGCGCCAGCTGACGGAGCTGGTGAGATACTCTGTGGCGTGGCTCGCAATGGCCATCACAAATATGGGAGTGTGGGCTTTACATCTTGCTTTATCTTTTGAAAGAAATTTAAATGCTTTCGCTGCGGTGGTGCTCCTCTCAGGATGTCAGCTGCAATGAGATCCAGGTGCTGCCACCACAGATCGGCCAGCTGGAGGCTCTGCGGGACCTCAATATCCGGAGGAACCACTTAGTGCGGCTGCCGCCAGGTACTACCTGCCTGGGACTTCTTGCCCTAACCCCACCCACCCTCTACTGTGGCCCTGCCCAGCTGCATCTCCTGACCCCACCCACACTCCGCTGTGGCCCTGCCCAGCTGCATCTCCTGACCCCATCCACCTATTCCTGTGGCCCTGCCCAGCTGCATCTCCTGACCCTGCCCACCTATTCCTGTGGCCCTGCCCACCTACTCCTGTGGCCCTGCCCAGCTGCATCTCCTGACCCCACCCACCCTCTGCTGTGGCCCTGCCCAGCTGCATCTCCTGACCCCACCCACCCTCCGCTGTGACCCTGCCCAGCTGTATCTCCTGACCCCACCCACCCTCCGCTGTGACCCTGCCCAGCTGCATCTCCTGACCCCACCCATTAATCCTGGCTGTGATATCCCTGCACACAGAGTTGGCAGAGCTGCCGCTGGTGCGGCTGGACCTGTCGTGTAACAAGGTGACGTCCATCCCTGTGTGCTACCGCAATCTGCGTCACCTACAAAGCATCGTGCTGGACAACAACCCCCTGCAGAGCCCGCCGGCACAGGTGAGACTGCAGCCCGCCCGGGGCCCGGGGGCATGTCACTGTGCTGTCGTGACGACCTTCCTGTCTCTTTGTGTCTCAGATCTGCATGAAGGGCAAGATCCATATCTTCAAATACCTAAACATGGAGGCATGTAAGACTGTACCGGAGCTGCCAGAGTATGACAGGAGAACGCTGCCCTTCGGCTCTTGGTGAGGCTTCACGGTCAAATGTGGCTGATACTCCCTGTTCAGGGATTGATTACTGCGTACAGTACCGTAAAAGTCTCAAGTAGTCATGGGAAATGTAGTTATTGAAATTATTTATCTAGGTAGTAAGTGTATGTGCTCGGAACAAAAACACAGTTTAACAAAAGAAAATATGCTAATTAAGAGTAAGACAATAAAAACTTCTGTTCTCCAAAAAGTCACTGATATTTTGTTGGATGGCTAGAAGAATGCTGCTTCAAAGTTTTTCCAAACATGAAGATTATTTAAGCATTTTCTTTGACTGCCTGAGATTTGCACTGTATTGTAGGTCTTTGCCTCACCCCCCCCCCCACCTGGCTGTTCTCCCTGTTGGTTGTCAGTTGATGCTATCTGCTCATGCCGTGGCTCAGTGCCTGTCTCTCCCCGCAGTGCTGAGGATCTCTTCTCCAGCCGGCCGTACGGGGCCCTTGACTCTGGCTTTAACAGCGTCGACAGCGGATACAGGCGGTGGTCCGGTAATGAGGTAAGAGCCGCACTGTACGTGCCGCTGTGACGCTTCCTCCACTGCTGTAGTGTGTTCTCACTCTGTATCATCATCCCCTCTAGCCCGCAGAGGAGCTGGCTGACCTGCCCCTGCGTGTAGCTGAGATCACCAAACAGCAGCGTCATCGCAGAGAGCGGGAGAGAGAGGAGGGCCGCTGTGGGCCCCCGGTGACCAATGGCTCGCGTGAGTGCCTCACCTCTCCCTTCTCTCTTCCTCCTGCCCCCTCTCCCTCCCTCTCTCATACTGGTCTCCAATTCATTCGCAGTGGAGTCTGAATTAGAGCAGATAGACTACATTGACAGCTGTGGGGGGGAGGAGGAGGAGCCTGGGCATCGGGGGGCGGAGTCTCTCAGCCTGAGCTCCCAGTTCATGGCCTACATTGAGCGGCGCATTACCCGGGAGGTCAGTGATCCCCTGCACCGTTTGTATGTTTGAATACTCCTGGATCCGTCATCCTGCCCCCATGCGCCACCCGACTGAGGCGTCTTGCTATCCTCGTTGTCATGCAGACGGGCGCATGCGATGCTGCGGTGTCAGGGGTTACCGTAGAGCGCGTGAGGAGGGAAGCCCAGCTGGCTGCCCAACGTTATGAGGAGGAGAGGCAAAAAGGCCGCAGCGCACAGAGGGACGCGCTGTTGAGCCACGTCAAGGTTGGCAAACTCTGCGGGAATGCCAAGTAGCGATGGGAGAATGTCGGCCGGGTGACTATCACGGGGGCCCAAGTTCATCACTGATCTGTTTCCCTCCCCAGCACAAAGCAGCACAGAGTCCCAGCAAGTCAAGCCCCACAGACTACGAGGTGAGCCCCCCCCCCATTCCCCCTGAACTTCACCTCTACAATCAGGCATGTTCTCCTGGCTCACACGTGTACTCGCTCCCCGTCTCCTACAGAACGCGTGTCCCTCCCGGCGCTCCACGCACACAGACGATTCAGCGCTCTTTGTGGTAAGAGGCCCTCGGTCGTTTGGGTCCCCACCTCATGCCAGGTGCTCTCCTTGGCTGTCTCCCCTGACTGCCCCCCCCAGCAGTTGCCCCAGCTGTCGCCACCAGGTGACATTGCATGCTGTGCCAGCTCTGCCCTGCCTCTCTGCTCCCTGCTCCTCGCCATCCCCCGCCAGCCACGTCTGTTTCCCATGATATTGCCATGGCAGCAATGTCACTCATTTCATTAATTTTGTTCCCCTAATTCCCCCTTGTTCCCCCTCCTGCTTCTCGTTAGCCGGGTGAAGACCGCTCCCCCCTATCTCCTCCAGGTAAGCGTGACCTCTGACCCCGTGATACCTTGGTATGTTATTAATCACAGGGAGGCCTTAATATTTATACCCTAACCCCCCAGCTATCCAGTCGTCCTCCTATGCCGGTCCTGTCACCTTGCCCTCCCAGCGGGGCCTTACCTCCCGGCCTGACAGCTTCCTCTTCCGCCTGAGTCAGAGAGAGGACCGGAGGAGAGGTGAGTGCAGAGTGGGCTGCCTCGCTCTCCTGCAGGCCCACAGTATGATCAATGTGTGACGCCCATCTACTTGGTCCCCCCAGCAGATTATGGGGCTCCTCATTCGCTGGAGCCCCTCCCACAATCGCCCTCCGGTCCCGTGGGAGAAGAACTGGAGTTGGTGGAGCAGCTACGCAAGGCAAGACCCGCATGCCGGCACCGTGCTGTGTGAGCTTTGCGGCCTCATTGATCTCTGTTTGACCCCGGTACTCTAACCCACAGAATATCGAGTCTCGCCTCAAGGTGTCGCTACCGAGTGACCTGGGTGCCGCCTTGACTGACGGGGTCGTGCTGTGCCATCTGGCCAATCACGTGCGGCCACGATCCGTGCCTAGCATTCACGTGCCTTCGCCTGCTGTGGTCAGTGGCCTGTGTCTCTGTATCTGTGGGTGTGCCTGTGTGAGTGTGTGCGCACACCCCATCTCACCGTGCTGGCACTCTCGGTTCACAGCCCAAACTGACCATGGCTAAGTGCCGGCGGAACGTGGAGAACTTCCTGGAGGCATGCCGCAGGATGGGCGTTCCGCAGGTGAGGCTGCCATCAGCCCTGGTCAGGTGACCTGTAGCTCATACAGCTAACAGCCATGTTCTGCTGCTAACGGGACTGTTCTTCTCTTCCCTTTTTCCTCTTTTCTCTAACCACCTTATTTTTATTGTTTCCACTTCCCACCCTTCCCACACTTTCGTCATGCATCCTGTCTCATACCTACCCCTGGAAGGAGCACCTGTGTTCTGTGGGGGAGGTTTTAGGCGCACAGGGGGTGGGCGTGTATGACACGGTGAAGGCCTTGCTCTCACTGGCTCCCCCACTCCGGTCTTCTCCGCCAGCACACCTGGCAGGCTTTGCACTTTTCTACCTGTCTGTCATGTCAGTGCTGTGTGCTCTCTACTGCCACCTGCTGCCTTGCCTCTGAACTGCCACTCATGGGCTGGCTGCGTTTGGCTGTGCGTACTCTGGCATGGTACTGTTTCTCCAAAGATGCCCACAAATAGACTTGCGCTCATCTCGTCCGTCCTCTGTGAAATTTACACGGAAGCAGGGGACGCGAGACAATGAGACTTAGCCGGAAGAAGACTTGTGTTTTCTTCGTGCCTGAAATCAGCAATGTTTCAGTGTGCCTTTGTCCAGCTGAGCACAGCTAGGTATGTAACGGCCCAAACACAGTGAAGAGCAGTAATCAAGTCCAGATCTGGCCACACCATCGATACAGGGGACATCTTTACTTAATTAAAAAATCACCCGGATGCCCTCGGTTGCTCAGGAACAGAGAAGGTGGCCCTGATTTAGACACTACCTCCTGTCTACAAGCAGTGCGCTTAATTTCTTTGTTCATTTACTTATAAGCTTGTTACAGTTACACTTTCCTAATAAAAGTCGGAGTGTTCGCCTCGATGTCTTGCTTTACTGAACGCAGAGACACTCACATGCTGTGTAACCCATCACACTGCAATGCTACCCGTCTGTCATGGAACCTGATTGGCTGAATTTTCTCCATCCATCCCGCTATTGGTTGGTGTGTCTGTCGCTCAGAATGGTCCCCCTACCTCTGTCACACCTGCCATGTTGAATTTATTTTGTCGTCTTGTTTTTTGTTGTGGTGTTTTCATTTTATTATGATTTTGTTTCTGTTCCATCCACTGATGTGTTTGTGTTTCATTCCTCCCTCCCCCTCATCCTGCCCATGGCCTTGGACACGCCCATTTCCCATCAGGCCTCACTCTGCCTGCCCCTCCACATTCTGGAAGAGAGTGGGCTGTCCCAGGTAGCAGGCACAGTGCAGGCTCTGCTGGAACTAGCCCCCCCAAAACATCCCCCCACCTCTCCAGCTGCAGCGGTCACCATGTAGGACTGATGCTCGGACGGATCATTGCAGGAAACTCCCCCTCCCCCCCTCCTAAACTCTTCATTTTCGTGACCAGAAGAGGTGGTGGAACACCATGTGACCTGGGTAAAGGCAAAGCTTTAATGCCAGCAGGATACCACCTCCAATCAGCTACCTGGGGGGGCGGAGTCGACCTGTCACCTCAGCTTTCGCGACTGACTGACACAAACTGTTTAAATCCAGTCAAGAGGACTAGGGTGAGATGTTTTTAAAAACCTCATTAACTTACTTTACAACAAACGTTATATCTTTATGATTCATAGATAGGTCTTTTTGATATCATTCTATTTCTGGGTCAGATCCCTGTGAGGGGTCATTGGCTGTGCAGTGACTGGTGTTGTCTGCATTGTCCGTGTGGGGTGATGCTTTTCCACCTTTTGTCACGATACCCGCAGCATATTTTAAAGTATGCAGCGAACTATATGGGCACAATCATGGGTCTAACAGGGGGCACCCACACTCTGCTTTTACACTGACATGTAGGGAGTTGCAGTCCTGAACATGGCCATGGGGTGGAGCCAAACGCAGGGCAGTTTGGTCCTCTTCCTGATCAGCAGCTGAAACTATTATATGTATTGCATTAAGTATGATATATATAAAATGTAATACATATAAGAGGTATTTTTTTAAGGTATGCAAAATACTGCAGTACGGTTTAGTAGTGTACCCTAAAGGTGAAATTAGGAAAGCACTTGAAGATGTTTTCTTCTGGAAAAGTCTAATCAAGAACACTACGATTTTTATATTTTTTAATGTGTCTGTCCAGCCATTGCATTGGAGCACAGGCCAGACTCTGGGTAAGTCAGACATAAGTTGTTCTGCTATAAATTTAGTCAAGATAGACATTACTGTGCAGATTTTTTTGGTATATGGTATATATTTAATGAAAAAGGGGTCTGTTTGGCCTGGCTGCACAGACTCTCCCTGCTTTTATCACTTTGATGTGCTGTTCCTCCACACATTCCTGTGGGTGAGCAGCATTCCTAGTAGTACTGTAGCTGATCTTGGTGTCACGCACCCCCCCAGGCAAATGCAGGCCTACTTGGGTGTGATGTGACTCCGGTTAAGGCTGAAAAATCAGGTGAGGTTTGTTCCCTCCTAGACGATGTAAATGAGCGGAACAGATGTGCTGCGTTGCGACTTGTCTGACATGTCATGTCCACTGCAACAATCGGAGAAGGGAATGAGTCGCATTCAATTCAGGAGGCTGTTTATTGTCGCCTGACACGGACTGTGACAGTTGTCCTTCTGCAGTGTTTTCCTCACCTGAGGACAGGGCTGGCCACCACAGTGACTGTGTAGCACATTCTGTACATTTATAATCACAAGTCCTCATCGAGCCTCTTTTTACGAATTTTCTCTTTACAGGTCATATAAATATCAGAAAAAAGGCATAGTTTGGGTTAAAAACGAAAAGCTGACAGTACTTCTAGTGGGTATTTGGTTACTTTAAGAGCGTAAATAAATGAATTTCATCGGCCTGAGTGTGTGTGTGTGTTTTTTAAGCCCTCCCCCCACTTCAAACTGGTGCTGTATTTAGGTCATGTGAACATTTGATCAGGTGGCCATTACAGTTCCCTTTATTTAGTTTTTCTTCTTCTTCTTCTTCGCTGCCGTTGTCATCTTTCCCTTCCTGAGTGGGCCCATCTGCCGGCGGACCAGAGTACCTCTCCACCACGACTGGATCTGGGGAGAAGGGGGTTGTAAGAAAAGGAATCCTAAGGCCTAGTAAACAAGCAGGGGCGCACACATCCTACAGCTCCATCGCAAACCTTAGCGGCAGCGTTCCTTTGGTTCCGCTCCATCTCCAGCTGCTGATGCAGGAGCAGCTTCTGCACCCGATCCTCCTTTACCACCTGCTCGCTGTGCTGATACTAGAACACAGTGGCAGCCTGGTCAGACCTCCAAGCTTGAAGAAGAGCAGGCACAGCTGTGGGGCCAGCAGACTTGCCTTCCTAGCCAGTTCCTGCAGCTGCAAGAGGTTGCTGGCCCTGGCATTCCTGAGGGTGCTGATCTGCTGCTGCTTCTCCTCCATATCCCTTTCATATTGCTCCATCCACATCTCCAGTTTCTCTGCCAGGCGCTTGGGGACAGCCAATCACACATTATTATGCTCAGCATACCTATCAGGCAACTTTTTATTCTAAATTCCAATATGTGGCCAATATTCCATTCAACTTTTTATATATACATTTGCTTTTACAATAGAGTTGCCCCAAGGCACTTGACAAGAGTGTGGAGCAATCTATTATATCATTCATACAGAATAGTATTCAGGGTTCCTATTCACATTATTACAGTTACACTCCATCACACAGTGCCTGCATATTTCAAGCCAGTCAGCCCCCAGGTTCCCTCAGCTTCAGGTTCATACAGCTTGGTGCCGCTTAAGGAATCCCTCCATCTCAGCATGAGCTCGTTTTTCCTCCTCCATCCTGTCGTGAAGTAGCTGAGGACAAAAGCAACAGACAAAAAGCAACAACGTAAACTCGTAGAAAACCTACAAAGGATGTCTGCAATCTGTGCCCTGCTATGAAAGACCCAGGATCCTGGACAGTTCTGCAATTGGCCAAGTCTGCCTGACCTGGGCTGTAATTCATTAAAACATCAGACTTCGAAAGGTCAGTCTACAGCCACTCAACACTGCCACTGATGTGTGAGCAGACACACCTGTATCATCTCCAGCAGCTGCTTCTCAGAGGATGCATTGAGCTTCTGCCCCTGATAGACCAGCAGTTTGGAGCACTTTGTCACATAACTCTTCTCCAGCGCTGTCCTGGCCTTCGTCTCCTGTAACTGGTCTTTCAGGTGAGCTGTGAGATAATCTCGGTCCTGGAGACAGAAGCCTATGTCTGTGCAAAGGAAGCCAGCACCTGCTCTCCCATGGACTCTGTTTAACCCTGACACTGATGAATGGGTGGCCTTATTTACCTGTAATTTCAAGGCTTTTTCCTTTCGGATATCCTGCAGTTGTCTCTGCAGCGCCTTGGTCTTGTTTCTGGCCTCCTCCTCCCTACCACATATAGTACAGTTTGTGCACAGTCATGTGACATCAACATACTTAGCCTGTTACCGTATACTAAGGCTCTGACTTCAGCAAGATGTCTTGCAGTTGGCTCTTCTGCCTCTCCTCATCGTCTATGATGTTCAGCAGGCTGTTGAATGTCCCAGTTGCCTGTAGCTCTTCCAACAAGGCTGTGATTGCTTGGTCCACGAAGTCCCTAAGAAGTCCATAGAACATTTGCCATCTCTCTGAGAGGACCGGCTATGTGTGTTTTTATGCTGCTCGGTGCTGGTGGCATGTTGGTGTGTGTGCGTGCATTGGAAAATGTGCCTGTACCCACCTGTCTCGCTGCACCTTGGACTGGTAGGCAGGTAAGAGGGGATTTCCCAGGTCTCTGCCGGTCGGCTGTGGCTCCTGGTGCATCTGTGAATTCTGCTGCTGTAGCACATCCCCTGTGTCTGCTGTCGCAATCTGACAGACCAAGAGAGCGAACAAGGCGCACAAATCGAAAACCAGAATAGAGGCGATACGTTTCAACGATGCACTGTTTTAGAGGGGACAGATACAACAGTCTAAGGCATGAACGTCACAGTAGGACCAGGCAAAGTAGCTCAGCACCTCTTCTGTAGAACAACCCCACCGGGCTCGCATGATGTTTCCCAGGATGGCCAGCTGATCAGCACAGTCCTCCAACACCGTGGTTATTCTCAGCAGCTCCACCGCCTTGAAAGGCGAAGCCATCCTGCCGGTGGACCGGCGAAACGGAAAAATGTTATTCTTACCAGGACACGCTAGCTCTCTTGCACATACTCTGTGGAGATATCTTCCAATATCTTTATTACATTCTGCCAGTCCAAAGCACACTAAACCTACGGAAAGCTAGAACTATAACCGCACGTGCCACTTACCTTGCTCGTTAGTTTACAGCTCATGTAAACTTACGTAACCATGGCAACAAGGTAGCGCAAATAACGGATTTTAAGATATTAAATTAAATTGCACAAAAAACAAAATCAAATACATGATTGATATATAAATAAAACGTAAATTTGTAGTATTATGGTCTCATAATTAGATATTTCTTCGATGAGAATAACATTGACATCAACTTATCAAAAATATATGATATACACACTGTTTTTTACATTGTGTCATGAATATAAAATAAACATGTATGTGCCGAAATAAGTCAAATATTTTTAATCAGGCGCCGCTTTGGACGCACATGGCATTAATTTCCCAGCATGCCCTGAGCTTATCCTTTTCCTCCATTTTTACATCTGTGCAGGTGAGAGTTGAAAACAACTCAAATATAAATAGGTTTTTCAGTGTTCGTCATGTGGATTTGGGCTCTCATTTTTATTGGTTCAAATAGAATACATTCTCCACTTAATATATTCTATAATGTGTTCATAGAGGATACTAGGATGACAAAGATATTTAGTGGATGTTTACTGTTCTGCTTCAGGCAAACCGGGAGCCGCCAATATACCGGCTATTCACATTAAATCTCACGTCAATATTAACTGTTAAGTGCGATTTTGAATACATAGGTTTTGATTTAGGTGGCCCATGCAATACGTTATGTGCCTTTGAGGTAGAGAGTGTCCCGTAAAGAGTACCTCAGCGCACTTGGTTAATTTCTAACCAACTGGTCTCTGCAGCTAATGGTACAAAATGGCCGTCTGAGCGTAAACGTTAACGGAAGAGCGTCTCGTTTAGATGGTCCGTAGCCTTTTCATCATGCTAAACCCTCTTAATGATTGTCTTTTACTTCGAGGTTACGGAGCTGGACGTCTGAGGATCATAATGCCGGGAAGGTGAGTAGAACTGTCGCCCGGTCCATATCGTCGTATTAGCTGTTCGTGCGCTTCGGCTTCTTCCCCAGCATGGCCGTGGCTTGGGTTCTGGTGCGGTGTGGATGTAGCTGTACATCAGCGGCGTGTACAGTGTCACCGTCACCGGGTGCCGGTGCAGTTTGCAGTCCCTGTACTCGTCACACGTGTCTGGGAGCCGGAATTAGACCGGATCGTAATCGCTGTGAATGTTCTGACAGCTCCGAGGAATTGCTGGTTATTGCCAGATATATTAGTTTTACTTTCACGTTATCTGCACTGCGTGACCCTGTGTATGTATAGGCTCGGTCCCTTCATATGTTATACTGTGCACCTGAAAGCATGGAGCCATCCATTGTATACTTGCATGCAGGTGACACTAAAAATGACGTGACTTGATGTGTTCCCGTTCTTTCCAGACTGTGGAGCAAGGCCATCTTCACGGGCTACAAGCGTGGTCTGAGGAACCAGCGTGAGCACACAGCACTACTGAAGGTGGAAGGAGTCTACACTCGTGAAGAGACAGACTTCTACTTGGGCAAACGCTGCGCATACGTCTACAAGGCTAAGAAGTAAGTGTGGGCTGGACGGCGTTAGATCACATTGCGATTGTATGGCGCATGTGCAATAATCACCAGGGCTTCAGATGAGGGGCGTAAACATTTGTCCTGATGCCTGTTTTTCGGATCTATACCGACGTTTACTTACACCGACAATTTGGAAAGCAGATTCATACTATGCCTAAGATATTAATGAGAGGCCTATGGTGACGCCCAAAAGTTAGTAATCTGTGTAAATTTGGTGTAGTCTTAGGTTTAATCTACGAATCGGACTTTAAACTGCAAAAATTACCACCACACCACCAGTGTCTTTTTACCTTGTTTATCCCCAATATCTCCTCTTTCAAAAAAATCTTGTGGCTGCTAAGTTGTCCCTTTCTTCACTGCCACTTCAGTGTGTGTCACTGAAGTGTACCAAAACAATATTATGTGGTGTGCTCCGCCAACCGAATATAATAAACAAAGATATGCCAATTTTATACAGGTTGCTAACTTTTGGGCGTCACAATACACATCTCATTAATATTTTAGGCGTAGTACTAATCTGCTTACCAAATTATCAGCATAAGTAAACGTCCATATAGCACTGAAAAGCTAATGCCCGGACAAATGTCTCACCTGTCATCTAAAGCCCCGGTGATTATTGTGCATGCACCATAAAATCGCAATGACATCACGATGTGATATCGTGCAGCCCTTGTCCTCATTGAGGAAGTGGATCTCTTAGTGCCACAATCTCTGGTGGTGCTATTAAGTGACCTGATTGGCTATTCACTAAATGACAAGCAGAGATGGTCCTGTCAAGCCTAGTTCATACTCCATGTGTGTGTACATACACAGACAGTGCTTCAAAATGTATGTCTAGTATGTATGTATGTCTAGGTCATGGTTGGCACATGAGTACAGCAATGAGATTCCACCTGCCGAGACATCTAGTAATACACTATTAATTTCTTACATTCCGTCAACATGCAAGTCTACTACACCCAAAATCAGGGCTGCTAGCACAGACAGTCCTAATGACGAAATTTTGCGTGATGCATACTGTGCGTGGAGTGTAACGGCATGCTGACAGGCGGAGTACGAACTACACTTAAGTCACATAATCTTTAGGGTGCATTTATCCAAAACTGGTTCAAAGGAATTTGTGCATCCACTCTATTCCTATATTCTGTCATTGGTAGTGAATTGCGGTGAGCCTGGTTTAGTTGAACATCATTGTATCTGTAATTCTGTCAGCTGGCACCTTGATCCTTTTGATGGCTTGTGGTGTTTCCTGGTGAGAATGAGGTTTATATTCAAGTTGGGAGTGTTCTCATTGAGCTTAGTTCAACAGTTCAGGCTCCTTAAGCAACTGATATATCTGGTCAATATTTTTTTTTTATTCGATGTCACCGTTCTGAGGTTAATTTGCCTTGTAGCGAATGCCGATGTCACCAGTAAATATGATACTTTTAGCTTCTGTGTACAGTATGTTAAGCTGAGCAGATTTGCATACCTCCTCTTCTGTGTGGACAGCTAATTTCACCTTTTAACATAACAGATCAAATGATCAGGTCTGTTAGTGGTCTGTAGTCAGGAGAATGAAATCTCGTGTTTTTGATTACCATCTTGCTGCAGTTTTGGATCTTGTGTGCATGATGTGGCTCCTGTTTGCTTGCCAACTCGGCTGAGATTGAGGTTCTTGTTCTGTCCCCCAGGAACACAATGACCCCTGGTGGCCAGCCCAACAAGACCAGGGTCATCTGGGGTAAGATCACACGTTCCCATGGCAACAGTGGGATGGTGCGTGCCAAGTTCAGAAGCAACCTGCCCGCCAAAGCCATCGGACACAGAGTACGAGTGGTGAGTGTTAGCTGCGGTCTGTCCAGGTTCTTCCAGTAACTGCAGTTTTCCCTGGTGTGAGTGGCTTTAACTGTGGAAAGTCTCAGATCCTTTGTCCTGAAAACCAGGTTTGTGCTTGGGGGTGTGTTTGTGGTTGTGAGAGAGTCCAAACCTCTCCAACTGGCAGGTTATATTAGGAGGCTGTTTCACATTTTTTACCTGTGAGTGAAGCCAACAGATCTAAATGTCAATGTGGCCATTAAGTGTTAGCAGGTGACTTAATGTAATGAGGTTTTTCTCTCTCCCTTTCCTTCCAGATGCTGTATCCATCACGTGTGTGAGCCCTTTGTGTACATGCAATAAAGTGGTCCAATCCCTGAGCCGCGTGTGCCTGTGCAGTCGGTGGGGTGGACAATGGGGTGTGTCGCTGTTGGTTCATTGGTTCTACACATCTGATTCTTCATGTCAGTGTAGCCATGTGTATTTGTGGACATCTGTACCAACACACTGGGACTTTTTTTCCAAAAATACTGAAATCTCTTTGGTGCTGGGTCAGGAATGTTATTCCAACTTTAGGATGAAGTTCAATAGAATGTACAGCTGTTTGAATTGGCAAATGGTTTGCATTTGTATCTGATTCTTAAATGATGTAGGTTCAAGGTCAAACACAAGGTGAGTTAGAAAACCATGAATACAGGAGATGCAAGGTCTCTCTTTTAACTTGCAAGAACACATACAAGTTCTTTCTTAGGGTTGAGCCCTTATCACTGTCTTCACCTCATGCATTGGGACTGTTGAGGTGTTTACTTATGCCACGTTCCATTTACCTTGGAGGTAGGAACTTGGAGCAGAGAATGACGTCACACCAGAGTGCGTTCCAGTACAGCAAGCCATTTAGCAATACCAGGGATCTGGGAAAAAGCAAGATTTCCTGCTTAGCTGGATAACATGTCAGATTTAATTTACCGTAGTTTAAATGGCAAGGTGGGCTAATTCCACCTACTTACTCCGACAGCAAGTAAGTCCTAGGCTGGTAAGTATTCGTGCTGTTTGACATCAATTTCCAGACCAAGAGACTGAATCGTCCCTGGTACTGAAAATGAAGATTTTTATTTATTTGGTGTCCTGTACTGAATGTGGAATGCCATACTAACAGAAAAGGGAAGCATGTACTAAAGCCTGCAGCTATCAAGAAACGCTGGTCTGGTGTATAATTACTGTTTTTACCTGGGTGTGGTGAACAATAATGGGTCTCTAGTTTATCAAAGCTATGCGTTCAGGGTGTGGAGTAGAGAGAGAAACGGTGATGTAATGCCCTATCCATATATAAAAGGAAGCAAGGTTTTAATCCTTTAAGCAGTGTTTCTTTGGGTTACCTGACTGGTGTATTGAGTCACTGGGGTGCTGATCAAAAGTCAAATATGTTACAAGACCTGACATGACGTGGGGTGCTGTGGATAGTCAGTTGGCTTTGTTCTCTCGGCTTCGACCTGTATCACAAGCTCATTTCAAAATCTGGCCATTGAGCTTTACTACTCCTGAGGGTTTCTTAAGCAGTTACGGCACATTTTCATCTGAACACTCTTACAAGGAGGTAGACGATGAAAGCAAACAGACCCAACTACTGTAAAAGGCGTGTTAAACGGGGGTCCACTTCATTTTACCCGAAAAGTAAACATCTTGCTGCATGTGCTAAAGACACATTGCCTATAATTACGGGAACATCGTGTAAGAAAAACCGTTTGTTTGGTGTTTAGCATTTCATTATAAAGACGTGAACGTACTTTTTTGACGACAAACTACAACTAATACTCCATAAAATCATTTCCAAATGTCTAGTGAGCTCGTCACTGAAAGTGCGCGCACGCATTTTGACGTAAAAGCGTACGCTCCACCCCGAGACTCGAATCGCCCTCCCTTACCACATAAAGTCACGGTAATTGTAGTTCTTTGTAAGGTTCTTTCGTTGCTATAAACTGGTAGGATCCTGACTTTTAACTACAATTCCCTATAACGCCTCCACTTGTCTGCCTTAAAAAACTGCTTTATAAAGAAGTTGTTTTGCTGCAGCGCTTGATCTGGATCTCCGGGCTGACGAGGTAGAGATGTAGGTATCTGTTGCTAGGGAGATTTTTTTTTTCTCTATTCCTTAAGATGTTAAAAAAGAAAATCGGTTACATTTGACTCGTCGTCATCCCGTTTCATTTCTTGGTGTTTTAAACGTTAGATTAAAAGCGATTATGTGATAACCGCATCCAAGGGGACGATTAAAAGGGGATTTGACGGTTTTTTTTTTATTGGTCACTGATCTAAATGGTTTCCGGTGATATTTTGTGATACTCATTGGCTCTTGATATATGAATGAGACATGAATATCGCATGTTGGTTAATGATGTATTTGATCTTTAGCAGATCGTTTCCTTATAAACGAGGCGCCTGTTTTTATTGCTTCCTGTATGCGTTTAGATGCGGGGTGTCGCTGGGCGTTGTGTGATGAGTTTGTCAGACTGTGTCACTGCAGTAGGACAGCGCTGACGCTCTGGGAATGGGACAGACGGGTGGTGGACATCGCGCAAAACACAAAACAGCGATTGGTCTCAGCGCTCGGTACCCGTATTGAAATGTGACGTGTAACAGAAGGACAAAAATCGGTTTCACTGTTGTTTTGTTCTGTTTTGACGCGGACCCACTTCCTGATCTCCGTACCCGAACTACCTGGTATCTTCGGCAGTAACGTTTGTTAACCTGTTCGACTTACCTGCTGGACCCATTCTACCCTTCTGTGAAGATATAGCTCGTATATCGGAGAAATTGATGCCCCAAAGCTCTTATATAAAGATCAGATAAGTAAAAGGTCAGATGGTAAAAGGAGGTGATGCACCTTCTAGTACACGATTGTAGCTCAGCACTGACAGCTTTCAGTCAGGATGGTTCTGTAGGAGTACCCCCATCCCAATCAAGTGCAGTTGTCTAGGTTACTTTGAGTGGCCATTCTCTTCTAAATAGCTGCCTGTCATTTGTGTCTCCCCAGAGATTAACAGCTGAAGACTGCTCTTGCTGAAGAAGTGGTCAGCAGCCCTATGTTGTGCAGAGAAGATGAAAGACCTTGACTTAGGAAAGGACTACTTGAGTGTTGGCCCAGGGTATCGCACTGTGCCCAGTGTAGATGCCCCACCGGGCCCAGAGACCGACTCGTATCAGCTCTCCAAGGTGCAGGTAGGTCAAACCCCAGAGTTTGACCGGGGTGACAGTGAGGTTGTGAGCCGTGACCTGCCACCGACAGGGCAGAGCTTTGGTTGTCTGGCACGTGAATCACAGATGTGTCATTCTAGGCTAAAGTCAGTCATCCACATTCCCTCTCTTTGTGGATGAGGCAGGGGAAAATCGGGTGCTCTCTTACCTAAATGTAAAAGGTGCAAAACTGGACTGATCACACAAAAGAGGAATGCATGCTCATTCTGGGGTTTTTTGGAAGTGGTGGTGGTGGGGTGAAGAGGGGGGGTTGACTGTGCCATTGCAGTGTACATCCTGTTCAGATCACGGTTTCCATTTTTAGCTTGATTTGTAGAATCCTGCGTTACTGCCAGCCTCCCCTCCATGCAAGGGTACGACAGCAGTGAGAGACCTTGAGCAGTTAAAGCCAAAATTTTCGAACAGCTGCTGTTTTGTTCAGGCAGAGTGCGCAAGCTTTTGTGTGTGTTCTCTGTTTTTGTTCCTCTCTCTCCCTCCTCTCCGCATTGAGTCAGCAGAATGAGAGAGCAGCTTCTCCTTCCATCCCCCTCCCTTTCCTAAGAGAGAGTATCTAAACAGTGCCTGTAGCCGATTGGCTGTTCCCCAGCAGACCCCATGCTTGGCTTCGGTTGTTTATATAACCTTGAGCATCTCATTGGCTGCTCAGCCAGCAAGGGTAGCCAATAACATTTGGTCTGTTGTGACGTCAGAGCTCATTGGGCCCTCTACTGGCTGGATGGCAGCATAGCCTCTGAGCTGTTAGCATGTCTGCACAACGTGAGAGCAGCGGGCAAACATGTAACAGGGGGTGCTGTAGAGACTGCAGGCCTGTTTATTCGGAGTCGGCTTGGTGGTTTAGCACTTTGTAAACATGTCGGCCTCTGTATTCCTCGCAGTTTTTTTTTTCTGAAAAGTCTCTCAGAGTCCTGCTTTGTTTCATAAATAGTTGTTTTTTTTTTTTAATCCCTGAGCAATGCTGAGATGGTTTGAAAGCTCATTGCGAGAAGGACCTGCGCTTCGGTTTAAGAGGTCACATGACTGACGGTGTTTCTGTGGTGTGGCTTGTCAGGATGCCTTGGAGACAGCTGCACGGGCGGAGGGAGGTCTCCCTCTGGAAGGGGGAAGCACCACCCACCTGAACGAGGATGAGGAGGAGGTGATTGGCTGGAGGAAGTACCAGCAAAGTGTGAACATGCTAAAGCCCTTTCGCACCACCAGCAAGTGAGTCACTCATCTTTCAAGGTCATCGGTTTGGGCCGTTGGTCTGGCCAGGTTAGAACAGCACTGTCTCTGCCTTGTCTGACTCCATCCCTAACCCCACCCCTCCACCCCAGGCACCAGCACCCAGTGGACAATGCTGGCCTTTTCTCCTTCATGACCTTGTCCTGGCTAACGCCCCTTGCACTGAAGGCCTACCGGCAGGGCCAGCTGCTCCTGGGGGATGTGTGGCCCGTCTCACACTGGGAGAGTGGAGAGACTAATCGTAAGAGGTCAGTGGTGGAGAAGAACATCTGCAGCCTTTGTGATGGCACCAGTGTCTGTGGTAATGCTTACTGCAATAGCCATGAGGAACATCAGTGCATGAATTTGGTGCAGTTATCCCATTGCAAATGATAATAGGACAATATACTGTAAAGTGACCCTGGACGTGTCCTTGCTCCCCCCCCCAGGCTGATGGCGCTCTGGGAGCAGGAGCTCCGAGCGTTTGGGGTGCAGGCCTCTCTGCACCGTGTGGTTTGGGCCTTCTGCCGCACACGATTGTTGCTCTCCATCGTCTGCCTCATGGTCACGCAGCTGGCAGGCTTCAGTGGTCCAGTAAGTGCCTGCCATCTTTGTCTCTCTCTCTCTTTCTCTTTCTATCTCTCACACTCTGTCTTTCCCTATTTCTCTCTCTCTGACCCACACACACACTACATTACACTGCACTACTGCACAGGTGAGTTTTTGGTTGGACTTGGCAAAGCCAACCTCAGTCGTACCCTCACCTGAAATCCGACACTGCTTTGCAAACCCCCATAGGGGTGAAAACTTGGAGGTAATGGTGTAGCCCTCTTATAGGACTTTAGATCATCAGCCCCCTGATGGTGGCCTGTCTCAGGCCTCGAAACTTGTTGATCAGGCCACATGGCAATGCCTAGTGTTGTTAGCTAGCCTGCAGTTGCTCCTTTGGGCAGTGTGGAAGTCCAGACTGCACATTACTGCACTTGTCCTGACCGTCTGCAGCCTTTATACCAGAATACCACGGGAGCCCTGCAACAGGAGCTCATTGGACAGTGCCAGCAGCTCATTGGTAGTGGCCTAGACTAGGGCGGGATCTGGGCGTGACCGATAGAACTGCTGCGATCATGACCAAACATTTGTCCACAGCATGCCTGAGTGCAGCTCTGTGTCGGTACTGCATTGTCACCCTTTATCCTGGCCTCTGATGTCCAGTACTTCCTCATTTTGACTTCTAAGTTAGCTTAAGAGCCCCCCATGTGATCGGCCTTGTTTTCTGTGGTTGTCAGGACACTGTTTTTATGATGATGATGTTGATGATGAAGATAGCATTGCTGTGTTGAATTGCTTGGGTCTGTAGCCTTTCTGTAGGTTTAGGCAGGTGTCTGCAGGTGGTCAAGAGGACAGGGCTTTCAGGGTTAACGCACCACCTTTTTCCAAGGAGAGCTTCTGTCACTGTCTCTCTGCGGGGTATGTAACAAGCTTCTCTGTCCTGCACTGTCTGCCTGCTCCACAGCCCCTCCACCAGGTAACCTCAAGGTCACCTATGTGTCTACATGTGATTGGCAGGTCTCTCAGGATCGCGCCCTGATTGGGCCACGCCTATAGTAATGTGACCAAAGCTACAACAACCACCGCGACAGGTGGGCCAAACTGCTTGGCCAATCAGACTCGGCTTCCAAAACTAACATTGTGAGAAGGGGTGGAAATACATCCGTACAGGCAACCCCCCCCAGGCGTGCGTGCGTGCGTGTGTGCGTGTGTTTATGCATGCGTGCAGGGGTGGGGGGCGCTGGACTCTCAGCTTGCCACTCCCCCTGGAGGGACATGTGACAGAGGCTGTTCTTCAGACTTCACAGGCCGTCCGTTAAACTGCGGAGGGAAATATCGCGGGAGGCGGGGCGCGGAGCCGTCCAAAGCTGACAGGTAAGGGTACGTTCTCCTGGGCTGCCTGCAGGGGGCGCTCTCCTGCTGTAGCTCTGTCTGACTGCTGCACATGATGGGTGTCTGCTCATGCCTGTGTCGTAGGGCGTGCGCAGGGTAGGAGTCCGGTCCTCGTTAGCCGCACGCATGCCGTGCAACGACGCCGATCCACACCAACTTCAGCTGGCAGCCCGCGTTGCGCGCCGGGGCCGTATTTGGCCGCGATGAACGCTTTTCCTGTTTTTTTCCCGTTTTTTCTTTTTTTTTTCCCCCCCCTGTGGCGTGGTTGGACTGCTAAGCCCCTTGGGGGCCAAGGACACAGAACATGAGGGTGTGGGACGCTGGGGGTAGACGTGGGATGGGTGCACCGGGACCCGCCCCCACCGCGCCCGGAACCGCAGGATGGACCCTCCCAATAGACATTGCTGCTTTTCTGTAGTGCCACGTCTCGTTCTGGACAAAGGAGACGGAGAAACTGAGTGTTGAGCGGCAGCGCCTGGAGCGGGGGCGCGGAAGGGGCCCGTGGCCTTCTGGGACTCTGCGGCTGGACTGTGGTCCTCAATGTATCTGCTCTGTTCCTGCGTTGTTACTGATGCCTGTTTTGTGATCGCCTGGGTTCTCGCTTAGCCTGACTTCTGTGCTAATAAATGATGGTGACACCTTGAACTGTGTGGGACTGGCACTCTGCAAATGGTGTGCATGTGTGTGTGTGTGTGTGTGTGCATGTGTGTTTGCTGAATGTGTGTGTTTGGATATGTGAGTGTATGCTTTGTTCATGGTTGTATCGCTTTTTGGTTCTCTCTCTCCCCCTTTCTCTCTCCCCCTTTCTCTCTCCCCCTTTTCCTGCACTTCCTGTGTAATTAAAGTGCTGATGTTTGTTTTCAGGCATTAAAAACAGATTCCTCACTCAGCCACACGGCCATGTGACTGTAGGTATGATGTCGCTGATTCCGCTGGACTGAAACTCAGAGAGATGTTGTTGCCGTCGTCGTTGTCTTAATGTGGAATGTGCTGGAATGATTGTCTCAAAATGGCCCTGCCGGCTTTTATTTGTTTCTCTTGTTCTTTCTCAAAGGACCTTAATAGAAAAAAGGCCAGCACAGGTAAACGCTGGGCGTACGCCTTCCGAGGCGCGGGTACTAATCAGAGGAGGTATTGCGACGTGTCTGTACTGTTTCTGAGGAGAGAGTGGATACTGTGATGCTGCACTGGAATGGCATGATTGGCTATGGCTGCTGTTGATGGCGGTGAGTGGGCGGGGACGGCCAGTGGGGGTGCGGTCAGTCACGCCGCCTGTGTTGTCTTGCCCCTCGCCCACAGGCCTTCGTGGTGAAGCGGTTGCTGGAGTACACGCAGTGGGCCGAGCCGGACCTGCCCTACGGTCTGCTTCTGGTGCTGGGTCTGCTGGCCACGGAGCTGGTGCGATCCTGGTCCCTGGCCCTCACCTGGGCACTTAACTATCGCACGGGCACACGCCTGCGGGGTGCTATCCTCACCATGGCCTTCCACAAGATCCTGCGACTCCGGAGTATGAAGGACAAGTCCATGGGCGAGGTGAGGGGGCGGCCAAGGCGGCGAGCGAGCGAGCGGGCGGGCCAGTTGGGCTACATCCTGTGCTCTGCAATGATGTGATGGCACTTTTCCTGTCCCCAGCTGATCAACTTATGCTCCAGCGATGGACAGAGGATGTTCGAGGCGGCCGCTGTGGGCAGCCTACTAGCGGGAGGGCCGCTCATCGCTGTGCTGGGGATGATCTACAACCTGGTCATTCTGGGACCCACGTCCCTGCTGGGCTCTGCAGTCTTCATCCTCTTCTACCCTGCAATGGTAAC
>JAAGVU020000036.1:535946-614167 GCA_011763525.2 Mormyrus iriodes | reverse complement strand
GGAGACTTCTCATCTCGTAATGAGAAGATGACTCCAACCATGAGTAAACTGTATGCAGTTCCTAGGATTCAGAATCCTGAACAAATTTGTTCATGTATTTTTATTCATGTTTATGACTTATTTGCAACTCTATTGCTTCCATCTTTGCCTAAATTCTAAACATTCCAACGTTGTTCACATTAACATTTTGTGTTAATATTGTCATGCCTTTTTTTTTTTTTTCTTTTTGCACTTGTCCTGTCTCTCTCTGCACTTTATGTATATACGTAGCACCGCGGTCCTGGAGAACCGTGCCACCGTATGCTGTGTACTGAATATGGTTGGTGTGACAGTAAAGCCCCACTTGTCCTTGACTTGACTTAACTATCCTACGTTTTCAAAATAAGTTATCTGACTTGTCGCCTGAATGTGCCAGATGTTCAGCTCAAGACTGACAGCCTACTTCCGGAGGAAGGGCGTGACCATGACTGACCGGCGTGTGCAGAAAATGAACGAGATCCTCAACTCCATCAAGTTCATCAAGATGTACGCCTGGGTCAAAGCCTTCTCTCAGGAAGTACGGCGTAAGTGGGCAGCTTCTGCTCCTATCTGTGCTTTTGTTTGCATGGGCGCGTGTGTAAGATGGGCTCAGTGTGCGTGTTATCTCACAGGCATTCGTGAGGAGGAACGTAAGATCCTCGCATGGACAGGATATTTCCAGAGCATCACAGTGGGCGTGGCTCCTGTCGTGGTGGTGGTAGCCAGTGTGGCCACCTTTTCCACCCATATGCTCCTGGGGTATGATCTCACTGCAGCCCAGGTATGACATCATAGTTGCCCTGTAGGTATGATGTGGATTGACTTGAAGGGTGAGGTTCAAGGAGAATGACTATTGTTTTGTACCCAATAGGCATTTACCGTGGTGACTGTCTTCAATGCCATGACATTTGCGCTCAAGGTCACACCCTTTTCTGTCAAGTCTCTTTCTGAGGCGTCTGTGGCCATGGAGAGGTTTAAGGTTGGTGTCTTCTCTGTCGTCCTAGAGATGACTAAGCATTATGTGCGTGCGAGTGTGTGTGTGCCTGTGTTTGTTTGTGTGCCGACCTTCACGATCTCACACCCTCATGCAGAGTCTGCTAATGATGCCAGAGGTGGAGATGATCCAGTCGTGCCCACAGCGCCCCCATGTGGCTGTCGAACTCAGCAATGCCAGCTATGCTTGGGAGACCAGTGGGCACAGTGCCCAGCCCACACCCCGGGGCACTCCTTCAGTGGGCTTAAACCAGAGGCGTGGCCACAAAAAGTCATCAGAAAAGCCAGAAGTGGGGAAGCAGTCAGAGGATCCTGGCAGACAACTGCTGGCCGAAGGCGAACCTTCTGGTCCTGAGGGAGAGGCCACACCCATCCCTACAGTCAGCCAGCGGCTCCAGAGGACCCTGCACTGCATCGACCTCTCTGTGCCCAAGGTCTGAGCCCGAAGTACCTGCTAGCAAACTAGCAAGCCGCTTTCGGAAACATCACTTACTCTGATGACCTTGAGGTGACTCTGTTGTGAAAGGCGCTACATAAAAATGAATTGAATTGTGTTATTCTCTCTGACACAGGGCCAGCTGGTGGGCATCTGCGGTAGCGTGGGCAGTGGCAAAACATCCCTCATCTCTGCCATTCTGGGCCAGGTAACTTAGTTTCTGGTGGGGCTACACTGTTTTCAGGGCAGCTTGATTCAGAGTGTGAGGATCTGTGAAAGCCTGTCACTTCAGCCCTGACCTTTGATCTTTGACGTTCTGTCACCCCAGATGACTCTGTTGGAGGGCTCAGTGGCTGTAAATGGAGACTTTGCTTATGTGGCCCAGCAGGCCTGGATTCTCAATGCCTCACTGAGGGACAATATCCTGTTTGGGAAAGATTATGACGAAGAGAGGTAAGTGGAGGTCACCTCCAGGGGGGGCGAGAAGGCTCTCCGTGGGTCCAAATGGGCCTGACTTGCCCCTTACGCACCTTTGCAGGTACCAGACAGTGCTGAGCGCTTGCTGCTTGAGACCAGACCTGGCCATCCTGCCCTGTGGAGACCTCACCGAGGTAACACCGAAGCCTTCTGGGAGATGTAGGCTGGGATGCATTTCTGTTGCATGTGTGGAAACCCCTTTGACTTGACAGATCGGGGACCGCGGCGCCAACCTGAGTGGGGGCCAGCGGCAGCGCATTAGCCTTGCCCGGGCCCTATACAGCGACCGCGCCATCTACATCCTAGATGATCCGCTCAGCGCCCTCGATGCCCATGTGGGGAATCACATCTTCAACAACGCCATCAAGAAACAGCTGCGCCAGAAGACCGTTCTCTTCATCACCCATCAGCTACAGGTGGAGGGGGGGGCGTTTATATTCCCCGTCATGCAGCAGCCTGAACGTGACGGGACGTGACGGGTGCGTGGCGTCTCTCTCTCTCTCAGTACCTGGTGGATTGTGATGATGTCATCGTCATGAGGGACGGCAGCATCACGGAGCAGGGGACACATGACAGCCTCATGCGGCTCAACGGCGATTACGCGGCCATGTTCAACAGCCTACAGCTGGGGGAGGCGCCCTGCGTCGAGGCAAGGGGGCGCCGAGCGTGCACGTATATGTCTGTGTCAGAGAGAATGGGAGAGAGGGCCCTAATGCTGCTCTGTTATGTCAGGTGATGAAAAAGACCTCCGGAAACTCTCTGAAAAAACCGCCAGAGAAGAAGTCGGGGTCAGTGAAAAAGGAAAAACCTGTCAACAAGGACAGTGGTGAGTCTCTCTGTCCCTCTGTGAGTCTTAGTCTGTGACTGTCTCTCTGAGTCACTTTCTATGAGTTTCTGTTTCTCTGAGTTTGCCTCTCTGTGAGTCCCAGTTTGAGAGTCTCTGTCTTTCTGTCTGGGTCTCTTCCTCTCTGTGAGTCTCTGTCCCTCTGTGAGTGTCTCTGTGTCTCTGCCTCTCTATCTCTGAATCAGTGTCTTTGAGTTTCTGTGTGTCTCTGTGAGTTTGTGTCTGTCTTTGAGTCTGTGTCTGCCTCTCTGTGAGTCACAGTTTGAATCTCTTCCTCTCTGTAAGTCTCTGTCTGTCTGAGTTTCTGTCTCTGCTGTATGTTACTGTCCGTGAGTCACTGTCTGACATCCTGTCCTCCTCTCCCCCACGACGTAGGTCAGCTAATGCAGGTTGAGGAGCGTGGGCGGGGCTCGGTGCCCTGGCGCGTCTACGGGGTGTACATGACGGCAGCGGGCGGCCCTCTGGTCTGTCTGCTTATCCTGGTGCTTTTTGTGCTCAACGTGGGCAGTACGGCTTTTAGCAACTGGTGGCTCAGCTACTGGATCAAACAGGGCAGCGGGGTCAGTGTCTTGCCTCATATGTAACGCATAAGGCATAAGTATCAGGTCGGTACCTATCTGTTACTCACTCTCTGTCGCCACCCATGGACAGAACACGACATTGTGGCAGGGGAACAGCTCTGTGGTGAGTGACAGCATGAAGGACCATCCTCTGATGCACTACTATGCTGGTATCTACGCGCTTTCCATGGGCATCATGCTCCTCATTAAGGTGGTTCGTGGAATTGCCTTCGTCAAGGTATGCAGCACTCCTGTGTGTGTGTGTGTGTGTGTGTGTGTGTGTGTGTGTGCGTGTGTGTGCGCGTGTGTGCGTGTGTGTGTGCGTGCGTGCGCGCGCGTGTATGCACGAGCGCATGTGTTTGTAATAGAGTGATATACATACCCTATTTTTTGTGTGTGTGTGTGTGTCTGGGGTCCAGGTATACCTTACATTGTGGGGACCAAATGTTCTCACAATGTGATTAAAAACCTTTTATTTTTACGTTGTGGGGAATATTTTTTCGGTCCCCACAAGGGGAAACTCAGTTTTATGAACATCTGTGATTGCACTCAAAAAAATTAAAATGCCAAAAGTCTTGTATTTTGTTTGGTTACTTATGGTTAAGGTTAGGGCTGGGTAGGGGTTAAGCTTGTCATTGCTGGGATTAGGGTTATGACCATATAAATAAATGAACGGTCCCCACAAAGATATGAATACTAAATGTCTGTGTGTGTGTGTGTGTATACACACATTGTATATTTACCCGTCCTCTGCTCAGTGGACTCTCCGAGCATCCACCCAGCTTCATGAGGAACTGTTCCGGAAGATTCTACGCAGCCCCATGAAATTCTTCGACACAACACCAACAGCCCGCATCCTCAACCGTTTTTCAAAGGACATGGATGAAGGTAGCCGGCTGGCCATCTCACAACTTTCCAATGTCCATCCACCTGATGTTTCTCATGCTTATTGACATCCCCGTCCCCCCAGTGGACACCCGCCTCCCGTTCCAGGCCGAGATGTTCATCCAGAACGTGATCCTGGTGTTCTTCTGCCTGGGCGTCATCAGCAGTGTGTTCCCCTGGTTCCTGGTGGCTGTGGGCCCCCTGTTTATTCTTTTCGTGGTGCTCCACGTTGTCTCTCGCATCTTCATCCGGGAGTTGAAGCGCCTGGATAACATCACGCAGTCGCCCTTCCTGTCGCACGTGACCTCCAGCATCCAGGGCCTTACTTCCGTGCATGCTTACAATAAGGGAGAGGAATTCCTGAACAGGTGAGTTGGGGGACCGTGGCCCCCAGGGGCTGGCTGGGTCGGGGCTTGTGGCCAGCAACTGTGTTCACCACCACTCAAACCACACATATGTGTGTGTCTCCTGAGGTTTCGTAGCCCCCTGCTGGGCACAAATGATCACTATGCTATATTGACCCCAACGTGACATTTTAGGTGGGATGTCGGCCCTGCCCGTGTCACCACCTTCCTGCTGCTTAATCAAGGTCGGGTTCCTTCCCAGGTATCAGGAGCTGCTGGATCAGAACCAGGCCCCATTCTACCTGTTCAGCTGCGCCATGCGCTGGCTGGCCGTGCGTCTGGACCTGATCAGCGTGGCTCTGATCAGCATCACTGCGCTGATGATGGTGCTCATGCATGGGAAGATCTCCCCTGCGTATGCCGGCCTGGCCATATCCTATGCAGTGCAGGTGAGGCTCCGCCTTCCATCCCACCCTCGGCCCACCCATCTCTACCAGGACAGCGCTCAGTGCATCTCTCCCTCCCCTCCGTCTAGCTGACCGGGCTGTTCCAGTTCACCGTGAGGCTGGCATCAGAGACTGAGGCTCGCTTCACCTCCGTGGAGAGAATTCATCATTACATCCAGGTGAGAGGGATCTCCCTACTACCTCTAGGGGAGCTGGGTCCAATACCTGTGCATTGTGCATCTGCTCTAACCATCTGCCATTTCAATCACCAGTCCCTGGCCTTGGAGGCCCCTGCACGGATCAAAAACAAGGCCCCCCCGACAGACTGGCCTCAGGAAGGCGAGATCCTGTTTCAAGAAACAGAGATGAGGTACCGAGAGAACCTGCCGCTGGTTCTGAAGAAACTCTCCTGTACCATCCGGCCGAAAGAGAAGGTCGGCATCGTAGGTCGAACTGGCTCAGGTGCGTCAAACTCCCTCCTGCCCAGAAACATCGTTAATGTAACTCCAAGAAGTCTGATTGGCTGGGTGTGTACCTCTTTGAATTATGATTGGCTGACATACGTGTGGACTTACGTGTCTGGATTATGATTGACTGGGGGTGTACCCTAACTCAGGGAAGTCCTCACTCGGCGTAGTGCTCTTTCGCCTGGTGGAGCCTTGTGGTGGCACCATCCGGATCGATGGCGTCAACATTTGTGACATCGGTCTGGCAGACTTGCGCAGCAAGATGTCCATAATCCCACAAGAGCCTGTGCTTTTCAGTGGGACTGTCAGGTATGTGGGGGGTAGCCACGAGAGTGCATATGTCAGTGTGATGTCAGGGACGTGGCTAACTTAGCTTCTGTTCTCTAGGTCTAACTTGGACCCCTTTAACCAGTACGCAGAGGACCAGATTTGGGATACCCTGGAGAGGACACACATGAAGGAATGTGTAAGTATCAGGGGTCAAAGGTGAAAAGTTAGGCATCAGGAAACATGGATAAGCCAACTAGTGAGACGCTGAGTTTGTCCTTTTCCACCTTTCTCTCCAGGTGGCCCAGCTGCCTCTGAAGCTGGAGTCGGAGGTGCTAGAGAATGGAGAAAACTTCTCAGTAGGAGAAAGGCAGCTTCTGTGTGTAGCGAGAGCTCTGCTGAGACAGTGTAAGGTACGGAGGCACAGACGTTCACTGAATGTGTTTAGGGAAATGCTGTTCGCCCTAGATTCTGCTTAAAAAGACCTCATATAAAGATAATGGAGAAATGGCAAGTAAAAACCTAAGCCATAATATAAATGTGTTTATAGACAAGTCAGTCTAAGTGAGAATACCTGAAATTTCACAGTTCCTTGCTAACAGGCGATACACACCCCTTTGCCATTTTGGCAGGTGCTGATCCTGGATGAGGCCACTGCTGCTATGGACACGGAGACGGACTCGCTGATCCAGGAGACAATCCGTAGTGCTTTTCAGGATTGCACTACGCTGACCATCGCACACCGGCTGCACACTGTGCTGAACTGTGACCGTGTCATGGTGCTCAATCAGGGACAGGTACGACAGTGGCCACATGCTCCGCTCACAGCCCCAGCAGCTTCCTGTAGTGCTGTGAGGTCATTTCCTTCCTCTTCTTTTACAGGTGGTCGAGTTTGATGAACCGTCAAGACTTCTGGCCAATGAAAATTCTCGATTCTGTGCCATGCTGGCAGCGGTGGAGAACAAGATCTCCGTGAGAGGCTAAGACAGACGTGGGGTGGATACCCACGGTGGAGAGGGCACAGAGTCCCCTCCTGGCCCCCCCGGATGCCCCAGCCCTGGCCTCAACTCTGACTGCACACCTGTATGCACACCTGCAGTAAATGGCACTGCTAGTCAGGGGTGCTGTGTTGAGCTCGTTGAGGCCCTGAGCGCGTGCTGGGGCCGTCTTGGGAGGAGCCTGTTCAGAAATCATTCTTGGCTCAGATGGTCAGCTATCCACTGGTACTGAACAATAGAGCTTTACATGTGTAGCTATGATCATTTAAAAGGGTCTGTTTTATAGGATATATATCTATATGCACATATTTACTGTGGAGAGGATGTATGCTGGGTTTATTTTGTACTGACTTTGTATGTAAAACATCACTGTATGACATGTTAGTATATTTTCATATGTGTGTATCTGTCATTGTAGTCTGATCTTAAACCGTTCAGCAATTTTAATGGTGTTCAGAGCTCTGTGATGCTGTTGTCATGTGACTCAAACCATGGCCCCTGGCCAGAGTGATTTGTGCACATGCCCAGAGGTGTTGTTCAGGCGGTCAAGCCACACAAACCTGTGTTCTTTCAGCTCCACGCACATTTCAAATTAGCTGCTGGAAGGATATAGCCTGCTTACTCTAGAGCTCCCCCAGCTGGTGGGTTAGGGCTCTCTTGAAGTGTGCGATGTCAGGACCTTAACCCAGGGCTGCTATCTGCTACCAGGCTTCACTGTCAGCCTGGGGTACTGCTGTAACAACAGCCCTCTGGTGGACCTTACAGCGCGCGCGCGTGTGTGTGTGCACACGCATATGTGTGTCTCTGTGTATTTCCAAGTTTTATAGCCTTAGCATGATGCGTTAACCGCATTGAAGAGGCAAGAAGGGAGCAGACGTCCCTTTAAGATATGTTAATAAACCTATTTTATGGATACATGTGCACTTGTGTGTTTGATCAGGAGTGTTCAGCAGAGATGTATTCACAGTCCTGCACACGAATCTGACACTGATTCACCCGAACACAGTGAGTCACACAAACTTGGAGAAATTCATAGACAAAGTGGCACAGACCTACATAAACGCACCCAAAGAAACTAAGTACAGAAACGTACACGGGCAGATGGCTGCCCGCCGCACTGTGTGACATTCTCCGACTGTCCTCACGACGCTGCCCTTCACGGTCCCTCTTACTCATGTGACAGAGTCGGGAGCCCCAGACAACACGTGTACGGAACACCATGTCCATCCGGCCCAATACGCCTGAAGTTAGAGCCGAAAATGGTAGGGGGAGAAAACTAAGCTGATCCCCGTGATGGCGCTCCGCCGTACAGGGACAGCAGTGCGGGGATCCTGGGGTGAAAAAGGAAGCAGCCCCTCGGGTACCCTAACGCAGACGCCGTCACGCCATTTAACGGCAGCAAGGTGCCGGCTGACGCCCCGGCTTCTTGTCGGAGGATTGTTCAGCGAAGCGCCGGCCACCGTTCGCTAAGCCACCGGTCTGCCCGGTTAGGCGAGCAAGATCCCGTTCGCCGCTGCCGGACCCCGGACCGCCTCCGTAGCGCCCCCTTCAGACCGAAAACTTTCTCCCGGAGTGATTTCCTCCGTGTTCACTTCCTGTTTTCGCCTGGACTCCCTGCGCTCGGCTTCTTTCGTTTCTCCTTCTCTTCTTGCCCTCTTTTCCTCCTTTTTTTCCTCCGTTTTTCTCCGGCTCCCTCGTCTCGTCTCCCCCAGCGCTGGATCCTCTTTCCCCGGACGGAACACGATGCGCACTTTGGACTTTGGGTTCGGCGGACTTTACGCGGATTTTCCCTTCCCTCACGGACTTCACGGTCCGGTTTCTAGTTTTAATTTAGTATAATGTTCACTTCGTCCTTCTCGGCACGTCTGGCTCCGGTTACGACCGCAGGGACAGACTAGCGGGTTAGCCGGCTAGCTGTCTCCATGCCGCCTGCTGCTCCTTATCGCGCTTTCCCGACTCTTATTTTTAATTTAATTGAACTTTTAATATTAATTTAATCCTCCCGTCCGGAGTCGCCATGTCCGACCTCCAGCGCCCGGCCCTGTGCTGCTGCCGGAAGGCGCCGGTGGAGGGCGGCCCGAGTCCGTGTCCGGAACGTTGCCAGCGGGTCGATGTCGCCTCGGCGTCCAACTTCCACAGCTTCAGGCTCCGCCACTTCCACCTGGACCTCCGGCTGGACTTCGCCGCCAAGGAGATGTCGGGCCGGCAGGTGCTGGAGCTGGTGCCGCTGCAGGCCGGGGTGCAGACGCTGGTGCTGGACGCGCACCCGTCCCTGCTAGTCCACTCCATAGACTGCACGGTGCCCGGAGCCGCCGGCTCTCCGGACCGCTGCCTGTCGCTCACTTACCGGCTGGACCCCTTTACCGACTACGGCTCGTCTCTAAGCATCAGCTTGCCGGCTGCTGTGGTTCGACCGCGGCGGACTTTACAGATCACGGTCCGGTACACCACGACGGACGGACCAGCGGTAGGGCTGTCATGGTCTTGATTATTATGATATTAAACATAGTGCTAATCGTAGTGATGTTAATTGGAATTATATCGACGGTAATTATATTAACGATAGCACTTCCGCGCTCTGTTACGGGTCAGCACGTTATCCCAAACCGGAGTGCCTGTCTGATGCTGCGACCTGAGTCCAGTCCCCCCAGAAGTGTCTGCATCCTTACAGACCCTCATGATGGATCCAATGCTGTGAGAGTGTGTGAGCGAGAGAGAGACGCTGCTAGCGTCGCACCCACTCCTCTCTGCCTGATCTCCTCTCCAGACCATGGGTCCAAGCCTGTACCCTGCATTAAATCCCAGGTCTGCTCTGACTGTGACCCCCCCCCCCCCCGCAGATATGGTGGCTGGATGCGGAGCTGACGTCGGGACAGACGAGCCCGCTGGTCTTCACACAGGGTCACTCCGTGTGTAACCGCTCCTTCTTCCCCTGCTTTGACACACCAGCTGTCAAGAGTACCTACTCTGCCACAATCCACGTATGTCCTGCCCTGTCGGGCGCCGTCCTTTTTGCATGCTGGTCCGTCCATCCGGTTTCCTCTGCTCAGTGTGTGTCAGTGGCCGTGTCGTCGTGGGATTCCCACACATGAGAAACACGCCTTCCTATCCTTCTCTGCGGCCAAAGTATCACCCTTGGCTACTCAGTCAGGCCTTCCGAGCGCAATGTTTGACCTGCTTGGGTTTTGGGTTGGGTTTGGCTTGGGCTGCTACTGTTACATGCAAATTATTGGTGTACGGGGCCAGATTCCCACCTTTTTTTAGACTCTGCCGTGGACCCCCAAGCTACAAAGAAGGCAGCTCTTCATATGGTCTTAAAATGCAGCTCTGTGTATAAGCTGGATGAAATGTGACCGCTAGCTCCCCCTACAGGTTCCCGAGGGAGTGACAGTGCTTATGAGTGCCTCGCACAGTGCCTACTCAGAGCAGGACGGGGCGTTCCAGTTTTCCATGGAGTTCCCTGTCCCGGCCTATCTGGTTGCCTTGGTGGCAGGAGATCTGCAGCCAGCTGACATTGGCCCCCGGTGAGCCGGGAGAGGGGTTGTCATGGTGATAGTCAGTCCTAGGGGTTCTTTTCCCAGGAGTGAAGGATCAGTGGGAAGAGTCACTGGGTTAAACAGTGGAACAGTTGGCATGGTTGCGACTGGCTCCAGAGAGGGCATCGCCATGGTTACAGGGCTGTTAAAGGATGCCTCAAGCAAACGAGCAGCAGGACGAACGTCCCCTCTCTTGTCCCCTAGGAGCCGTGTGTGGGCAGAGCCCTGCATCCTCACTAGTGCTGTCAGCAAGCTAGGGGGCAGTGTGGAGCGTTGGCTGGCCGTGGCAGAGGGGCTGTTCGGACCCTATGTCTGGGGCAGGTGAGGACGCTATTAGGTCTGGGTCCCGTCTCCCAATCCAGCTGAGCGCTGGATGTTAGTGACTAATGTACAACTGAGACTGATGCCTCAGATTCGAGATGTCAGCTTCCATGAGTGTAGCTAATAGCAGGATCCTCAACACTAGGCAAAACGCTGATTATCTGGTTTGCATTTTGATATGGCTTTACTTGAGGGTCAGATTTCACACATTTAACAGACACTAAGAGCGAGATGACACACACAAACATAGTGTAATGGAAACATTACACATAAACATTAATGGGGGGTGATGTGTGACTCAGCAGGTAGGACGCTGTGCCTGTAATCAGAAGGTCGCCAGTTCAAATCCCAGGGTCATGCTGCATTTCATTTGATCTGGATGTCCAACGTCCCAAGTTCCTAGTCGGAAAATTCAACTTGAACAGCCTCTGAAGTTGGAATTTCAATTCGGAAAGTCAGAGGAACCTCTGCAACCTCAATCTCAGAATTCAAGATGGCTGCACCCTTTATCAACAGAAGGGAAAGCTGTACTTATATACGTACACACAGTACAGTCCAGTTGCTACCTGTGGAAATGTTGTGACTGTGTTTGTATGCGCAGAATACTGCATAATGTGTTATCAACTGATATTGTTAACAATGGCTAAGAATGAACTAGACTAGAACTGGGGCCTGTTTCAGAAAGCAGGATATCTTGCTTAGCAGGATTACTTGTCAGATTTAAGACTAAATGTATGTGAACAAAGATAAAGGCCATTTAAACTGGGGTACCTTAAATTTAACAAGTTGTCTGGCTAAGCAAGAAATCCTGTTTTTTGAAACTGGTCCCTGGTGTTGCTAAATGGCTTTCTGACTTGCTATACTGGAACACAGTTACCTCGGGTGTAAGGTCATTTCCAGCTCCGACTTCTGACCTCCGAGCTAAATGGAACGCAGCATCTGCAGAGGGATTTCACCATTGGGCCCTTAACCGCCAATCAGTAAAGGGACTGTTTGATCCTGCTTTTTAAAAAATATATAGGTGCTTTCCCACTGAAGTTCAGAAGCCTAGTTCCTAGTTATCTCGACTGGGAACTCATGTAGTTCCTGGCCACTTACACATGTGTTGCGGTCCCACCGCACAACAAAAACTGTGACCTTTATATTAAATAAGCACAGGAGACACAAAAAGCTCATAGGCTACACTTAGTACATAATTTCATACAAAACTACACCATGTCTTCAAAACAATGGAGGATGAATAAGTTTTGTTAGTCATTTTGCTAGTTATTTGGGGGGGATCAATTGCATGGTCTGAAAACATGGGACAGATTGTATTTTATTTATATTTTATTTATAGGGCTTGCAAAATGTTTCTAATTCATTATTAAATGTGGCCAGCAGATTGATTTTTCATTTTCTAGAGAATAAAATATAATGTTATTCTGCTAATCAACACTGGCAAGTTTCACTGCTGGCACCGGTGATATTGGACAGAAATATGTTGGTTATTGATCGAATTTTCCAATGTAGAAATATGAAGATGCAAGCAAAAAAGGTATTCATTAATACATTTAATGTAATTGAGATGTTAAAAAAAAGGTTCAGGAACTACAATTGGGCCCAGTACCTGCAGTGGGAACACGACTGAAGTTCCTGGTGCCTGTAAGAGGTTCTGGTTCCTGAGGTGGGAAAGCGCCTTATGTCTCTTTGGATAGAAGTATTTGCTAAAAAAGTGTAATGTAAAAGTTAATATAAACACACTATAATCTATAATGGAAACAGACAAGTTACACACTCTAATCTAATGGACACTGACTGATTTCTCACACAAATATAACAGACACTGATAGTCAGCTTTTACAGGCACACCTTTCTCCCAGTTCAGTGCCTCTTACTATGCCTTCCTTCGGCCACTGCTACTCTGCTTCTGACGTTCTGCATGCATGTACCCACCAGGTATGACATCGTGTTCTTGCCGCCCTCCTTCCCTGTCGTTGCCATGGAGAACCCCTGCCTAACTTTCATCATCTCCTCCATCCTGGAGAGTCACGAGTTTCTCCTGATCGACGTCATCCACGAGATTGCCCACGGCTGGTTTGGCAATGCCGTGACCAATGCCACGTGGGAGGAGATGTGGCTCAGTGAGGGACTGGCCACCTACGCCCAGAGACGCATCACCACCGAAGCCTACGGTACGCACATGGCGCAGGGTGCATCGACGCTGTGGTTATCAGAAATACCCCCTATCCCGTCTGACTCGTCTGTGCTCCTCAGGTGGGGCCTTCACCTGTCTGGAGACTATGTTTCGTCTGGACGCCCTACATCGACAAATGAGGCTCTTGGGAGACACCAACCCAATGAGCAAGCTGCAGGTCAAGTGTGAGCCAGGTACTTCAGTCGATGGGTGTCCGTGTGTAGTGTGGGTGCAAACTTGAAGGTTACAGATCCAAGTCCTAGGAGAAGCCTTTCAATGCACAGGGACGCCCCAGTAAAATACCAGGTCATGTGACAAGTGTCTCCATGTGCGATAACGTGCGTCTGACGGCCTTTAATAATGTTAAACATGTCTGTCTGTGATAAACATGTCATCCTGTCTGTTTTCTAAGGAGTGAACCCAAGCAGCTTGATGAACCTCTTTACATATGAGAAAGGCTTTTGCTTCGTATCCTACTTGTCCCACCTGTGTGGAGACATGCAGAGCTTTGACAGCTTCCTGAGGGTAAGGGGCACACACACACACACACGAACACACGAACTCGATCTCTCCTCCCTTTCATTCCTCGTTAGCTGCCTGCTTCTCCCCTCACAGAGTTACATCCAGCAGTTCCGGTTCTGCAGTGTGGTCGCGGAGGACCTGCTCGACCTCTTCCTGGGCTTCTTCCCCCAATTGAAGGAGAGGGAAGGTGAGCCTTGGGCCCGAATGCATGGGACTGAAGTTGCCTGAGTGAGGTGATTACGGAGTGACCGTGCCCTGCCTCACACTAGGGTTGGAGTTTGACCGCTGGCTGAATGAATGCGGCCCCCCCCTCTACGAGCCAGACCTCTCCGTGGGGGCGATACTCACGGGACCTGTGCAGTGCCTGTGTGACCTGTGGGGGGAGGAGGCCCCCGAACCCCAGGCCATCGCCAGCTTTGACCTGTCCTCCTGGAGTACCTTTCAGACGGTGCTCTTCCTGGACCGCCTGTTGGACCGATCACCCCTTCCTCAAGGTACACCCCAAAGTTGTGTTCCACTTCTCCTCCGTTGCTCCTCCCTGGTAGATGTTCGTACCCCTCTAATGGCCCCCCGCGCTTGCAAAATGACACGTGTGCTGTGCCTGCCTTCCTCATCTGTGATTGGCTGTCATGTGTGTCCCTCAGAAGTGATGACCCGCCTTTCGTGCTGCTACTCTGCGCTGTTGGATAGCATGAATGCCGAGGTGCAAATTCGCTGGCTGCAGATTGTGGTGCGGAACAGGTTCTACCCAGACCTGCCCCGGGTCCGCAGCTTTCTGCACAAACATGTAAGGGACATGACCACAGACTCCTGAAGTGTGTCACATGAGTTGTTTATGGTGTGGCATAACGTGCACAATTAATATAACAGTTGAGTGTCATTTAGGGTTTTCTTAAATGTAATTTTACTATTATTATTATTTTATTTATTTATGTTTTTGTCTCGTAAATGTGATTTTATTGTTTTTTGTTTAAATGCGTCATGCCGTTGTAAAGCACAAACTTGCCTTCCCAGCTACTCTACCGCATTGGCTAGCAGGTGCTCTTGTCCATAGTAATAAATTGGTTCATTTATCTGTGTGAAGATGGAAAACTCAATTCTAATGCACTCCACTCCATCTCCCCCCCAGACGTCCCGTATGTACACGGTGCCGCTGTACGAGGATCTCTGCGCTGGGGTGATGAAATGCTTTGCTGCGGAGGTCTTCTCTCAGACTCAGGCCAGAATGCACCCCAACCTGCGTCGAACCCTGCAGCAGATCCTGTTCCAGAGTAGCACCCCTCCCAGCGGGACTGCATTGCCCCTGCTCCCCGTCACTTCCCCCGCACCAACCCCCACCCCCACGGACATGCCCAGCACAAGCTGCATCTCCCTGCGAAACGTTAACGTGTCTGCCTGACAGAGAAGACCTGGTCATGTGTCCTGGACAGGGAATCCTGATTGGATGAAACTGGACCAGAATAGTGACACACACTTGTCCTTCTTTATTTATTGTTCTGTACCTGATACTAGTAGGCTAAACCCTAAAGCTGCTCTGGGTTTCCATATTGCATGTGTATGGTCAGTCCCTGGAGAGAGTGTGTGTGCTGTGTTATGCTGGCTGTGCCCAGAGGTGGAAAGTTCAGGTCCAGAAAGTACAAATCCAGACCATGATTTTGTTCCAACCAACCAGCTGAGTATAAAGAGTCACAGTGAGAGTATTCAACTGGTTGGTTGGAACAAAATCATGGTGTGGAGTTTCTTTTTGGACCTGAAATTTCCACCTCTGGTCGTTGCTGTTATTAGGATGTGGGCTTCCTGTTGTAGAATGGGACCGAGTGTTACGGACCACTTTACAGTCTGCTGATAAGCGTGGAGGGGGGTGGCAGTTATGGTACTTCTGTTTAGCAGGAGATCTTCATACATGGCACTTTTTTTTAACTAAAAAAAGAAATTGACTGACCGTTTTTTCTGGTAAACACTACATTGTGCCTTGGGTAATTAGAACATTTATGTACGTTACCATGGGGATCAAGCCATCCCCTCTTGCTGGGTGACACTGCCACCGACTTTATTGGGGGGGGGGGGGGGATTCTGACCACCTTAGTGCCTTTTGGACCCAGATCACTGTGGACCTGCACTCCTGTTCTCCTGTAAACAGTCAAATGGCAATTGACTAGATGATGAAAATGTAGCTTTTTATGATGGGAAGTGAGAGGAATCAGGTTGTTAGAAAAAGGTGAAAGTTTCTGAATCCAGTAATGTCCTTAATTCTGTTTCTTTTGTGGAATAATTCCAGGAATGAAGGTTACACTGAGCTGCTGTGCTTCTGCCCCAGACTGGGGCTCCTCCAGTCCATCTCTTGTTGATTTGCACAAATGGCACAACACCGGCACATTTTGGCTGTGTTCATATAAATAAACAGGATTGCCGTGTATTGGGCACTATGCGTGACATCTTTACACAAACACACACTGTCCTTCGGCTGTGCCCTTCTCTCCGCACAGAGGCTTGTGCAGTGAGATCGTATATCTCTCCCATTACCATGAGTGGCAGACAAGCCACAAGCCAACAGACCGTATGCATTTGGAGTGCTTAACACTGCTGAAAGAGAGAAACTAGTCACCGCTTGTCCGAGGTCAGCTGCTATTCACGGAAATAACACTACCACAAAGCTGGAGCGGGTATCAATCTGTATTCAGCACAACATCTGTCTAAACCATGCTGTAAGGCAGGGTTGGCAAATCATGTCCGCAATGGGCCAGTGTGTATGCAGGTTTTTGAGATAACGTTTAGGTCAGCTGTTCAAACGCAGGTGTGAGGACTCTTCAGCCAATTAGTCATCTAATTAGAAATCTAATTAGGGAGTTGCAGTGAAAACCAACATACACAGTGACCTTTTTTGGATAAGATTGACTACCCCTGTTGTAAGTAATTCAGTTCGATCCAGTTTATATACAACGGGACGAAATCTACTTGCCCCAACACGGTTAACCGTGATCTGGGAACGCTATTGCAGGTGGACATGACAGAGGCGGCGGCAGTTTGTTTAATAAGAGGCGAGCTTCCATTTTTTAACCCAGACCTCACAATGTCTTTGAATGACACGTTATCCTGTTGCTCTGCGAAGTACCGTGGCCTGGCCTGTCCTGGCAGTCCGGTCCTGCCGATATTACTGAATTATTAATGATAGATTACCGGCATTTCGGAACCGGTCGAGTTGGGGATGACAGTGTGGAGAAGGGGGCCCGGTCGTGCGTGTCCGGCAGGGGGCGCAGTCACTCCGTTTAGCCGTAACGTTACGGCAAAGGGGCGCAGGGAGCTGCCACCCCCCCCCGGCTGCTCAGGGTCAGCACGGGAGTGTCGATGCTTTCTGAAATTCGGTGTGGTCCTCTCCAAAATCTCCAGTGCGAGGAGACAAGTCCGTGCGAGCGCAGTCCGCACCGTGTCAGTCGTCGGGCTGGGTGTCTTCGCCTGCGGCGAACCCTACCAGTCCATAGCGGAGTCTCCCACCGCGGGTCGGCGTGGTTCTGCCGAACCGACCCCAACCGAAGCAGACCGGGTCGCTGCGCGTTTCCTCCTCCGCCTGTAGAGGGAGTTCCTGGGAAGACGCGCAGAGCCGAAGACTGACGGACAGACAGCTGCTGGGGGAGAGGGGCAGGCAGAGCCCGCTGCCGGACCGCCGCCTGGGGAATAGACCGTCCCTCCTCCACCGCGGCGGAGACAAAGAGACGCGGAGGCAGCGCTTCGGCTAAACCGGAGAGAAGGAAGCCGGCGGCGGGGAAGCTGAGCAGGAACCGGCGCCGGGCTGCCGACTGCCGCCACCCTGGGCTGAATGCACCGGGCCTGCGCCTCCCCAGCGAGCCGCCATGGGGGAAACAAAAATTATCTACCACCTCGACGACCAGGAGACCCCCTACCTGGTGAAGCTGCCCATCGCGGCCGACCGGGTCACTCTGGCGGACTTTAAAAACGTCCTCAACAAACCCAACTACAAATTCTTCTTCAAGTCCATGGACGATGATTTCGGGTAAGACCGCGTCCCGTCTTTGTCCGGGCGCCCCGGCCCGGGACGGCGGGCATAGCAGCTGCGGGACAGACGCCGGGCCGGAGGGGGGCCCGGGCCTGCGGGAGCAGAGCTGGGTGGACGCGGGTCGCGACTCTTTCGCTTTCTGGGAAATAAAGTGTGCCGTTTTTGTCCTGCGTCCATTTTACAAATGCAGGGAATCCTGGCGGCGGTTACTGTCGATTCAGCTTTTTTTTGTAATGGAATGGTAAAGCAGAAATAAAGGCTGCTTCTGCGGGGGGTGGCGGGCGGGCTGGCCGGCCCGGAACACAGAGACGGGCCTCGGGAGGGGAGCTGCCCTAGGTGCTTTACACTGGGGCGGACCGGGTCTGGCTCGGTCAGCAGGGTTGTTCCGGAGCTGTGCCCCCGTCTGCTAGCCGCCCTGGCCCCTCGGATTTCAACCGAACTGCAGGCCGGGCTTGAAAGCGAAAATGGCGGACTGAGGCTGGAGGGCCGAGCGGTCCTTTTGTCCTGCGGGTTTCTCTCAGGCCGGTTCCGTTGTGGCCGGATCACCGCGGCCGGGCTGGCGGCCTCGGATCTGTCAGTATTTCAAACGGGAATGAAGGCGGCTAAGTGGACAGTACTGTGTCCCGTCCCGTCCCCCGCTACCGGGCCGTTACACCTCGGACCCGGACGCTGTCAGCCCGCTTTTCGAAGAGGGTGTTGGGGGTGTCCTACATCATAATGAAAACGAAGCCAAACAAAAAGCTGTCATTTCACTTCTTTCTTTTCCTTTACACCCCCCCCCCGTAGATGTAAATAATGAGCATGCAGTGCCCCCATATCAATCGTCCTTAACACACAAGCCGTATCCTCTCTCCCGTAAATATACCCATATTATGTGCCTCTCCCCAGAATTTGGGGTAATTTACCAATTATGGACTACAGCAAACCAAATTAAACTCCACGGATAACTTAAAGGTGGATTTCCATGAATAAGTCCTTACTTCACTGGATTAGGAAGTAAAGGGCTCTCTGTGTGCACCATTCGCTGACAAAGTGGAGTCCTTGCTGGCTGGCTTAGCCAGTCTCTGGGCTCGTCTGTGAGGGGCTGTGAAGGAGAGCAGAGCCTGGAGCTCTCGTCTGAGATCCCAGCAGATGTTCTGGAAGCTGGACAGCCACCCTCATTTCTCTGGGGTTGTGTACTGATTGGTTTCAGGCAACAGTCTGTGGTGGTCAATACCAGTAGGCGGGTGGGTTGCCTTGGGGAACAGAGTGGGTGTGTTTCAGTGCCTGACATATCTGCATGATCTTCATCCTCAGTGTGTAAAGCAGTACTTGGGTGTGGGGGTGCAAAGTTCCTGACAGTGACACTGTCTCTCCTCTCATCTTTGGTTTAATGATGTTTCCTTTAAGGCGGCTGACCTACTTTCTTTTTGCTCCTGTATTTTCTGGGTGTGTGTGAGTGAGCGAGAGAGGGAGAGAGAGTGATCCTTGCTTGGGCCTCCTAACTGTGGAAAGTGCCTACCTCAGTATTTCACTTGCCTTTGTTCCTGCAGCATGCTGGCCTGTGTAACGTCAGCATTTACGCCTTACAAGAACTTGTTTCATTAGTGGTCAGGTGGTCTGCTCCCACATGGCAGGGGAGTTGAAATGACTTGAGCTGTAGTCTGCATGGCCCAAGCTGCCAGTCTGACCTGGGCACCAAAGATCACCATCCTACTGTCCTCTGTAGCCCTGCATGATGAACGTTTAATCATCCTGTCTCTGTTTCTTCCTCGAAGTAATTATGTAGGATTTAGGGGAATTACATACCCTTCATTTTTTTAAAGAATTTTCTTCTGGGATTAATGAAGCTTATCACCTTACTTTTGCATGTAACCCACAGTAAATGGCATCAGAATACCATTTTATTTTTTGTTGTTTTTCTCATCTTGATTATGTATATTTTCACATCCTGAGGTGTTCATGAGAAAAGACTTAATATTGTTTGGGATGTGACCATCCCTTCTGCGTGACAGTCCCATAATAAGGCTTGTAACAATCTGACAGGCCCCAGTCCACAAAAAGTGATGAGTGCTTTCAACAGGCCATAAATTTCACATTCCGTACACTTTGCAGATTGGGACAGATGACGTGAGGGCATTCTCAAAATTCCTGTGCATATTTACTTAACTGTTCTTTTAAAAATATAACTGATTCCAATATTGGGTCACATGAAACCTGAAGCCTACCTCCAGAAACACAGGGCAGGGGACACCCTGGATGCATAGAGGGCTTGCACAATATAGGCAATTTACAGCCACAGAATCACAGTTAAACCACGTGTTTTTGGACTGGAAGCAAAACTGCAGTGTGGGCAGTCTGCTGGCAAAGTCAGGGCTTGTCGAACTTGGAGTTGTGAAGCCGTGGGCTGCTCCTCTTTCTGAAGTAAATGAGGATTATTTTGCAGGCACTGTGTCATCATCTGACTGCCTTCATATGCTTATAATTTAGGCATATGATTTACTGTAACTTTTTTTTCATCAACTTAAAGCCAACATGGCCAAGGCAAGGAGAGAACAGAGAACAGAGAGTGAAGCCAGGGGTTCTCTTTCTCACTTGGGACAAATTTTGCAGAATGCAGGGTGAGGCCCTGCTTCTGTCCACATGGTATTTATTTTTTTAATGTCTGTTCTCCCATGTCGCTCCTGTGTGCCGTTTGATTGGAGGTTTAGTGGTCAGGTCTGATTGGACACCCCCGCATCACCTGACAGGAGGGCTGTGTTTCCTGAAGGCTGTCTGTCTAAAGAGTGCCTGTGTTTGTTTTTTTATGGCAACATGGTGGGAGAACCTGAATGAGGCTGCTTCCTGTGTATGTCCCGTGTGTAAGGGCGGCTTCCTCTGTATGGGGGGGTGGGGGGGCATGTTTTGTCCATGTGTCTCCTGATAACCAAAGTCACACTCTGACTTGATAAACCTGTTTCCAATTTCCTTCAGTATTGTAATGTATTACAAGTATAAAGCATTTGAATAATGATCCAGTTACATGTTGTGATATTCGGTCACCATATGGGCCATTGTTTTAATAATCACCATTACTCTGTGTCCCCCTTTGGCATCTGTGCCCCAGCACTGTTCACATTGAGTCTCATCTCTATGGTAACAAGGTCGCTTGGGGTTGACACCCTTTCTGAGATCAGTTGGGGGGTCATACTGATTGATAGACACGGGACTGTCTGTATGTAATGTGAGGTGATGTTTGTTTCCTTTGTTTGTGTGAAGCCGCTGTGTTGGTGGCAAGGCACACATGCGTGTATGAGTGGGAGAGAGAGAGAGTGTGACTGTTATCTGTCCATTCCTCAGGGTGGTGAAGGAGGAGATCTCGGATGACAACGCCAAGCTGCCTTGCTTCAATGGCCGAGTCGTGTGCTGGGTGAGTGCCCTCTGCTGGTTGCCAATCTTTATGTGCCTTTGAGGTCTGTGTATGGGATGGTGGGGCAGTCAAACATAGAATTCACTTTATTGGCCAGGTACAACTGCATCTGCTAGGAATTTGTTGTGGCAGTATTGATGCATACATTCACAGACAATATAGAACATAACAATCTGGGTATACAAATATAAAAAGTGGAAAACCCATATTTAAAACATTAACATGGGGGAATTAAGATAAAAAGGAATTGACCTGATCAGTACCAGTCCTTCAAGATTCTGAAGTAGAATACCGTTCCGAGGGTGCTGCTTATGGCCTAGTGTGTGGCAGTGACCCCTGGTGGCCAGAATGTGTGCTGTGTTGATGGATCTAGTCCCCGGTGAGCGCTTTCATACTCGGTGAAGAGGGAGCAGTCATCTTTAGAGCCAGATTAAATTACCGAAGTGAAGTCACAGGATCTGCGTGAAAGCTCCATAAATATCCTAGCTTAAGAAGATTGAAACAGGCAAAAGTGGCAAATTCCTGTGGTTTGCTGGCTTGATGGCGCGTGTGCTCTGTCGCTTCTCCCTATCTGAAAGTCAGCACAGCTCACCTCCGGGGCTCATGTCTGTCTTGACTGACCTTAACATGAGTGTTTTTGTTGGTATTTTGCACATATTTCTTTGTGTGTGTTCTGTCATAATGGCAAAATCCAGCGGCATGACCGTACCCACTTATAACCACACTGGTCCTGTCTGCCTTTCACCACAGTCCACCTGAACGGTACCCTTCTGTTCTTGTCTGTACATGCATGAGTGTTTTAGGTGCCCGTTGTGCGCTGTGTATGACCGTACTGGTCTGCCTCACTGTGTCGTGTTCTCTTTGTGTTCAGCTGGTGTCCGCGGATGGTGCACAGTCAGACGGTGGCTCTGTGTGTGCTGACAGCCAATTGGACCTGCCCCCTCCCTTGGAAAGGACTGGGGGCATTGGGGACTCCAGACCGCCATCTTTTCAGTCAGTATTTTCTGCTTGTGTGTGTATATATGTCCTGACTGTGGTAGTCTGTCTGTCTGCTTGCCTATGTCCATAGTAAAGGGTTTGGGTAGGGCCAGCCATTCTGTGCTTAGCATGCACCATCAATCCCTCTAGTGGAGAAATGTGAGCACTGCAGCAGCAGCTGCCTCAGTTTGTCACATTGCAGCATGTCTGCGTGAGACCAAAGCTGACCTCAGAACCCTGGTTTGTTTTATTCTACTTGATTTTTTTTCACTGCAACCCAGAGAAAGATCTTCAGCGTCATGAGTGGGTGGGGTTGGACTTTTCGAATTAAAGCACAAGCAGGATAGTACGTAGTGCATAATTCGGAAGCTTGTAACCTAATGAGATTCTCGTATAAACTTAAATACATTAAGGTGATATATAATTTAGGCACATGGTGTTTTTGTTGTGCCAATTCATTAATTTTAGATGGAAAATTCTATATATAGACACTTGGAATATTAATGGCTATAGACTGAAAACGCAAAGCTGCTTGTTGGACTAATTGGACATTTTATACACCTGCCAGACAGACTGGAACTTGTGACCCCATGATTTATATGTGTGGTTTGTGAGCGTTTATTGGAAGTATGACGGTGCTTTATGCAAATTTGGAATATTGCCTTTGAGTGGCCGTGCTGGAAAAGCACAGTGCAAAAATGTCTGGTAATTCTGGTGCTATGAGCCATGTGTGTGTATCACAGGGATTGTATAGTAACTGGATCATAATATAGGCAGATTACTGATGATTGACACTCCCCCTCCCCTCCAGTGCCAATGCTGCAGCCAGTCAAGACAACCTGGATAACGAGACAGAGACAGACTCGGTGGCGTGCGTCCGGCGAGAACGAGAGAGGCCGCGCCGGAGAGACGCGGGTGAGCACACTGGGTGGAGCGGTGCGCACTCTCTCTGTTTCTAGGGTAGGGGGTAAAGCAGGTTCAGCCAGTCCCTGGAGCAATTGGGGTTAGGCGCCTTGCTCAAGAGCCCGATGGTGGGATCACTCTGCCGAACTCGGGATTTGAACTGGCAACCTTCTGAGTCCCATCCTATGGAACTTTGATGTTTCTATAATTATTCTAAAACATAGGGTATAGTATAAATAAACTATTCTATGGGTAGGTGTGTCCAAACGTTTGACTGGTGCTGTATGTGGATTTTAAACCCCACACCCCAGGTGGTCGCATGAACGGACACTCACAGCGGGCGGAGCTGGGGGGCTATGAGAGCTCCTCCACCCTGATGAGCAGCGAGCTGGACACCACTAGCTTTGTGGACTCAGAGGAGGAGGACGCAGCTAGCAGGTGAGCGCAGGTTACACGCTGATAGCTGCCTGCTAGGCTTAGGATCATCTCCCATTCTTACACTGCCCCCCCCCCCACCCAGGTTCAGCAGCTCCACCGAGCAGAGCAGCTCCTCCCGCCTGATGCGGCGGCATCGCCGTCGGCGACGGAAACCCAAGACCCCACGCATGGAAAGGGTGAGAGTATGACTGGCCAATCCGAGGGCAGGGCGTGTGTTCAGTGCTTACATGGACCTGCCCACTCACTCTCCTCTCTCCTTCTAGTCATCGTCCTTCAGCAGCATCACCGATTCCACCATGTCACTGAATATCATCACTGTCACCTTAAACATGGGTAAGTGACTTAAACTTTGTGAGAGGCAGTGCTGTTAAAGGTCCCTTAGTGTCTTCCTTTGTTTCTCCTCATATTTTTAATTCATATTTAAATGCATCACCATCTGCTAGTCCTCTCTCTTCTCAGAAACAGCCAATGAACAATGAATGTTAGAGGCTCTGGGCCGTTTTCTTGCGCAGTCAGTCCCACGAAGTGTGATGACACCTCGTGTCCTAAAGTGGAATTACAAGAGGGAGGCACAAGTTAGTCATAGACTGTCCTGTAGGGAGAATAAATGACTGAAGCTGCTGTGAGTGAGTGAGCTGGGTGCCGTGTCTCTGCAGAAAAGTACAACTTCCTGGGCATCAGCATCGTGGGCCAGAGCAACGAACGAGGAGACGGGGGCATCTACATTGGCTCCATCATGAAGGGTGGGGCAGTGGCGGCGGATGGCCGCATCGAGCCTGGGGACATGCTCCTGCAGGTGTGTGTGTGTGTACCTTGGGGGGGGGGTTTGTTACTGAGCCACGCTTCCAGCGTGTCCATCATGGCACCTCACTATTCCCCTACCCTCCCCAGGTGAATGACATTAACTTTGAGAACATGAGCAATGACGATGCCGTGAGGGTGCTGCGGGAGATCGTGCACAAGCCGGGGTGAGTGTTGGGTGGTGGGTGGCTGTGACCCTGGCATCAGGGGGCGCCCTGCTAATGCCCTGCCTCTCTCTCTCTCTCGCCACAGCCCCATCACGCTGACCGTGGCTAAGTGCTGGGACCCTAGTCCCAGGGGCTGCTTCACCCTGCCCCGCAGTGAGTGTCTCCCCAGGCTACCCCCAAGGCGGCCTTTCAAAATATCTCCAGCTCCCTTCCAGTAACGTAAATTAATCCCTGAAGCAAAACCCGCCGTCGTATCCAAGCCACTCCTCCTTTGCTCAGCATGCCCCCCCCCTTCCTTGCAGGTGAGCCGATCCGGCCCATTGACCCGGCCGCCTGGGTGTCGCACACCGCTGCCATGACGGGGGCGTACCCTGTCTACGGCATGAGCCCTTCCATGAGCACCATCACGTCCACCAGCTCTTCCATCACCAGCTCCATCCCCGAGACAGAGCGTAAGTCACCGGCCTGCTGCCACAGAGGGCTGTTTCTCTCCTCGGGAAGCTCTCTGTCAATCCCCTGGCTGAACCTACACACCCTTCCTGTTCCTGCCAGGCTTCGACGACTTCCACCTGTCCATCCACAGTGAAATGGCAACTGTTGCCAAGGCGATGGCCTCCCCTGAATCAGGGCTGGAAGTGCGCGACAGGATGTGGCTAAAGATCACTATCCCAAACGCCTTTATAGGTACTGTGTGTCGGTGCCCCCCATAGGCACAGTGTGTCCTCATCCCTTAAACGCTGTTCACTGAGGTGCTGGTCTTGGGCTTTAGGATCAGACGTGGTGGACTGGCTGTACCGCCACGTGGAGGGCTTCACAGACCGCCGTGAGGCGCGCAAGTACGCCAGCAACCTGCTGAAGGCCGGCTATATCCGCCACACCGTCAACAAGATCACCTTTTCTGAGCAGTGCTACTATATCTTTGGGGACCTCTGTGGCAGTGAGTAACCTGCCCTGCTCCATCACTGTCTCGTGTTAGCTGTTGCTCCCTCTCTCTTCTTCATCTTTTTTGTATTCATGTGACGTCACTGTAGCAAGGTGAACCACGTGTAAATACATCTGCTTTCTGTTTTTATACGCCTCACTAGACATGGCCCACCTATCCCTGCAAGAGCAAGATGGCTCCAGTGGAACTTCAGACCAGGACACTCTGGCCCCGCTCCCCGTCCCTGGGGCAGTGCCCTGGCCCCTGGCTTTTCCCTACCAGTACCCCATCCCACAGCCTTACAGCCCTCACCCCACAGTGGAGCCCTACGGATACCCCGCAGCAGGGGGCAGTGCTGGCAGCCAGCCAAGCGAAGGTGAGATCCGGCTGCCAGGCTAATTGGCGCCTCCTGGACAGGTGTAGCCGGCAGGCTGAGAAATGGGCCAGCCAGTTAGTGGGTTAGCGCGTGCACCAGCAGCAATGACTCTGTCCTTCCCTTGCCTCCACAGGGAGTCGTAGCAGTGGCTCGAATCGCAGTGGCAGCAAAAAGGAGACAAAGCCGGGACCAGGAGCAGCGGAGTCCAAATCAGGCGGCAGCGGCAGTGAGTCTGAGCCTCGGCGAGAGAGAGCGCCCAGCGAGCGCTCCGCGGCACCTCCCAGTGAGCACAGCATACGCAGCGCCCACTCCCACACTCACAGTCTGGCGTACGGCCCTCCTGGCCTGCCCCCACAGCCCCCGTCGGCAGTCTCCCTAGCCCCACCTGGATCTCCCCCCAGCCGTGATCTGGCCTCTGTGCCCCCTGAGCTGACAGCCTCACGCCAGTCCTTCCGCATGGCCATGGGCAATCCAAGCGAGTTCTTTGTGGATGTCATGTGATCAGTGTCAGCTGACCAGACAGCCTGTCTCATTCATGCTGAGAGATGGGGGTGTGAGGAAAAAGGTGTGACTGGGAGGGGGCGAAAGATGGATAGAGCGTTACGGTGGCTGTCTGTGCCTCTGCCCCCCTCCCATCATCCCCTGCTGCAGCTTGTTGCTGCTACTTTCTTCAGTGAAGAACAAAAAAAAGCAGCTCTTGTCTTTGTTTTCCCAAGAACCTCTTTCCGAAGTTCGGTGTCCTTCCTGCCAAACACTCTGTCCTGTGCCCCCCTAGCCCGTGTCCTGTCCCTTGTCCTTTTGTCTCGTGTCCCTGCTCCTCCCGTTTGTCACTTTATAAGGAGAAAGCAGAGTTCACTTTTCATTTCTCATGGACTGAATATGAGGCATTTCACGACGGATTAAACGCAACAAAACCGTGGGTGTAAAAGCCAAGCTGATTGGTTTACTGTTTCACGTTGTTTTCCTTTTTATTTTTCAGTAAAAATGTTTGGGGTGAGAGGGAGATGTTCTGAGTAAAGGTGACTGTGTTTGATCTGCTCTAAAGACCTGTATTTAAAGAATTGCAGAGGGCGGTGGTTCTTTCTGATGACATGACCAGGTCTTTTCTGGGCTGATTGAGGTACTATTAACAGCTTTTCTGCTAACCAGCAGTGAGTTGCCATGGTAACGTGCCATCAGGCAGCTGGTGTTTATCTGTGTAGGGTGTGAGTGATGCTGTCCAGCCCACAGTGATGTGGCCTACACAAGCCGCATGCATGTGGAACAACGGAGAGACAAACAGGCAGACTGACGGCAGGGAGAAAGCTGGTGGATACCAGACTTCTCCTTTTCTCTCTCAGCACATTTCAGAGGTTTTAATGTTTCTTTCTTCATATTTCATTATTAACATTTAAATTCTGTATTCAGTTTCTCATTGTAACATTAAGCCTTTCTGCATTTTTGTCCTGACTACATTTATCTTTGGTTTTTAATAATTAGCAGATAATGTATAGCGACAAACATCCGATTTCATACATACTGTACTGTATGCTGTTTTATGGAAAAATGTTTTTATTTATAAACATAGTTTTATTGCCTAAAATTACCGTGTTTGTGTGATTTTCTTTTTCCAGTTTTAACTGGTAATTATGACACTCAAATCATTGGATTAGGCTTTATGGCGACAACTGCACCTTCCCGTGGGAAATTTAAGTGTCAGGATGGTAGATGATCCAGTAGTATGTATGAATACTAGATTTTAATACCCACATTTCTACTCGTTTTGAGTTCCTGCGCCGTCCATAATCTAACAGCTAGGAGCACTGGATGCAGCGTTGGCCCCTTCGGCAGGGGTGAATAAAACATGCCGGCTGGTTCATGTAAACTTAATTAGGGCTACGGCAATATGACCCCTTGTTTGCATCTCTGTTAAAGACATATCGAATACAATCACGTCAAATCGGAAGCACTGAACCGGGTTTACTCTTGGCACGAATACATTTACATGAAAATACGCCTGGGACAGCTGGCTGGCAGCGGACAGGCGTGGCTACTGGAAGTGCGCGATGACGTCATGGCGCAAGAGCGCCGGTCAGCTGACGGTCGCCTCAGACCGAAGGGGAGGCAGACATTTTGAATCGGAGAAGCGAGAAGTGCGGTGGCACCGGTTAAACGGAAGCGGACCGGCGGCAGCGGGACTGGAGGAGAGCGGTAAGGTCATGCGGCTTGGGCATGTCGGTCTTGCTGGAACATATTGGCATACGGTGTAAAGGATGAGAGCGAGTTGAGAAGCCGAGGTCTGAATGAACAGGGTTATTTGGCAGATGAGGCGCATTCTGAGAAAAGGACGGATCGGCGGGCTGTGCCACTGCGGACGACATCTTGGTCCGTCACGGGGGGAACTGCGGGAAAATGGAGACGAAGCGGCTACTGCAGTCCGTGCGTGAGAAAAGGGCCGTGTTTGTAGCGGACTGTACCCGTGGGAGTCTGCGGATGTTTGCGCAGTGACCGGGGTGTGTGTCGTGTCGCGTCGCCGAGCCTTCGGCTCTGGCAGGGCGGTGACATGTTCTTCGCTGGGTGGAGGGCTAGCGGAGTAGCGATTCTTATTTTTCTCGCTGGGTAGGACTGCCTACTGGGATCGTCTTCGGTTCCTGCTTCCACCCTTATTTTTTGTTATTATTTTCCGCCCGCCTCGTCCTGCCCTTCAGGGAATTGCGGAGGTGATGCTAGAGACCAGCGCAGACAGGACGTTGCAATGAAGAAAGGCGCTGCTATCCGATGGCGATGAAATCCATTACTAACCTGAGGGTTTTAAATCGTCTGTGTGACAGAGCCGCGCACGCCATGTAAATGCTTTTAAAAGGCTGCCCGTTTGTGGTTCCGTAATGACCGACGCTGCATGCTATAGGAAATGGCAGCCGACCACGACTGTATCTGTAGTGTCAGATTATTAAATATATCTTTCCGTTTTTAGTAACAGTTTGCACAAACATGGCACTTTACTCCCCGGGAATACTTAATCGTTTTGGACTACACATTTTGCTCAGAGCAATTTGATCAATGAGCAGTCTATTTCAGTTAAGCTCTTCACTTATCCACGAGGTGGTTTGGGTCTAATCGAGACCTTCAGATGGGTGGGGCTTTCTGGTGACAGGCGGTCCGGAAGCCTTTCTGTTGTTTATCGCTAATGTGGACAGATGTGCTCTGATAGACAGCCTCAGTCTTGTCTAGCGGTCTTTAGGTTGGCAGTGGAATGACTCCTTTGATGTGTTTTGCGTGTCTTGGTTTCTATACAGGGGCTGTACTGTCAGCGAATCAGCGTGCAGTCATGTTGTCACATGAACACTTTTTAATTTCTCCCCAACTCCTCCACAGGCATTTAGTCATGGCAGGACAACACTGAGCAGCTGCCAAGATGATCGGAGGACTGTTCATCTACAACCACAAGGGGGAGGTGCTGATCTCCCGGGTGTATCGCGATGACATAGGGTGAGTGAAGACTGAAGACGACAGAGAGTAGGATTGGTTTAATATAAGGGAATTTAGTGAAAATTTTAAGCTTTGCATTTAAAATGTTTTAGATAAGGGAGTGGTGTGTACTTCAGCAGTCATGCTGTTCTTTTCAAAGTTCCCATGATCCTCTCCGTTCAGAAGGAGAGAGAGCACACACTGCAGTACCCTTCAGCTCCCCTGTGGCCCTCCTGCTGTGTGTGCCCTCTCTGCTGTACGTCTGTGTCATGTCTCATCTTGAATAGTACCTTGATGGATTTGCTGTGTGGCTTCAGCGGGATCACTGTGTAGTGCCTGTTTGTGTGCCTGATCTTCTCTCTCTCCATTCTGCCCCCGCCTATTCCTGCTCTCTTCCTTCCTCTCTCTTCCTGTCCGTCTTCCTTTTGCTGTTGCCATTTCTGTCCATGTCCATCACTGCATTGGCTGCTGTAGGAATAGGTAAGACCAGCTCAGCAACGACTGCCCCAAAGCATGTCTGCTTGCGCCCCCTGCAGGTATGGGGTGGTGCTGACTGGAATCCTGCCTTGCTTGCTTGCTTGCGCCCCCATTCATTACTGCCCAAAGGCTGTTGCTCCTCTGCTCCTCGTGCAACTTTTATGACCTTTTTTTGTAGCTATGTAATTCTTTTGGTCGCTAGACATTTTTGGAAGTGCATTGTTAAAGACAAGCCAAAAACACAGTGTTGGAGACCTCCTGCAGGATGACATTCAGCTGATGTTGGCTGTCCTGTTGGACTTGCATGAGCTTCTGGGAGGGAAACATCTCTAAAGGTCTAAAAGAATGAGTCTGTTTTTGGACTGCTAGGCTTACCCTTTCCAGAGGAGTTTGTGGCTTTGGAGGAACTGAAAATCAAAATTGAATTCTTAAATATGTGTTACATCTTTAAATTCTTACAGTGATTTGTCTGCTTAAGTTCTTCAGTGGTCCAGACTGAGCTCATGAAGGCTCCCCCCCCCTTTCATCCTCCCCCGCAGAGGCTGGATGTGCAGTCTGACGCTGGTCCCTTATGGCTTTGGCTCTGGGTGGTTTTGGTACTTCAGGCAAATTGACTTTCTGTCCAAAGTGTGGATGGTAGATAGGTTGATGGGTGTGCAGCGCAAGCTGTGGTATGATTTAGTCTAACTTAAAGCATTTTTATTTATTTTGTATAATGTGCTCGCTTGACTTGAAACAGCATGGTGTCTTGTTCTGTGAAACCAGTCTGGAAGAAATAGATTGTTGTTTGAGGTTTAGGCTTATGCTTTGTGTATGTGTCTGTGTGTATGTCTGTCCGTCCAGGCGCAATGCGGTGGACGCGTTCCGTGTGAACGTGATCCACGCCCGGCAGCAGGTCCGCTCACCTGTCACCAACATCGCCCGGACCAGCTTCTTCCACGTCAAGCGCTCCAACATCTGGCTGGCCGCCGTCACCAAGCAGAATGTCAACGCTGCCATGGTCTTCGAGTTCCTCTACAAGATGTGCGACGTCATGACTGCCTACTTCGGCAAGATAAGCGAGGAGAACATCAAGAACAACTTCGTGCTCATCTACGAGCTGCTGGACGGTAATCTGGCTCCCAGATCCACCCGCTAACCCAACGTCGGTATCTCTGTCTTTCTGTCCTATTTTAGCCATCCGTCCCTCTGCACATGACCCTCTCCGGCCTGTAGAGGTCTCCTTGGGGTCCTCGTCAGTTGACTGCTCTGCTGTGGTTTTTTTAGGTTTTGATTTTTTTTTGCCCTTTAGTGAGAAAATCAAAACCTAAAGAAAGTTCAGCGCAGGCAGGTTGCATCACTCCAGCCGGTGTCAGAGGCTTCAGCACGGACTCCTCAGCTTCCTCCGGAGCGCTGCCGTCCTGCTGTAATCTGTGTTCTCTTGCTGCGAATGACAGACACTCTCCGACTCCCCCGCTCAGCACCGTCTCTCCCAGTCTGATGACCTTCTTCTCCCTGTAGAGATCCTGGACTTCGGCTACCCCCAGAACTCTGAAACTGGAGCCCTGAAGACCTTCATCACCCAGCAGGGCATTAAGAGCCAGGTGAGGGGTAGGGTGACTTTGATGCGGCTTGTATCAGAGGTTTTGCTGCATGTGACATAGCTGGCTGACGATCTGCCTGCTCTCTCCGTTTCTCTCTCTCTGTCCCTGTTGCTGTGATTCCTCTCTTCCTGTGGACTTAACACACTGAAGCACCATGTAAGTGCTGTTCTGTGTCAAACCAGTTGCCTTTTTGGTTGAAGTGGCTCTTGTAGCGTTCATGCCGGGCGACACCAGCCAGTCCATAAAGCCAGTCCCTCTTCCTCTCCCTGTCCAGACCAAGGAGGAACAGTCTCAGATCACCAGCCAGGTGACTGGGCAGATCGGTTGGCGTCGTGAGGGAATCAAGTACCGGAGAAACGAGCTTTTCCTGGATGTGCTGGAGAGCGTCAACCTGCTCATGTCCCCGCAGGGTATGGACTCACTGCCCCTAGTGGTAGGGCGGTGGCATTTCAACTTGGTCATATTTTTAATTTCGCAACTGATTGGCTGATTGAATGTTGTCATGTGCCCCCCCCCCCCCACCGCTTCCCCTAGGCCAGGTTCTGAGTGCCCATGTGTCTGGCCGGGTTGTGATGAAGAGCTACCTGAGCGGAATGCCCGAGTGTAAGTTCGGCATGAACGACAAGATCGTCATTGACAAGCAGGGCAAGGGCGGCGCGGCAGATGACGCGGGCAAGAGGTGAGACCCGCCGCTATGTGCTGGTACCCGTGACCCTGAACTGCAGGCCTATGGGGCGCCAAAGAGTGCAGGGCACCATCTACACTTTGATTTGGGTTCTAGTTAAAATGATTTCCGTTCAGGGTATGGGTAGAGATCTGTGCTTCTGTGCTAAGATTTTGTTTATTTCTTGAATTTGGTTTCTTTTGTGTTTCTGTTCCTAAGTGGTGGTTCTTGTATCTTTTTTGTATTTGTTCCCCATTTTCTTCTCTCTGTGCTGGACCTCAGTGATTTAGGGGGCAGGTAGTGTAACTCTCGCCTGGCCAGAGTCTCATACCGACCCATCAGCCTCATGCATGCGTGTCTGTGTACGTGAGCCACGTGTTCTAGCCATGTCAGTCTGTCTGTCCCGTACGCTTAGTTCATCCCCTGCTTGAGGACCCGTCAGTACCGTCCCGGTCCCTGTCACATTGTACTCACCCTGTCCCCCATCGTCCTGTGACTGTCACGCTGGCCTTCTGGGGCTTCTGTTAAACTGTGTATCCCCCCCGCCCCCCGCCCCAGCAGTGGAAAGCAGTCCATCGCCATTGACGACTGCACCTTTCACCAGTGTGTGCGGCTCAGCAAGTTCGACTCTGAGAGGAGCATTAGCTTCATCCCCCCCGATGGGGAGTACGAGCTCATGAGGTCAGCTGATTCGCGGTCGCAGATTCACGGTCATGCTTGCAAGTCTCCACTGTGTCATGCTCATAACGTGCATTTGTGTGCAGGTACCGCACGACTAAGGACATCATCCTGCCCTTCCGGGTCATTCCTCTGGTCAGGGAAGTCGGCCGCACCAAACTGGAGGTGAAGGTGGTCATCAAGTCCAACTTCAAGCCTTCCCTGCTGGCCCAGAAGATTGAGGTGAGAATCGGGACAGGTCGGTTGACCCGGTGCCACACAAAGATGGGACATGAAGCAGAACGTTCCCTCTCTGCCCCCTCAGGTGCGAATCCCTACCCCACTCAACACCAGCGGGGTGCAGGTGATCTGCATGAAGGGCAAAGCCAAGTACAAGGCCAGTGAGAACGCCATTGTGTGGAAGTGAGTACCTCTGTGTGTGTGTGTGTGTGTGTGTGTGTGTGTGTGTGTGTGTGTGTGTGTGTGTGTGTGTGTGTGTGTGGGTAGGTGATGGTGCCACATTGTGGACATGCATGTTCTGCAGGATCAAACGCATGGCCGGGATGAAGGAGTCACAGATAAGTGCTGAGATCGAGCTTCTGCCCACGAACGACAAGAAGAAGTGGGCCCGCCCCCCCATCTCCATGAACTTTGAGGTGAGTTGGGTGTGTCACCCCGCTCTTACTTGGCCATCTTACTCAGTGTATGCCTGTGATCTGATCACCCTCCCTCCCCAGGTGCCCTTCGCCCCCTCGGGACTCAAGGTGCGCTACCTCAAGGTGTTTGAGCCCAAGCTGAACTACAGCGACCACGATGTCATCAAATGGGTGCGCTACATTGGTCGCAGCGGCATCTACGAGACCCGCTGCTAGTGCTGCTGGAGCCGCAGGGGGCGGGGAGGGAACGCACTCTCGAATAGGAGGCCTGTGGGGACAACGCTGGTGGCTGTGTCGTGGTGGTGATATCCAGGTCTCTGATGGGTGGCTGCAGGAGGGTACAGGAGACGAATTCTGCTTTAAAACACGGCATCTAAAGGCATTTAATCGAAGCAGGAATTAACCCCCCCCCCTCCCATCTGTTGGGGTGTGTTGAAGTTTATTCTTTGATACATATATATTGTGTCCCCCTCTCCCCACTTGCACCTTGGACCATTCCTGTTTCCCCCTCCCCCTATAAGTTAGTGGTATAGTCTGCCCCAGTGCCTCCCTGCTCATTATATCCTGTGAGTTTTGTCAGTTGGTTTCCTCTTGCCGCCGTGCGCTGTGCTGCCCCCCTTCCTTTCCTCCTCGCTCCCGCTTGCCGCTGAGTGTGCTTCTTTCTGCTCTGCTTCCTCTCCATCTCCCTGCGAGTGTTTCGTTCCCGTGACCAAATCCTTTTGTCGTTAAGGAACACGAAGCAGCAGTGGGAGAAGTCGCAGCTAATGCGAAAACCGTGACGCAGAAAATCTGATTTAGGTCTAAACGGCTGCGCTTAGTGGTAGCGTATGTGTCCGAGTGTAAGTCCAGCTAGTGTGTACTGTTGCCCCCTTGTGGGCGAGCTTGGCATCTCTCAGGGGGCACCGGGGAGACAAACTGGCTCAGTCTATGCCCCTGTGCTGCCCATTTCCTGATGTCATGGGATGTCTGTGGATCCTTTAAACCCAAAATGCAGATGGGTAGGTTTGCCCCTGGGCCCCCACAGCCCTTAGCTGCCATGCAACCCCCACCCCTGGCACAGAGAGGTATGCTGCCAGAGGTTGGGAGAATGGCTGCACCCAGCACAAAGTTCCCCAAACACTACAGTCCTGCCGAACAGCACCTGAAGCCCCCACTGCCCTCACCTGCTGCATCCTGAGAGAGGCCCACAATGTACCCCCCCCTCCTCCTTCCTGCTTTGGTGTTCAGTCTTCAGTTGGTAATTTTGTGACTGTCCAGTTAACCCAAATAAAAGTCATATAACCAGGTTCCCTGCTTCTTGTGTGTACTTTTCTTGGGGGGAGTAGCATGTGGGTCAGCGGGTTAGGATTCTGTGCCTGTGATCGGAAGGTCGCCAGTTCAAATCCCCCCCTTGAGGCTGACAGATTGACCTTGCTGTTGGGTGTCTGAGCAAGGACCTGAACCTCCAGTTGCTCCAGCGACTGTCTGACTCTGCCTTCTCAGAAATGCCTCTCACTTTGGATAAAAAATAAAAGCATCTGCTAAATAAATAAAATGTATATATGAATCCTGCTTCTTAGATGAAATGGGAATGTAAGTGTTAAGACGGGGAGCTTCTGTATCAACCTGTGTCCTGTAAACATCTTCCAGTGTTAAAGTAGTGTTGGACCTTCTGTGGTAGATACCTGCTCGTTAATGGACTTCACCGCAACCTTGGGCATGTAAAGCTGAGCGCTGACGAAGGCACCATGCATGCAGACCTCTTCCTCTGAGAGGAACGGGCCTCAAACGGTGATTTTTAAAAAGGGAAAAAAAAAGGCCCCATCTGGCTGCCATCTGCAGCAGATAGGTGTGTGAAATATCGCAGCCCAGCCTGAATTTTCTCCACGTTTCTTCTTACTTCTGCTTTGCTGGCACGAAACCTGGATAGATACCCCCTTCCCACAGCGGGGACCTGCTCAGGGCTGGACCAGCCATCTGGCATACCGGGAGCTTTCACGGTGGGCCCATGCCAGTGTGGGCTGGCAAAATTTACTGTGAGGGACCTCGAAGCCCAGAACCAATTTATCTCAGTCCGGCCCTGGACCTGCTCTTAGTATAAAGTGTCTAGAGGGTTTGTCTGTCTGCTGTGTGGCTGTTTATAATCTGGGGGCGGCAGTGTGGTAATACCCAGAGGACTGAACAGTGTGGTGCTCCAGTAGGAGGAGGAGAAAGAGGTGGGCTTCGTGTCTTTGGTGAGCAGCTTGCAGAAGAGGCTCAAACGAGCGTTGGGCTCTGATGTGAAAGGCAGACTCTGATGGCATGCAGAGGGTCAGCCGCAGCCAGGCGCTGCGGTTTCCAGGAGTTCGTGGTGGTGCTGCTGGCTCTGGTGCTGATTTGGGCTGCGCTATCTTCTTTCCGGGCCGGTCAGGAGGTAAGCAGGGCAGAACAAACCGTGTCTGCAATTTGAGGCGTTTAACAGTGTTAAATCTGGGGTGACTGAAAATGAAGCTTTTCTAGCCCCACAGAGACACTCCGTTATACTTGCAAAGCACATGACAAACGGAGAACAAATGGAGAAATATAGTCATTATGAAGTGTTATAAGTTATTTCTTAAGAAGTCGGCCAGAGAGAATCAGAAGGAGAAACCGTTCGGGGAGGCGTGAGGAGACATTGGGGGTCAGGGGGGCTACACTCACATGTGGATGGTAGATATTTCTGTGTGGGGGAGGGTGGAGAGATGGGGTGTGAGAGAGCAGGAGGAGAAGGAGGAGCCTTCAGCTGGATAATGCTTCACCCTCCCTGCCCTGTGTAGGTTTCCGCTTCTGAAGATGTTCTGCAGAGACCGGTTCTGACCCGATCCAGACGCTATACCATCAACCCTCTGGGCTATAAATGGGGGCATCTCAATATCACCTACAAGTAAGGGAGGGCAGAGAGGTCATGAGGATTACCGTTTGATGCATAATATTTGATATATTAAGTTTATTCATTTGCTACAGACGAAAGGTAGAGGGGACATTTGTTGTGCTGCAGTATAACTGACTGGTAACAATCAATGTAAATTTGACTTTCAAACATGCTGCTTGAACAGCTGTGGGAATCCGATATTCTGCTGCTGTATTATGCGACTTTTCACAGGATTACAAGGTTCCCCAGCACCCTGAACAAAGAAAACACACGCAAAGCCATTGGCCTCGCCTTTGCCAAGTGGAGTGAAGTGTCACCGATGTCCTTCACTGAGGTCACCCAGCCCAACAGGAGCGCCGACATCACCATCGGTGCGAGCGGATATGCGGGACACAAAGTTCAATTCCATGCTTAAATCGGACATTTTCAGATTTTCATGGTTTAACTAGACTCCAACCTAGAAGATCATTTCAAAAAGGTGGATTGTAGCAGACAGTGTTTCTCTGTGCTTCTCATGTACAGATGCAGTGTGTGTGTGTGTGTGTGTGTGTGCGTGTGTGTGATTCTTCTCAGGATTCTACACCCACAACCACACAGACTGCTGGTGGGCCCCCCTGCATCCCTGCTTCGACGGCGTGAATGGGGAGCTGGCTCATGCCTTCCTGCCCCCCCGAGGCGAGATCCACTTTGACAACCATGAATTCTGGGTACTCGGCAGGTCCCGCTACAGCTGGAAACAAGGTCCCTTCACCCAGAGCACACAGCTAACACTAGCCCAGACATAGTTCAGTGTGTCAGAAAATTAAAACATACACATTTAATTGAATTGTATTGAATTTAATCAATTATTTTAAACGCCACATGACTTCATTGACTCACAATTCAATCAATCAATCAATCAATATGCTAATATGAAATTATAGACCATAATAAGTAGGGCTGCAAAGGAGCGGAAAAGGTTCGGAAACTTTCCATTCCATGCGAAGTTAGGCTGGGGAATTTTGGAAATATTCCAAGTTGGAAATTTTCCAGGAAAATTAATAACTAAGTGTGTGTGTGTGTGTGTCTATGTCTATGTCTGTGTCTGTTCGTGTACGTGTGTGTCCCCATCCATGTGTGTCTGGACGCCTGCCTGTACTCAGGTGTGTGGCTCAATGACCTTGTTCAGGTAGCTGCCCATGAGATTGGCCACGCCCTCGGTTTGTGGCACTCCAGGGATCCAGGGGCCCTGATGCACCCCAATGCCACATACACAGGCCAGCGAGATGTCGCTCAGGATGACGCGTGGGCCATCCAGCGCCTCTACGGTACCGCGGGATGGGGTCCGGTTTGGGCAGGAGCAGAAAGTAGAGGATTTGCCTGATTCTCCATGTACGTGCGGACAGGATGCTTGGACAAACGGAGAGTGTGTGACCCGTGGGCCCGGCTTGGGTTCTGTGAGCAGAGAAAGAGCTTCATGAAGAAGAACTGCCCTCGTAGGTGTGACCTCTGCATGGGTGAGAGTCCAATTTGGATCGGGTACTTCTCGGTTTTCATGGTTCAGTTTCATTATAACACAGACTTAGTGCCTTGAGGATTCCGAAACCTCCAAGCAAAAGCTTGCCTCAGCACAGCCGTGGTCTGAGAGATCACTCAGAATGATCCAGATATATCCAGATCATCTACTCGATACTCATGTGGCACTGATTCATTCCTCTGCCCCCCCCTCCCCCTTGCCTATTCTCATAGAGCCTCTTGACACAGTTACCATGCCAACACCACCTGCTTCCAACATCAGAGTTAAACTTGTGCCCCGGGGCAAAGTGCTGCGGTTCCACTGCGGTGCAAACACCCCCAAAACTACCTCCAAAGTCAGGTACAGGCACCGTACACACTCTGTTATAAATAGCACTCACGCAATCACATCGCGCGCCCATATACTGTTACACTGCGCTGTACGTGTGGCATTACATCATACTGCTTTGCACGACTTCAGCAGACTGCTGCTGCCCTTCTCTCTGAATAGGTGGTACAAAGATGGGGAACTGCTGCCGTCTTCGGTTCCCGGGTACATCGCCATGAAGGGCCACGAGCTACGGATCGTGGCCAATGAATTCAATGAGGGCACGTACACATGTCGACTCCTTCGCCGTGGCAACGTGGTTTCCGCCAACTCCTGGACCATTCGCTTGAAGACTGAGCGCTCAGGTGAACCAGGCTGAACATGAGTGCAGACCTGCCACCTTGGATTTTTTCCATTGCGTCGAGATCTCAGAAATACCGTTTTGGGCCAGTGAGTGACCTGTGAAACATCAGCATCAGGTTACATGCCTCAGAACATGAAACGTTTGGTCACATGACATGTAGAACAAACTGGTGCCTGCTTGACCAAGCAAGCCTACAGCACATCTTATGTTTACATGATCACACAACTCTGTGGTTCCACTTATTTTTAAAGGTTACAAATTCTTTTTTTCCTCCTAAAATTAAATCAATTGCATCAGCAATAAATATTACATTTATGTAGCACTTTTCATTACCAAACTGAATTTAGTTCCCATCTTTGTGAGGGAAACTTTGATCGGTGACTTTGCTTTGTATGATAAGCGGGGCGGACTTAACATGAGGCAAGGGTAGGCAGCCGCCTGGGCCCCCCGTAAACTAGTGGCCCCATAAAGACAGAATTTCCAGAAGTTACATTTAAAGAAATAATGTAATATGATCATTTACATGAAAGCAACATGTCTGCTATTTGCATTTTTAGCGACAGTTTTAAGGATAGGCAAAGTTGCCCCCCTCCCGGCTATAATGGATTATTCTTCTCTGAGACTTCACACTACCCAGCGTTCTTTTATCACTGGTGCGTACTAGACGTTCACTGCCAAGCTAAACGGCACAAAGTAACAAGAAGAAAATGTCACAAAAGTACTAGACTAACATTACATCTCCCTTGTCTCGCTAGTCTGTGAACAGACATGGAGAGAACACAATTAAACGAGCGTATGCAAAAATTCAAGACTAACCTTAGCAAAAGAGGGAACAGATAAACTTCTTAAATTTGGCCGATCGATCCTCCGGTACAATACCCCCCTCCCTCCATCAGCAAATTTTATCAACAGCATTTCTACCCCTACCCTGATCGGTAAGTTTTACCGGTGACATCCCGCACTTGAATTAGAATATTATTGATGTTTCACCGTTTTTATTCCCTCTCATTTCTTGTTCTGCTCCAAAAATATCTCCAGTGGCCCCTTGGCGGACCCAATGGCCATGTCAGCCCAGGGCCCCCAGGGCAGTTAGTCTGCCCCTGATGATAAGACATCAGGAGTATCATTATTACTTTTATCCCTGCTTTCATAAGAACTTCAGTTTGATGTGCTATTTAACAGATAATACTCCAGGAGTCCAGCAACCGCATTGTACTGGGATACTACGATTTCAATTTGATCCAGGACACACATGACTATCCCAGTGGCATCATTACCGGAAGTAAAGCATTTTTAAACAGGTTGTCCATCTGGGTACAAACCAGTCATGACCTTGTGGTGGTGTAGCAGTTAGCACTGTTGCCCATCACCTCTAGGAATATGTGTGTGGAGTTTGAATGTTCCCCCCATATCATCATGGGGATTCCCCCAGGTTCTCTGGTCTATCCCCACAGTCCAAAAACATGCTAAGGTGAAACTGCTGTTGCTACATTGTCTATAGGTGTTAATGGTGTATGTGCCCTACAATAGGCTGGCGCTGCATCCTAGGTTGTTCCCTGCCTTGTGACCATAGATTTCAGGATATGCCCTGGACCCCCATGACCCTGCGTAGTACAAGCGGGCTCAGAAAATGGATAGACAATCACAAAGTCTATTAGGAATCAAATTAAAACTTATTTTGACAAAGCAACCTTCTTAGCTAAGTTAAGCTCTTGATGTAATCATAAAATAATTCAGTATCTTTCATGCTGGGCGTCTGTTTCCGGTCACAGTGCAAGAAGCCGGATACTTAGGGATGAGAGTCTCATCGTTCAGGTCAAGCCAGATAGGACTGATCTCAGACTTTCAGGTGAAGTACAACCACAGAAAGAGAAACAGTTTGCAGACAATTTAACCCAGAAACTACCATCGCAAGATATACACAGAATTAACTTTTGATCTGTTTTAGAGTAAAAATGGACACAAGCAGGTGGGACACCCAACATCTCAAGTAACATCATGTATGAAAACAACATGGACAATATATTCCAGTACAATTTGTACTGACTCAGGGGCACCTTGGGGGAGACACATGTCTGTCTTTTTCAGAAACATTCCCCCGAGACTCCCACTGTTCTGAATTCCTGGTTAAACAAGCCACAGTGAAATAGACATATCAACAGAATCCGTCTGTTGGGAGTCCAGCTGCAGACACTGGACATGGAAAGCCAAACACAACAAGAGCCTGGCATGAAAGGGCTTCCCGTGATACTTCTTCTCTTCCATGTTGATATGAAGCCTGGAGGTCCAGTCATTGTTCTTCTTCCTCCCTATGTGAGCTGTTTTGGGGTGGGGAGGTCTTGGTGAAGGTGGGAGAATGGTCCTGCTGCTGGGGCCCTGCTGGGGGCGGATGGCCTGGAACACACACCCCCAGTTCTCTTTCAGCATGTGGTTCTGAGGGAGGGGAATCAAGTCAAGTGACTGACTAACAGGGACGAGCCAGCTCCTGTAGACTGTAAGGGTTCTCTTGCATTGTGCAGAACACTACAGGTAACCATCAACATTCTACAAAAACGGTTTCACCTATATGTTTCTCCATGCATGACTTGCTGTCCTCATCTTTGGGTTCCCATGTCTCTGATAGCACACCTGAGGCAAAACGAAGGTTTGTTCACTGATGCATAACATTAGTATCAAAGGAGCTACTGACTGACCGACAATGTGCTACCAGTTCGTTAAATGTGACCGGTCCTCTGTGCAATGCTCTTACTAGGCTTGTCCTTAGCCTCGCTGTTGGGTGACTTCAATTCAATCTCCTGTCTATTGGAGGTGACCACGTGATGTGGGGCGTGGGTTCTTTGTGAGGGGCGTGGTCACTGGGCGGCCTGCCCCGCCCTCGATGAGCTCTGGTCTGGTGATTCCTCTCCTGCACGCCTCCTACTATGACACTGCCGTAAAACTATTGACACATCTCTAAGATCTTTGTCTAATTTAATGAATTAAAGACATTTTCACAAAGAGAAAGGGCGCCGGAAGCGGTCATTGGTGCGGCTGATGAGGTGTATCTGAAACTCAAGTAACAAATGGGTGCTTGTCAGACTATATAGGAGTGTTTAACTGTGTGTGTTAGTTTGTAAACGGAATCGGTGCATTTTATCACCGCTGCCTGGCCGCAGTCGCCTCCGTGTCACCGCAACCCCCCCTTCCCGGTACAAGATGGCGGCCCCCACTCCGCTGCTGGCAGGTCAGTTCCTCTGCTTCACTGTGTTATAGTCCCGTGTCTCGCTGCTTGTTTCACTGTAAAACCCCACCGAACTAATTGCTGCAATGAGGACTTGCAGTAAATTATGTTCATGCGGTGAATCTGGCCGGATTTTCCGGAACGCTCCCGCTATGCGTGGCGCCGTCCACATGTAGCACAACTCCGCTGCACTCCTGCTGAATACAATCAAATTCACATACAAATTCAACCGCAGGCTGTTTGCTTAAGTACAGTTTAAAGTCCTTAAAACACCAACACGTTTATCCATATAAAATGAACGCCTGTGGGAGAATGATGACATTAAAATCAGCCGCCGCCTTTTTAGTTTGGTTGAAATGTGCGTAAAAGATAAAGGCTGCGCTGAACTTTTACGCAGGTTTCCGTATCCGCCTGTGGTCAGTCTGCTAGGTAACAACAGATTCACTCAGTGCATTTACAGTAGTTTTACGCCTAAAGTAACATGTTTTAATGAACATTTCCTGTCTGACAGTCCGCGGGTCGAGCGGGACATTTCTACGCTGCGGCCCCCCCACCTGTGCACAGACATCATCCTTCCAAAGGTGCATCCTGTCATTTTAAGCTTTCTGTTTGTGTACACGTGCTATTACATGAATTAACTCCTGCAATTTATGCAGGTATTTTACTTCCAAAAACTGCCGGAAGTCATTTGGATTATTTTGTTTAATTCCAGGGACACAAAGAAAAGCAAATACATTGCTTTCAGTAAGGATGGCTCTTTATTCGGCTGGTGTAATGGAGAGAAGTAAGGAATGTGATGTTTCATAACAGTCTTGTATTGGGTGCAGGATGCGGATAAATTGTAGACACAGTACACAGTGTTTTATGGAATCGTGTCACATGATCTCCATCCCGCAGGGTCAACGTTGTCAAGGTTGCCGATGGCACATTTCTTCATTCGCTCGACCTTCCCAAGACGGCCATGTTGGACTTCTCGCCTCTCGGTTCTGCGCTGGTGACATGGCAGCCCTATGCCAGTAGGTACCTTGAGACGTGCCAGTATGCCACAGCTGAGCTGAGGTTCAGATGGCTTCATAGAGTCCTGCCACAACTACTGTGCCTCTGCTCTGCCTCCTAGAAGCTCATTGTGATGGTTCTTCTCTCAGAAACCCAGGACCACCCACAGGGAGAACCTAACCTGCAGCTATGGAACCTACATACTGGGGCCATACTCAAGTCCTTTTACCAGAAGAAGGCCCAGGGCTGGTGCGTGCTACTCAGGCAGCTAGCCAAGGGGGTGTGGACTTAAGGCTGATTTACACTTCTGATTGGAATCTATGCTGTAGATAGCCACATAGCCTACGATGTAGCCTGACACCTGTAGTTACGTTTCTGGGGAGGTGTGCATCGGGCTATGGTGTAGCGTACGAGACTATGAGGCTACCTGCGGCGCAGATTCTATGCGGAAGTATGAATCGGCCTTTACTGTAACACTTGCTGATGTGAGTCCTTGACAGTGTGAGCTGTAGGGTCTTTCTGGAGTTTAACTGCTATGTGGCTGTAAGTCAGTGTGGCCAGCGTAAATCAGCCAGCGTTCAGTACAGATATCCTTTGCAGTCTACCTGCAGTGGGTTTGTGTCACGGGCCTCAGTGCTCATCGGCATGGTAACGCCTCACCGCCTCTGTTACGTGCGTTCTCAGGTGTCCCAGCTGGTCGGATGACGAAAGCATCGCCGTCCGGAATGTCAACAACGAGCTGCACTTCTTTGAGAACAACGCCTTCGGTGGGCCTCTTTGCTAGCGTGCTGACCAGAGAGCTTCTTCGGGGCATCATGCGTGCGTATTCCGCCATGAACTGCCCACATCTTCCTATGTAAGGAGCTACTTCCTGTTTTCCAGATAATATCGCCAACAAGCTTCACCTACAGAAGGTGTCTGACTTCGCCCTGTCTCCCGGACCCCAGCCCAGCAAGGTCCTGGCACTGCACCACTCATGTTATCAATCTGTTCATTTCCGTGGCGGCTGTGGTGACACGACTAACATGAATCAATGTATTGCCACTCAAGGTTGCTGTCTATGTCCCAGGAAGCAAGGGCACCCCCTCGTTTGTCCGTCTCTACCAATACCCCAATTTTGGGGGGCCGTCCTCCGCCCTGGCAAACAGAAGCTTCTTCAAGGCAGACAAAGTGACACTATTGTGGAACAAGAAAGGTACGCTAAAGCTGGACTGTGTGTTAATGATGTGTTTGGAGAGTGTGTTGGTACAGTACATGTAAGAAAGAGGCAGAGCATATAGGACTGTTTAAAAGTTGTAGGTATGGAAAAACTGTGTAAAACTAATTATACCTCGCTGGATCCTGGCCAATATTTAGCTTCAGGAATCAGGCCCACTGATCAATCCCATGATGCATGTAGGCAGTCATTTGTATGAGGTGTCACATACCATGTGATCCTTTCCCAGCGACGGCAGTGCTGGTGACGGCCAGCACGGAGGTGGACAAAACGGGTGCCTCCTACTACGGGGAGCAGACCCTGCACTACCTGGCCGTTAGCGGGGAGAGCGCCGTTGTGCAGCTGCGTGAGTCCTGTTGCCATCACAAAGTTCTGGCAGAGTTTCAACAATTAATGTGTATGAATCATAGATGAGCAGTTGTAAAAGGTTTAAGATGAACATTGTTTAAAAGCAGTGTCTGACCTTTCTTCTTCAAAGTGTGATTTATTGGCATGACTGAAGCACTCCTGTGTTGCCAGGGTGACACAAGCTTTATACTAAAGCTACACAGCAGAATGTACAGCAGGGAAATCCCCTTCTCTGTACAGCTCCTTTCCTCAGCCTTCCTGTCTGTTGTCTAATTCATGGGTTTCCCAAATTGTTCAGCCCATGACCCCTAAAATGTGTGGCAGAGACTTGCGACCACTATTTTATTGATTGGGGGAAGGGAGTTCCTTCTTGGTAGATTTTACCGATTGGCGTGGGGTCCCTCTCAGTAGATTTATCGCAATCGACCTAATATCTAATATCTAATTTTTTATAAACATATTCGGGAAATTATCTGCCCACAGCCTCCACTTTGGGCACCCCTGGCCTGACTGGTTGACCTGCACGTTTCACAGTCTGTTGGATTGTCGAAGGATGTTGCATTGAGTTGTTAACTGGACCACCTGCTGTTCTTAACTTAGCAGGCCAGGAATTTGATTCAGGAGATGCAGATGGTGATGCTGGATGCTGGCAGGTTAAATGGTGGTGATGGATTAAGACCGACGGTGAAATCACCTGGCTTCTCTCCTCTCTCCCGGTCAGCGAAGAACGGACCCATCTACGACGTGACCTGGAGTCCCAACTCCACGGAGTTCTGCGTTGTGTATGGCTTCATGCCGGCGAAGACCACCATCTTTAACCTCAGTTGCAGCCCCGTGTTTGACTTTGGCACAGGGCCCCGGAACGCGGCCTTCTACAGCCCCCAGGGCCACCTGCTGGTGCTTGCCGGCTTTGGGAACCTGCGTGGGCAGATGGAGGTCTGGGATGTCAAAAAGTTCAAACAAGTGTCCAAGCCCCAGGCAGCCGACGCCACCCACTTCTCCTGGTGCCCCGATGGTGAGCACATCGTCACGGCGACCTGCTCCCCTCGACTCCGCGTCTGTAACGGCTACCGGATCTGGCACTACTCGGGGGCCGTCCTGTACCAGGAGCAGGTACCGGAGGGGGAGGAGCTGTGGGAGGTGCAGTGGCAGCCCTTTCCGGAAGGCACCTTCCCCGAGAGGCCGGTCCGCTACCAGGCGGTTCCCAGCGAGCTGGGCAGTGCGGAGCCCAAGCCCGCACAGGCGTATCGCCCGCCCGCACTCCGTAACCAGCCTGCCAGTCCCATCACCAAGCTGGTGAGTAACCAAATTACTTGCTCCAGGTGAACGTACTGAGAAAGTCAGGGTCAGATCAGGTCTCAATTCTGGCTTTACTATCCAAATAATTACCAGAACCGTTGGGGCTTGGAAGATGGACCTAGGAAGAGGATTAAATATAAAAATCAGATATTTTGTAGGACCAAAAGCTCTCTCATATGATGGCTGTACCTAAGACGTATTTCAGTGTAGTTTTGTGTGAATGACGCTCCCCTGTCTGCCAGCATGAAGAAGAACCACCACAGAACCTCAAACCAGGTTCTGCTGGAGACAAGCCACTGTCCAAGACTGCTCTGAAGAACCAGAGGAAGCGGGAGGCCAAGAAAGCCGCCAAGCAGGTCAGGCAATTCGCTGTGTCCTGCGCTCTGCTCCGCTCGCTGGAAGTCCGTGCATCTCTCACTGCCGGCTCGTTCGTTTTCTTGTAGGAGATGAAGTCGGATGCTTCTGAAGAGCCTGTGGATGCTGCTCCAGCTGACCCTGCCCCAAACCGGCCCACTCCAACCTCTGGAGATCCTGAAACTGACAAGAAGATAAGGAACCTCAGGAAGGTCAGCTGATCCCACATCAACGTGGCATCTCTGATGACACCTGTTGAGGCTCGGGTGTGATGTGCCAAGTTTTTCAATTCACAGAAGCTGAAGGCCATTGAGCAGCTGAAGGACCAACAGGCAGCTGGCAAACCTCTGCAGAAGAACCAGGTGAAGCTCACTTATTTCCATTTGCTTTCTCTTTACACGGTTATATGATATAAAGTGTAGAACCATGTGTAAATACAGTTTTTTAATCGTCAGATTGAAAAGATGAAGATGGAATCCCAGCTGCTGCAAGAGATTGAGAACCTGGAGTTGGGTCTTTAAATGGAATCATGATTCACGGTTAAGGAAATGTCACAAACCGTACTGGACGAATGCTGGTCTTACCCAGCTACCCGCTTTTACCTTTCAGAAATCTGGTGAGAATATTCATTTGTGATAGGCTGGATTTGCTGCCGGTTTGTCTAATTAAACCATAAGTGTTAACCTTAAACACAAGCGGGAGTTTACCTGCCTCACAATGTACAAATGCCTCCACACTGAAAAACAGTAACATGGATTGGTGATATGAGCTGAAGTGTAAGACCATTTATTTTTGCTAAACTGATTAAAAGCAAATGCTATTCAATTTGGGACATCTCCCTTAACAACTTGCTAAATATAATCTGAGATTTGTTCCAGAGCCCAGCAGGAATGGTCCTATCAGACTTACTACAAGGCAATAAAGTTTGCTGGTAAAAAATATTGTAATTTGTGCTTTTGATACTTCATTCTGTCGACACCTTCTGGTTTCAGTGCTGCACGGGGATGAGGAGATGGTACAAGGGTTTACGATACCATATGACACGATCACCGCATAGTCTGCTTGAACCTTTAGGTCAGGGGTGTCAGACTCCAGTCCTGGAGGGCCAGAGCCCTGCACATTTTTGGTTTTCCCCTTATTTAACACACCTGATTCAACTCCTGGCAACTCCTTGTGCTAATTACTGCTCAGCTCTTGAGCCGAATCATTTTTGGTGGAACAGGGAAAGAATTAAACTACGCAGGGCTCTGGCCCTCCAGGACTGGAGTTTGACACCCCTGCTTTAGGTGCTGAAGTGTCAAAGTCCAGTTCAATGTGGTTTTTTTTTCACGGTTCAAGGTACTTTGTCATCAACAGCTGTGTACACGTACATAGCGAGTGATGCAGGAAATATTTGGCTTTACTGTTTTACACTTTTTTCACAAGTAAGATAATATATAAAAATAGTAAGAGAAAACGCGTTGAGATACGTAGACTAAAGTTACATTTCGTAATAAAAGGATGATTCTGTATGCCGAAGACTTCATTTCCCATAAAGCCAGCGTTCGCGTCAGAGCGCTCGAGCGCCCCCGCCTGGCTGTGCCACTGATAATACGCCGTGTGCGGCGGGGAGCGCAGAAGGCGAGACGGCAGTATGGGGAGTCGCTCGTTATCGCTGGTTCTCCTCTTCCTCGGAGGCCTGTTTTTGTACGGAGCTTACTCTGACAGCGGCGGCGTAAAGAAGCTGAAGATGCAGTTCGCCACTGGGCCCCTCCTGAAATTCCAGATCTGGTACGTGACGCGGTTCGGATGGCCGCTGCGGCCCGGTTCCCGGCCACACACAGCCGGCCGATGGCGCTTCAGGTCGATTGGTTAAATAGGTTCCAGCGGGGTCCCGATCTCTCCGTGCCTGGTCGGGTGGGGGAGGGCCGCCGTAACGCTGGAGTGCTGTTCTTAGGCCTCCAGCAGCTTTGTCGGACATCTTGCTTGCTGATAGCCACCTGCTTCCCATTTTTAAATACTTTCTACAAACCTGTAAAACCGCGGTGGGGGCGCTGAGTAACTCGATGGCGACGCCGGGCTCCTGTGTCTCGGAGGCCGGCGGACCGCCATGACGCAGCCCGGTGCAGAAGCCCCGCCTGGGTGGCCGTAGACCCGCCGTCGCCCCAGACGCCCATTTCCCGGCAGTGCCGTCTGATGTTAACCTTATAATCTTTTGCCTTTGGGTGTTTATTTGCTACCATTTCCTACTTTCGCTGGGATCAGAGTTAAATAGGTGCCATTACGGCTCTTTTGGGGTGTTTACTGTGTACTGTGTGCCATTTTGGCTCTTTCCCCGGGAGTTCGGGGTCAGCTGGATGCCATTTTTCCATCGCCCTCCTCACACTCCGAATCGCACCTCCCGGTGGGTGAGCAGCTCCTTTGCATAGCACAGCTTAACTTTTTACTCATGCCCAGTTGCCCAATAACTTGGGTGTAAAGTTACGTAAATTAATCTGCGAGGAGATTTTCTCGGGCATGGTGTCAGATATACCTGCACGTTTGTCTTGCTTGACTGGTTCACTTAGCAGTCAGTCATACGCACTGAATGTACGGTGCGCCATATTCATACTTTCACTGCCGTGCGCTTTATTGCCTTGACAGTCTTCACATCAGGGTCTGATTCATTGAGTGGCTGATGCTGCCTCCACTTGCGAGTGATGTGTGCATCTGTACGTTGCCAACTCTCACCCATCCAGAGTGACACGCTTTCAGATTCTCACGTCAGAAATCTTACGCCAAATCTATGTTATTCCATTATAAGCCTACAATTGGATGCATCAGAAACGTTGGGGTAGTTTGCAAACCCTACAGACTATTTACAACGTAATCAAACTGTTACATGCATGTAAATGCGTGTGCAGGCTTGTCTCGAATTGAACATCTCACTCCTGCCAGCTGATCAGTTGGCAACTCTGCTTCTGTGAAAGGGAATGTGGTTTATCTTGTTGCTGATATCCCTTTTCTCCCACACACTACCCCAATGCAGCGTTTCCTGAGGGTACAAGCGGGTGTTTGAGGAGTACACGCGGGTTCTTAACCAGCGTTACCCAGACATCCGCATTGAAGGAGAGAGCTACCTGCCACTACCCATTTACCGGTAAGAAACCCCTCATTCACTGCCGCTCTTTGTGGGCTGTGATCAGAAGATGGGGCGGCTGAGTATTAACGTGAATCAGTTAGCGCTTTTTATTCTAGTATTCATCAGATAATCAAATGCCCAGATATCCTGCATTCTGTGTATAACAACCAGTAAACCCACCTAGACGAGTGTTTGGTGTTTTAAGTGTAAGAAACTTCAGGTGTAAGAGTTTCATAATTTGATGTGCAGAGTTTGCCTTGTGTACAACCGAATGCTGATATGCTCTCCCACTGCTACGGTGTAGTCATGTGACAGCTTTTTTTTTTTTTTGTCACTCAGCCACATAGCTTCCTTCCTGTCCATCTTCAAGCTCGCCGTGATTGGGCTCATTATTCTGGGCAAGGATCCATTTGTGTTCTTTGGTATGCAAACCCCTAGACTCTGGGTCTGGGGACAGGAGAATAAGGTAAGGTCACAGAGAAAGGAGAGAATGGGGTTATTACACAGGCTGAGTTTTTGTAGACCTTTGTTGTTCTGCTGGTATACAGCTGAGCCCCCTCAGGGAAAGCTGAACAGTCTATTCTGCCTGTTGCGTGGGAGCATGTTTCTTCACTAATTATGTCCAAGGGAAATCTTTGAAGCTTACTTGTTGCCTAGGGAGCATGTGTCCAAGACCCAGAGTGGTCATGCGCGATGTTCACTGCTTTGACATCCGTTCCTTGGTCTATTGCTGCAGCAATAGAGCTTGTTGCAGTTTCTGGAGCAAATTTATCTTTAACTTTTCATGTTATTTATATAGCGGGAGAGGTCTCTAAATATTAACCTTTTTTGTTTTTTCTTCTCTCCCTACTGCCAGATCTATGCTTGCATGATGGTCTTCTTCCTCAGCAATATGATTGAGAACCAGTGTATGTCTACAGGAGCTTTTGAAATCACGTTAAATGGTAAGGTTTTGTTTTTTTTTTAAGAGAACTTTGGGATGTGGGAAAATTGACCTTAACTGACTCATTCCTGACTTTAAACAGAGGATGGGTATTTAAAAGTGTGGTCCTGTAGCCACTAAAGATAGGAATGTGTTTGAGATCCGGAGGTGCGGGCAGGCATTTCTTTGTCTTGAACCCACGGTGGATTTATAATTAAAAAATGCAAACGTTTTCATTGCATTTTGAATGAACTGATGGTATCAGTCTTCTGAGAAGGTAGTGCATGTTTTTTTTTTTCTTCATGTATACGGCTTCATTGTGTAACGCTGACCTCATACTTTGCCTGCAGATGTACCAGTGTGGTCTAAGCTACAGTCAGGCCACTTGCCCTCCATGCAGCAGCTGGTCCAGATCCTAGACAATGAAATGAAGTTGAACGTGCATATGGATTCCCTTCCGCACCAGCGCTCCTAACGGCCCCTTGTCCCCGTCTGCAGTCTGAGACCCCCCTGTATGGCCACATCATATGCCTTGCATGTTTCTCTAGTAATGAGATGTCAGTATTGTGTAGAAAAGTGTCTTGTTGTGGTGTTGCAGGTTTGAGGTGAGCATGTCCCCTGGCTGAGGACCGACACCGATGAAGGTCTGTGCTGAAGGCAGGATGACTGCTAGTGCAGGCTGGAAGCCCCCGTCATTCCTCTGAGCCTCTAGACAAGCCCCCTGCAGCAGGCTGGGATCTGTGGCAGCCAGACAGTCTTAACTGTAGTTTTTTTTGTGCAGTTTTTAAATGCAGAATCCATTTTATGTTTTGAGCCGAAATATAGCTTAAGGTCAGTGGCAGTTGTATTTTACATTTGATTCAGCAAGAATAAAAGTGACATCATACAAGCATTTAACATTAATTTAATTTCTGAGCTACTGTAATTTTATATTTCTTTTTATAGCAAAAAAGAGGAACTTAAGTGATATTAAAGTGGATTACATATAATTGGATACCTGTGTGGTGTCAATTTTTAGATAGATTTTGCCACAATCACAATTTTAAGTATTTGAGCTGTTAAATCAAAGAAGACCACACATAACACAACTGCTAGATTGTAAATAAAAGGTTAGCAAACCAGTTAAGCACACTGCCCACTCATATTTTAAACCTAATTGCCAATTTAATGTCTCCGCTTTACGGTATTTGAAAACAAATGAGTCGTTGAATCTAACGTGTTGTGTCGGCGTCAGGGGATTTCTTCTTGTATGGACTGGTGACAGAATTTGCTAAGTAAAGGCCAGCAGTGCTGCCTTCTAAAAGATTTAGTGAAGTTGTTAGCTTACATTAAATTCCTTCAAAAAATAAATCGTTTCACTTCCGCATGATGTGAGATTTTCCAACTTCAGCATGGAAGCATGATAACTGGCGCACTTCTGGGATTCCCCGGAAGTACCGCCCCATCGGCGGCGAGCGACCAATGAACTGAGGACATTTCTCTCGCGATCTGAGGCTATGGCGCACGTGTTTCCTGCGTCCGCTTTAAGTCTGTTGGTGGGATGCGTCTGTAGTAGTCTTATTAAACTTTCTCTTACGTATTTAGTTATCCGGCATTATGTTAATAATTATGCCGTGTGAAGGTACTGCATGTCTGATGGTGTAGCGCATTTTCGGCTGAATTACCTCTTGTTATATTCAAAGCAACTACTTTTAGTTGATTGTAAATCGTTCGTTTATGAAAGTGGGGAATCAGTGTCCCGTTAACCGCATGCTTGCATGTAAGCGCTAAGCTTTAATATATACCTGCAGAGGTCCGATAAACAGCCATGGCCGCCGCTCGGGGAGGAGTTGCGGGGGGCGATCCCGCTTCGAATTCAGGGACCGTCGCTATCTGTTTGTGCGAGTCCACTCCTTTGCTGTGGCGGGCCGGAGACGTGAGGACCGCACGGGAGACCGGCGTGGTGGGAACTCTGGTGGGCTCGTTAGCGCGGCAGCCTCGCCAAAATTGCCGACTGGGAAGGCCACTGGAGCTTCTACAGGAAGAAGCGCGGCTGCTGGCCGACACGGGGCGAGCTGTGCTTCTCTCCTCGACGCGCCCGAAGGTGGGTAACAACAGCAGCCGGAAAGTGTCCGCCGGGGTCTGGAATCCGCAGCAGTGCTACTGGCCCGTGTGAGATGCGTAGCATGCTGACAGATCCTTATGCTCAGAGCACAGGTATGGCCAACCCCGTGCTGGTGCAACAGTACCAGGAGCAGATGGACCAAAGCTATTCTGAGCAAAGTCAACTGGCACAACAGGACAAGAAGGCCGTGCTGCAGAGGGTTATGGCGGATAAGAAGCAAGGTGAGGAGGTGGGCCCTGATGCTGTTTCTACTTAGTGTTATTGATATCGCTTGCACTGGGACTCTGTTCAGCGTCATCCTAAGATGAGATCCCATGTTTATGATTCTGATCAGTGTGAGTGGTAAAATAGTGTGGTTTCCAGTACATTTTAGTCCTCAGTAATCACTTCAGACTTAAAATATTATTAAAGCCAGGTTCAGTGATGGGTGAACAGGGATCACATGACCTGTGTGTCAGTAAGGGTTATAGATTATAGTTATTTGGCAAATCCTGTTGGCAGCTCATTACTGTGATACAGAGATCAGATGCGAGAACTTCAACCTGATGTTAAAGTTTCGTTGCTCATACTGTGTAATGTCCTGTGCGGAAAGGAGTAACGGTGGGAAGTCTTGACTCCTAAATGCAGGGCCACGTCCAGGGTCGTCAGAACAGTGTCTATGCTTTGGTCAATGATGGTAATTTTCTGAAGGGAATCAGTGTTTTGCCATACCATCACTGTGATGTCTGACTGGCTTGGTCCCTGCCGCCCCCCAGGCAATACACAGAGTGAGCAAGCCTTTCAGGACCGGTTGCTGGCCATCGACCACAGTTTCACTTTCCCGCGTGCTGCCATGGCTGTTCAGCTGAGCACCGCCCGGGCCGGTCTGAGCTATGACCCGGAGGAGCTGCACTTCCTGGCTGCCGACTCGCTGAAGCCTCGGGATGAGCGACAGGAAGCTCGCTACCGTGTCTTCAGAGACCTGAGGCGGCAGGGCTTCTACCTCACCTCCGCTGGGAAGTTTGGCGGGGATTACCTGGTGTATCCTGGTTGGTGTCCTGGACCTGTGAATTTGGGGGGGGGTCACTATATCCCTTCTGCTCTGACCACCTACCTGTCCCTCAGGTGACCCTCTATGCTTCCACGCCCATTTCATTTCAATATGCCTTCCCATGGATGAGGCCCTGCCGATGTGTGACCTCCTGGCCCTGTCCCGCTTGGGTGCCAACGTGAAGAAGACCGTCCTGCTGTGCTCCCCTGGGGCTGAGCCGGAGGTGGTGCTATATACATCCCTGCAGTGGAGTGGGATGGTGTAAACCCCACGCAGCTGTACTATGGCCCTGATCTCTCCATAGACATTTACAATGGCAAAAAGGCCGATAATCAATAAAATATTTATTTATGGCAAATTAATGGATGGAAACTTTAATTCCCGGTACAAAACATGTGCTGTAGAAGGAAGTTGGGAACAGGGAGGGAAACCAGACGGGCCTCTCAGGGGCAGCAGGCAGAGACTGTGACGTTGATGCCCAGGTTGCCGTTGTCTGCGAACAGGTGGGCGACGGCCGTGTCGAACACCAGGCAGTCGCTGTTCATGATGGCGGAGGCAACGCCATCATGGATGGAGTGCGGTGTGGCCTCCCAGGTGAGCCGGCGCCGGTGCCCGTTGAGCTCGAGCCGGTAGGCAAAGCCCTCGGCCTGCTTGCGGGTGCCGATCAGCAGCACGACGGCGAAGAACTGCTGGTGGCCCTCGTAGCGCTCCTGTTTCTCCAGCACCAGCATGAAGTGGCGTCCGAAGCAGGACTGCATCATGACCCAGTCCACGGCGCCCGGCAGGGTGATGTCCGTGGCCAGGAAGACGATGTCCTCGCCCTGCAGCGTGGTGATGGACTTGTGCTGGTGCATCAGGTGGGGCATGACCGCGTCCAGTGAGCCCTGCCACTTGCAGGACGCTCCAGGGCAGGGGCAGGAATAGGGCCGGAACTCGCACACCTCCTCGTGCTCTGGCTTCTCAGTGTGAGGAAGTGTCAGCACACATCCGGTGGAGGCAAACTGACCACAGAGGGAGAGTAGGCAATTTAGACACACTTCATATAGCAAAGGCACGGAATATACATTTGGAACCCTAACCTTAAATGCTTTATAGACAATAAAGCACATCAAAAACTTTTGTCCCTGCAATATGGATGACATTAATCAAGATGACATTTCTATAGTGTATAAAATAAGTCTTCAGAAATCACAACTGCTTCATACAAAGCCTGTTTGGTCCATCTGGTCTGACCTGGACCCTTGATCCAGAGTCCTACACCAACGGGTCTCGCATATTTACGCGGAGCTTGGTGTAGTAAACTAGCATCAGACAGCCGGACAGTGCATGCCGATTGCATTTTGTAGTCCGGGATTCAGATGTGATAATAGTGAAATGCGGAGATGGGTGGTAGCCGCTGAATTAACGCCGAGCCCTTAGCGATGGATGCCGCGGTTACCGGCTGCCTGGACTCCGGTCCCTGCGCGCTACGGTACCTTGCAGGGAAACAGCAGTGTGGACGCCACCTTCTCCATGGCCAGGTTCCGGATGCTCGGGGTGAGTGTCCCCCTGCACGTCGGACAGCAGGTTACCTTCTGCCGGCATTGGCCGCAAACCAGATGCCCCGCCTGGCACTGCAGGATCGGAGGCAGGACGTAGTCGAAGCACACCGGGCACTCGAACAGGGAGGTAAGTTCGTGGTGCTGCCCGGGGCTGACGGCGACCGCTGCGGGGAGAGCTGCGCAGGGCCGCACCGAGGCCGCCCCGGGAGCCGTGGGAGCGCCGTGCTGCGCTTTGGCGCCGGTCTTAGCGGCGCCGGGGCCGGTAGAGGACGGCCGGCTCATCGCCGCCCGGTCAGTCGGCAGCAGCAGTTCCTCCAGATGACGGTGGTGTCCTCCTCGCTAATGCTCGGTACCGACACGCATGGCTCTGTCGCAGCGAGCACACCCGCCGACTGGCTGCTGCGAGCCGCCGGTTCAGGCACGATCGGTCCTGAACCCCTCCGAGATGTGGCCTCCTTAAAACGACGCAGTGTCCCACAGCATCACCTGCTTCGTTTTACTGCCCGCCGCAAATAAAAGGTGCTGATCCGCTCTCTGCGCTAAGAGCAGCCGCTGTCATCCGCCCCTCATTCACACACACGACACGCAGCGGCAAGACAGCGGCGTGCGAACGCCGAAGGAGATTGCAGTGTGTTCCCACCTATTATACTTTGGTTTAACTCTCATAAAACACGGCTTTTTCTTTCTTAATCTGGTAACTTAAGATGCTAGAAACGGTGACAGGTGCAGTTTTTTTCTTTCAAATCTCACTATGAGCCATTTACCTGAAACTTGAGAAATTAAAGTCGGTTCGAATTATTTCATTATTGAAAGATTGTGAAAGAACACAAATGCTCTAAACAGTTTGAATAAACCAGCACTTTGGTAGGAAAGAAATATATTAAATCTACACGATGCAGAAAACTTAATGTTTTGGTCAGTACATCCGTATTACGTATGTAATAAAATGAGCCTCATAAATGAAGGATTTACAATCAACTTAAAGCAGTTGCTTTGAATATAACAAGAGGTAATTCAGCCGAAAATACGCTACACCATCAGACATGCAGTACCTTTACACGGCATAATTATTAACATAATGCCGGATAACTAAATATGTAAGAAAGTGTAATAAGCCTACTACAGACGCACCAAAAGACTTACATACAAATTAGAAAATTACGCTTTAGTGGACAAAATGATTCGTTGCTCAAATGAAACGTTTCAAACGGGCCTGGAAGTTTTAATAGAAACAGAAGAATCCATACTAAATAGAAATAAGACATTACCATCCATACCATTTTTTGTGTTTTCAACTTACAATTGTTGCAATAGACATCTTAAGTAAATATTAAATAGACATTTTTGCCACGTAATCAGTTTTGGGCATTTCAGATCCAGAAAGTACAAATTCAGACCAAGTTTTTGTTTCTACCAGCCACGTGAGTTCTCTTTGATTGGGACACTATGCTCACCTGGTTGGTAGAAACGAAATCTTGGTGTGGATTTGTACTTTCTGGACCTGAAATGCCCAACACTGCACGTGATACTGTAAGCTGTATTCCATACTAGAGCTCAGAAAAAAGGAACCATCCCATTCCAGTCAATAACAGCTCCATCCCATTTGGTCCGGATGGTCATGTCCACCGAGGGGAACTTCTCTTCGGGTTCCCCATGGGTCTCCATAGTCCGAGGGTCCCAGTGATGTGAGTGTGTGTCTGAAATTGTGAAGGTGGAGGGTCAGAGAGGCATGAACAGCAGGGCTGCCAACTTTGGTCAGCTGGCTGAAGTTAAATTTTCAATTCGAGACAAGCCTGCACACGCATGTTACAGCTATTACTGTATTACCATATAGATAGTCTGCAGGGTTTGCAAATTACACCAGCACTTTCGATGTAGCTAATTTTAGGTTTACAACGGAATAATGTAGATTTGGTGTAAGATTTCTTCTGTAAGTGTGAGAGTCTGAAAGAGTGAGAGTCACGCTGGATGCAGGAGAGTTTGGCAGCCCTAGAGCAGGGGAATCCTAGTAGGTGCAGACAGGCGTGTCCCAGTACCTATGGTCAGAATAGCAGTTCTTCTCTGAGAGGGCTGCCCGTTGTAGAAATGCAGCTCAAACAGGTGCTCCGTCCTCCAGTTGGACAGCAGTGCTCGGTTGGGGCTGAAGAGGACGCTGTAGGTCCCATTGATGCAGCACACCCACACGGGTAGCCTGGGGGTCTTCAGCATGCTACCCACCTGGGTGAGTAGGGCCAGAGTACCACATCTCCTAAGCTTCAAGGTTCAAGACCCAGCTCCTGGTAGGTAGCAAAAATGTGGATTGTCTGGCAAGGAGCTCAGAGGGAACAATAATATGGGCCGGCTGCGGGTCCCCGAGGACCGGAAACGGTTTTATAGGATCGTATGTGACTCAGTGTGAAGCTCAACAAGGGCCTAACTTTGGGTTGAACATTGTGGGGGTTGAGGGCTCCACCCATTTAGGGGGGATCCAGGGGGTTGTATTGGCTGCTTTTGATTATACCCCCCCACCCCCATGATTTATACCCATGGACCTCGGTTGCCTGTTAGCCTTGCTAGCTTAGTGCTCAGGCATACAGAGTACAGATCTGTACCTGAGGTAGGGGGGTTTGTGGCCAGTTTTCCCAGCTCCAGTGGAGATATCCCACGTCACTGCGTGCCAGAACCCCCCGCATGGGCTGCAGCAGTGGTGCCCCAGCCTCGTCAAACTGCACGGTGCCATTAAACACATTGGGACTCGCTCGGCCTGTAAGCAGGAGGTTCAGTAGAGCCTGGGACATAGGGGAGAGAGCCCCAGCATTGGTGCGAAGCAGAATTGGTGGTTTTTATAAATACAGATGTCAATTAAGCAAGCAGGTACCATTTCCCCACAGGAAGCAGAGCAGTAGAACACCAGCACAGTGCAATACCCAATATGCTCCTCGCTGCCGTTGGAATATGAACACAGTTAAGGACAGTTTTATCCACCACAATTCCAGTCAATGGGTTTGCCCCCTAGGTGAGGTAAAGATCTCTGTGGCATTAACAGGTGAGGACCTCAGTGTCTAAACACAGGGAGGTGTTTGTTCTGTATTAGTATTATTTCATGTATTTGTGACTTATTATGCTATAATGCTTTGGCAATACAAATGATTGTAATGCACAATAACAGAAAGTGGTGATATTGGAGTCAAAATATTATGTGGATTTAATTTTGCAGAGCAGAGGCCCAAAAATGTCATCTTCAGTTTTGTAAGAGTACACAGCAGTACGGAAAGTTCTGAGAAAAGCTTTGGCCCACTTGTACTATGATGTCATGCAGGAAGGGGAAGGAGGTGCCAGGCAGCTCAGAGACACACACGCACGCACGCACGCACACACACACAGGTTGCCCACAAGATGAGTCATGAGTCATAACTTGACGGTTTTTCACTATAACACTACATTTCATGATGGTTAATGTACACTAACTTCTTCATGATAAGCAGAGTCATGTGATACACAGCCATGGAAAAAATTGAGTGCACTGTATATTTTTAAATCTGCATTTTTAAATCCTGGTTAAATCCTGGTTCTGCTGGCAGAAGGGTACTCTGAGCAGTAGGCTGCTTCCAGGCTCAAAGTTTCTAAGACAGCAATACACAAGAATAAGGTTAAGCAGGAGACACTGAGGAATGACCAGAAACCAGCCAGGTAGAGGGTGGAAGAGAGAGTTTCTAATGCCAGAGATGACCGTCAACTTATCCAACAGTTTCTCATGAATCAGATGATGACATCAAGGACTCTTCAAAAGGAATGGGAAACATTAAGTGCTGGTGCGAAGTGCACTGCTAGGACTGTTCGCATCAGGCTCCTAGCAGCAGGACTAGAGTCCCATAAAGCAAGGAAGAAGCCCTTCATTAATGAGAAACAGAGAAAAACCAGGCCGCAGTTTGCAAAAAAAACCAATAGATTATTCAGACGCACACCAATAAATTCAGAAATGAGTGGAACAAAAAACTGTGCTGTGGCCTCCTAGTTTTTTTCCACGGCTGTATTCCTCGCACTTTCAGTGCCCCATCAAACAGCCAAGTCTAATGTGACAATTTGCATGAAAATTTCTCTCAGGAAAACTCCCATGAACCTCTGCTGAACTGGCCGGACCACAACTTTTACATCAGTGGTTGTCCCGATTACTGTGGAATATGAGCAGCCAATGAGCACTAGCTACTGCATGCTTACCTGGTGACACACAAAGTTTCCCTGACTGAGATTTAAGAGGTGTGAGGTGGTTGAATCAAGGTCATCTTTTAACCTTTAAGGAAATTTAAAAAACAGTTGTTAGCTCCTTCAGTTAGCTGTTCATTCTTGTACCAGAGTGAATTTTAAAGTGCAGGCTGGTCCCAGTGCTGCAGATACTCAGGTAAAACTTGGAACTGGGCCAGTAATTTCCCCTCCCTCCACCCATTTCCACAGGCTGATTTGGGAAGGGGGTGGCGGGTACCTGTGCATGGTCCTGGAGAAGACAAGACTATAGAGGAACAGGATGACACCATGGCTACCCTCCTCCTGAAACTACACATAGGCAGCCGGAAAAACATTAACAGCATGAACATAGCTGTGCATAAAATGGAAGAGAACAGGCACCTACAAAGAACACTTGTACAATGTACAGTACCATGCAAAAGTCTTCCGCAGTGAAAAGAAATATTTAAAGCTGTTTATTTGGGTAGTAAGTGCACTTTTGTTTAGAACAAAAAACACAATTTAGCATTAGAAGATATATATGCAAATTAAAAATAACACAGTAAAAACTAGTAAGAATTTCTTCTGTTCTCCAAAAAGTTACTGATATCTAGTTGGATGGCTAGATAGTTCCCAAACCTATCCTCTCTTCCCCTCTCCTCTCCTTAGGGGCTGCACAGCCATTCCATGTTTTTATTAAGATTCACCACTAGCTCATTTAAATAATTGATTTAATTAGTTAAGAAAAGACAGTGAGATGTTTATTAGCTATGCAAGGTGTGGTAGTGGTTGAGTCATAAAATACACGGGTTTTCTAAATGGTTGCTGCAGATACTGGGGTCATTTTAGGAGATGTTTTGGAACGGCTAAGCTGACACTTTGACAGGCATAATAGCATAATTTTACACCAGCAAGAAGATCATTTAAACATCATTTACTTTGGCTGCCAAAGACTTTTGCACAGTACTGTACCTGTATGTTTGTGAGGCAATGAATCATTAATACCCATAAATAAACTACTGTCAATGCAATAAAGACTATCAATGCCAAAAAGTGGGTTGAGGACTTAAGTACTATGAAGTATATTGTAGTATACACTGTTTATTTTTTTACTCACACACTGTATGTGTTCATAGATGAATTTCCACATATCTTCTTTTCTGTTGAAGCTAAAAATGTGCAGCTGTAAAATAAATGATGATAAAAAAAACACACCAAACCATCAAATATCTAATTAATGAATTGTAAAAAAGAAAGACCTCCAGAACAGTTTTGTGTGCACAGTGTGTTCCTACGGCTTTGAGTACATAGTGTCAATTCGGTAGGCAAAGCGTGTACCTATGCTCAGCTCTGTAGGCATAGCCTATACCTATGGTCAGCTCTGTGGGCACAATGGGTACCTATGGTCAGCTCTGTGGGCATAGCGTGTAGGTACGGTCAGCTCTGTGGGCATAGCGTGTAGGTACAGTCAGCTCTGTGGGCATAGCGTGTACCTATGGTCAGCTCTGTGGGCATAGCGTGTACCTATGGTCAGCTCTGTGGGCTTAGAGTATACGCATGGTCAGCTCTGTAGGCATAGCGTGTACCTACGGTCAGCTCTGTGGGCATAGTGTGTACCTACGGTCAGCTCTGTGGGCATAGCGTGTACGCACGGTCAGCTCTGTGAGCATAGCACATACCTGCACCTAGCTCCATGCATGTGGCATGTACCTAGGCCTTGCTCCGTGAGCGTGGCATACTTGCCCTTTCAGTGATGCTGTCCAGCTGATGTCCCGGCAGGGTGAAAAAGCTGGGCACGGAGGTTACCAGGGTAACAGCGGAAGCCTGCTCCTCCCCTGCCGTCCACAGGATGTCGGAGAGAGCGGACGCCAAGACTCGCTCCTGCTCCTTGTCCCCCAGGCTGTTTTCACACATACACACTGTGGTGTGACTCAGGTGTTCTTCTTGCTGCTATGACTGCCACACCTGGCCCATTCCTCACCTGTGCAGCGGGTTGCTATTGGATTGACTTTGGCAGCTGAACAGCAGGGACTTGATGATATTGGCCTGGACCACCATCTGAACGGCTCCAGGTCCAACCTGCAAATAGTTGCTACTGGTTGCTGACTCATCATCCTCAGCTATGTGCCCTTCTTTTAAATCCCTTAGGCGGAATTACCATTTTACTGACTCTTTATAAGAGGTTTGTAGGAAAGTGCCACCAGATGCTTTTTTCGATTTTTTTTTATCGAAGGTAATTTTAGGCATCTTATTTCGATTTTTAAACTTTTTGTAGCGTTTTATAGTTATGAAGTTTTGCATTTTTGGTTCTTCATGCTGTTTTAAAACCCATTTAATTTCACCATGAGTATAGCCCAAGTTGCTGGCATGGCATTAAGAATCAACATAACCAATCAGTCAGTCAATCAGCCAATCAATCATCAGGTATTTAATCGGGTCAGGTCAGGTCAGGTCAGGGAGCATGCACTGGTACAGCATATTGCCGCCACCCCACATGACCAAACATCTCGGGGTCCTGGTTGGACTCCCCCCAAGCGACATGCAGTCTAGTCCTACCCTCTGGAAATGGCCATCTATCTGCCGCAGCCAGGTGTTACGTGGGTGTCCCGTTGGCCTGGTCCAGCCACTTGGGTCCTCATCAGTGAAACACGACACCTGGCCGTAGTGTTGTAACTGATGCTTTCCACAATGCAGGTAATGTGCCTCATTCGGGACTCCCTGAGCAACTGCTTATTCGACACAAAGTCTAAACAGACATACCCAAGGACAAGGACAAGGACAAGGATCGAGGAGCCCAGTCTTCGGCCCAGGTCACTGGATGGCTTTCATGTCTCGCAGCCAAATAGTAAAACTTGGAGCACCAGAACTCAAAAGATTCTAAAGACCTTCGTCCTCTTACAAAGATATGTGGAGGGCCACACACCCCTTACCAGCAACCTCATGACCCCCCTGCTCTCCCATTCCATCTACTGACTTCATATGAAGAGTCACCAGAAACATGAATGTCGCTGCCAAGGTAAGTGAACCTCTTGATGAGGTCAACATTCTCTCCGCAGAGAGACACTGCTGATGGCTCAGCTCAAGAGGTCATTAACAGCCTGGATCTTGGTTTTAATCCAGGACACTCGCAAACCCAGACACTCAGACTCCTCGCTCAGTCTCTTGAAAGCCCTGGTCAGAGCCTCTGTCGACTCTGTGAAGATCACAGCATCGTCGGCAAAGTTAAAAATAGAGAATCTTTCCTTACCAACACATGCCCCACAGCCACTGGACCACGTGACCCTGCCCAGCATCCAGTCCATGCAAGTACTGAACAGAGTAGGAACAAGAACACACCCCTGATGAACTCCAGAAACAACTGGGAAGAACAGAGGTTCTGCCTCCACCCTGCAGAGCACTCACAGTACTGGTGTACAGCCTAGCTATGATATCCAGCAGGTTCAGGGGATCCCACAAAGTCTCAGGATGTCCCGCAGGGGAGCTCGATCAACTGAGTCAAATGCTTTATGAAAATCGACAAAGGCTGCAAAGAAACTCTGCCGATAGTAGCATTTGTGCTTAATGAGAACCCTCAAGGCCAGGATGCAGTCAATGGTAGACTTCTTAGGCATAAAACCAGACTGCCCCGGTTGCTGGTAGGCAAGCAAGTGGTCACAGATCCTGTTAAGGATGACCCTAGCAAGGACCTTACTCAGCAATGTTATCCCCCTGTAGTTGCACAAGCCAGGTGATCACCCTTTTCAGATAGGAACAACAAGTCCTGTTTCCTAGTCAGTTGGGATGACGCGTGTCTGCCAAATGGAAACAAAGATTGCTTACAATGCTTGGAGGACAGCCTTACCACAAGTTTGGAGAAGTTCATGCTGGATACCACAGATTCCTGCAGCCTTCCCTACCCCCAGATGGTTCACCACCTGTGTACTCTCAGTGAGTTTGGGAGGTTCACAGCTAATCGGAGGATCAGTCTCAAGAACTGCAGACCCAAAGATGTCCAACATCCTAGCTGGAGGATTAGCTTTAAACAGCTGCTCAAAGGGTGTCCTGCAAGATGAAGCACCTCCTTCTGGAAACATCGGCAACACCAACACAACCCTAAGTAACCTTTAGGGCCTTGTCACGGAAGCTCTCCCACATCACATTTAGCAGTCATACCCAAGCCTACAGGTTCCTCACACATGTGATCAGCAGCAGCAGCTCAGGGCCCGGGAACCAGGATCCAGCGACCGCTAGACCTTGACCTTTTGCAAAGTCAAGGAATATGGAGCCACTTTCACCACGGTCGCCAGACTTGTGGGCACTTACATAGTCATGATAACCTGCCCTGTCAATGCCAGTGGTGGCACTGAAGTCACCCATAACCACAGAAGTGCCACCTCGCAGGCACCCATCAACCACCGAGTGAAGTTGCAAATGAGATTTCACTCACCGCGGTCGGAGCATACACTTAGGTAACAGACAAGACACCCAGAAAGTGCATTAATCTGAGTCTCATACTACACTTGTTGAAAGGAGTGACATTGGACACCATCGGGAGGAGCCGATCTGCACAGCAACAACTACTCCCTGAATATGGCAGCCATTATATCTGTACCCACCTACAGATATCTGGCCACTCCTTGGTCTGCGTACCTCAGAGAGTGATGCCACTGAAATGCGGAGTTAATGAACCTACTGCGACCGCAATGGGAGATGGTCATCATGCCGGAGTGATAAGACACTCCACGCGCCTACCCAGATGGGTTGCCTCAGATTAGAACCCAACTGTTGCTGTGCAGCGGCCAATGCCTCAGCATCACACCAGCTCTGATCTCCAACACGCCTGACCCGAATGGCTCTCCAGCGGTTTCCACTACTCTGGGGATGGGGTTCCCAAGCACTTTCCCCCATCCCCTTCATGATGCCAGCAATCTTCCTGTGGGCGGCTACAACAGAGCTACTCCCATGGAGAGCAGAAAAGAGTCCTGTCTGTCGTTTCACAGCTGGGTGAAGTTTTTACGATGGTAGGAGTACCAGTCCTGCTACCAACCCCCAAATTTTTCCTTGCAATTTGGAGGACCACTTATTGGGCCGGATGCAGTTTAACGTTGTACCCAGGACCCAGGAGGTATTTAATGTTATTTATTTTTGTTCTAGACTGCTCAGGGCTACATGGGACATGTGGTAGAGACAACATGGCATCCACACTAATCACTTGGCTCCATGGCGCCCCATACTGGCCTCACTCCCTCAACAGCAGTCTCACAGGATGGCCGACTCACCCTTTCTGCTTGCAGTGCGTAGGAAAGCTCCGAGCACGGCTCCCTGAACCGGAAAACTGATTTCTTCCACTCATAGTTGAAAACATGTAAAGCATTGCCAAATAAAATCTTTCTGAGATCCTATAATAAGAGGACATTAAGAAATTAGGGGAATAACAAATATTAATCGTGAATATATTTTAGCTGCAAGGCATTCAGTAATAAGACAAATAAATCAGTTTAATGTTTCTAAATAAAATGAAACCATTTATATGCCTGTTAGCTTATGCATTTTAGTGGAACATTTCTTTTGTTGATGTCAAGAGCCATATATGGTGTCTAGAGACTAATGATTATGCAGGTTGTGCTTTGTTAAAAGTGTGCACACACACACATGAACACACACTCTTTACAGTTTGGCAGACCTCTTTCTCATGTAGATAGCTCATGAATAAATGAGGGTGTCTCTCGGTGGACTTTGTATAAGGAATGAGGTGGGGTGGGGGGCAGTATACCGCACTGACCAGCAGGTGACAGGTTATGGGCTTGTGTCAAGGACTCACCATGACCTGCTCTGGGCTGGCAGGGACCCCTCCCAGGCTGGGGGAAGCAGCTAAGGTCCGTGGGACCAGGCAGGGAAGGGAGTGCAGTGTGCAGTGGTGCTGGGTGCAGTAAGTGTGTCTGCCTGTGGCATCCTCTCCATCACCTTCCAGTGCAGCCCTCTCAGAAAGCGTCTGGGTGGACAGTCAAGTTATGGTCAGCGGGACACTGACTTTGTGCCTCGCACTGCATTCACACAACTGCAGAGAGCTCAGCACTTATAAGGGCGTGCACACACACACACGCACACCCTGACACACAGGGCAAATAGCGTGATTAGTGAAACCGAATACCTGGGGCAATGAGCAGGAGATCGGGTTCAGTAACGAGAGGCTGTCACACACTGAGGTATACATACATGGCCAGCAGGGGCACTCTTCAGCACATCTGCTGTTATGTCCATCCATTGATCTTTCAACCATTAATCCCTGTTCAGGTCATGAGGAGCCTATCCCTGGCACAACAGGGCACAAGGATGGGGTACACCCTGGTTGGCATGCCAGTCCATCACAGAGCTCATGCACATGCACAATCATACACTGTGTAATTTACAGATGCCAGTAAACCTAACTGAATATCCTTGGACTGCAAGACGAAAACCACACATACAAACTGCACACACAAAAGTGGGATTTGAACCTGCAACCCTGCCTGTGTGAGGCAAAAGCAGTACCCATTGAACCACTACGCCTACCATGTTTGCTATATCACAGTCAAAATACTGATCTTATTGGAAAGCAGTTTTAATTCACAACGTATTTCAGCTACGTTAAAACTTAACCAAATCTAGTACCAGTCTAGTACTACATAAATAGGTTCGTAGATTGGCTGCTCATTTGGGCAGTTATTTTTAGACATCAATTGGTCTTTTTTAATTAAAATTTAATGAATTAGAAGTAATTAAAATCTAAATGTCCTTGGACACAGGAATGGGACATTTAATTTGCGCAGGGTGAGTATAGTGAAAATGGGACGTCTGGCAAAGTGGGACAGCTAAACTTTGCAGTTAGTATACATGTTTAGTAATACTTTATTTTATTTTCTATATAGTGTTCAGTGGGCATTGATGTATTTAGAATGGTATCAAGTTGGGACTCAAGACATTGAGATGATTCTGTAAATGTTTCCGGAAAGCAAATTTTCTGAAAGTGTCCCATTTTAGCAATACTCACCCTACACATAACTACTGGAAAGAAAAATCTGAAGGCACTAATAACAAAGTCTTACCTTTGTGATACAATTCCGCAGTTCCATCCTGAAACGCAAGCGGAGGTCGATGGGCCGTTGAAAAGGAAGAGATACGATTATGTTTTCCTTTACAAGACACGATAGTAATCAGGCCGACTGAATAATTTACTAAGCAGATTCTTGCGCCTGTCGTGAACGTTATCCATAGGAGCTGACTCTGAAACAAGCGATTAAGGGTCATTCATATTTCATCCGTCCGGAGTAGGTACTTTGTGCTGTGTACTCATAGAAACACGAACATCATGGAGTATTTTAAATGTAACTAATGTTCTCATTTACCCGCGATCATTGAAGATTTTTCTCCACTTGACAAGTTCGGATATCTGGCTGAGGATTTCGTCCAGCTCCTCGCTGTCATGCTGAAACCGGTTCTCGGCGCAGTCCTCCATCTGTGTGTGCAAAGAACCAGTAAGATTCTTTCATGCAAATTCTTAAAAAAAGCCTTAAAACAGCTTTTTATTACCGTGTAGGACATTAACAAGAGAATCCCGAAGGACTTGGGCTTTCCGGAGGAGTGCCGCTCAAGCACCCTGGTGATTTTTATCATCACGGGGATTCAAGTGGAGTGGGGGATCGCTTTCCTGTTTTGATATTGAAAATGCACTTTTTCGCATGCAGTTTTATATTTATTTGTATCCAAAGATATAACTATGTACTTTTATTCCGTTTCATAGTTTTGTTGCAAAAAAAGAACCAAGATGACGTACCACCCTTATGACAATATGCAAAATAAAATTTTATAACGTGACTCCTTTAGGGAAGAACACAAATACAGATAGTGTAAGACATACAGACCAAAAGTAAGCGTCTTCTTCCTCTTCCTCGTCCTCTTCCTCGTTCTGCGCCCAAGCGAAGCGCAGACTCAGGTGCGACTACGAGCGGGGAGGCGGGGACTCCGACCGAGGTCATTAAAAATTCATAGGCGTTTTGCCATATTTAAATAGGCATACTGTATATCGACTCAGTGGTCTTATTGAACAAACAGCCGGCGTCCTGCGACTCTTAATTTCTACATGTTTGGTCAAACGCCATGTTGAGAAATGCAGCTTCTTCTCTGATCTATTCTAACGAATTCAGCGAATGCAAAGTGACTCCTATAGTTATTAATCTGTTTACCAGGCTCTATATAGTCTGTGCTTCACTTCCTTCTTCATACTCTGTGTTCCTCTGCATCAGTTCCTTTCGCCACTGTTTATAACCATTTTAATAGTTACACTGAAGTAGGTCTTGTTTTTACGCAGGTGATGCGTGTTGTCGTGTATCAGCACCTCCGGTTTTTTCTTGCCTTATTATCACACGCGATGCGTTTGCACAGTGACAAGTGTGGTACACACTGACCGGTGTGTGTAGCCTTTAGTGACTATAAAATCGCAAACGGAGTCGACGCATACAGAATGTTTGTATGTGTACTGTTTAGGAATGGTACGTGGTTAGGTGACTTCACCGTGTAAGCTCGCAAACAACCAGGAGAAGATGTAACCATCGAACTGTTTATTGCTGAAATTAATATTGTAGCTTTCTGACTGGGTTAGGGAAATTCCAAGCTGAGTTAGTTTGCACATAACAAAAATCATAGATGCCTCTCTATTTAATCATCCATCCATCCATCCATCCATCTTTCAACCACTCACCCTGGACAGGGTCGCAGGCCTCTCAGTTCATGAAAGCACATCTGCACAAGTAAAGATGCAGTCTTCAGGACAGATGTTCGGTAGATAAACATGTAGGTAACAAACCAGGTCATTGTACACTATGAATTTGTAATTCCCCAGGGACTGAAGCAGGAGGACTGCCACCTTGTGGTTAATACTGATTTGCTGCTTGGTCTGTAAAGAGCCTGAGCAACTTTTAAAAACTGAATATTTTTAATGAAAATGTAAAGAAACTGGTCTATTCTACTCTCTTCACAAGTTAACACTTGGCACATTAAATGAACACTTCTAAACAGGCAGATTCAGTTAGTCCACTTCTGCGACATTTCTGTTATCCTGTTAAAATATACCTTCTATGCAATATAAAATGTGACGTCACTATCGTTGACAGTGACAGAAAATAAAAATGACATGAGACATTTGTCCTTTTAGTTCAGACGTCCACCTGATTTTCTGATAATTACTGCTTTAACTGGTGTGCCTTTGGAACGCTTGGCAGAAACAGACACGAACCCTATGCATCAGTGAAAGCGGTTCCCATGCAGCTGTGGCTCTCATGCTGGGAATGCTGGTGTTAGCTGCTTATTGGGTTAAATGGTGCATGTTATTAGACACCCAGCCATTGCAGGTGCTTTTGTCTAATCTCGTTCCTTCAACAGTTAAGGTGCCACTATATTGTCAATATCATAAATTACTACCTAGCAATTAATGGTTGTTTTATTCTAAGGTTGGTGGTTTAAATCGCCTCAGTTTCTCTTACAAAGGACAGATTTGTTTCAAAAGGAAAGGTAATGACCCAGATAAGTAAAATTCGCTCTTTTTGTACCAAACAGTCACATGACGCAAAAGCAGGGCACGAATGTCACAGAGCATCATCAGTACATGAGATCTGAGGCCCCACTGCTCACATCTGGCTCCTTCGCTTCCTGAAAGGGGAACTGTATTCCAGTGAGGCGGATGAGAAGGATGTTGAGCAGGTGGGTGAGGAAGGTGAAGAGGATGAGCCAGTAAGAGTAGTCAAACTGCTCACTGTGTGTCTTATAGATGAAGCTGCTCTCGTTGTAGTTGGCGATCTTCTCTGACAAGCGATGGAGTTTCACCTCCGAGGCATAAAGGATCATCACCAGGCTGCTGCAGACACCTGCCCCACAGCATTCTGGGTAAGCTTGGTTTCTCACACATTTGTTTACTTTTAGAAAAATAAGTAGGAGGATTTTTGAAGAGAAAATATCAGTTACTTGTGTATTTCTCAACATGCAGGCAGTTGATAGAATTCCTGACAATGTGTGTGTACGTGCGTGTATGCATGGGAATGTAATTATGCAGACATCTTTTGTGTTCCTGCACATGTAGGGGGATCTACTCACAGCAAATGAAGTTCCATAGATACAAGCCCACTGGTCCATGCAGGGTCTCATAGGGTCTGCTGAAAGCATTGAACAGGAAGAATGCTGAGGCCACCGATGAGAAGACTATAAGCACAGCGCAGAAGAACAGCACACTGCCGTGAAGGACAATGGGGATGGCACCCACGAGATCTGGAAAAACTGGCAGGAAACAGAAAACATGGAGTGATGAAGAAAAGATCAGTAAGATATCAATTTGCATTAGGAAGGGACCAGTTCAATAACTACAAAATGGGAGATTTCATCAAGGGATCAGATGGACAAATACAAACCACTCATAAAAGTATTAGTAAGTACCAGCACCCATTTAAATATTTGCACAATACACATTATTAATTGAATATTAGTTTTTAACTGTGTAGAAGTTCTCCCTGAACATGTGGTCCTAACGCCCCTGTGCCCGGAGTCTCGACGCCGTTACGAGTCGGTCATTGATTAGAACGGCCTCCCTTTATCTACAGCACGTTGTCAGACACAAGCCAGGCGGAAAACATCTGTACTTTGAACCACGTCCAGAGCTCATTAAGATAAAACAGAATGCCGCGCGGTCTGGATTCACCAGTCTTTCTCCAGACAGCGGCGCACTGTGCGATTATGATGAACTCTTAATGAGTTGTTAATTAGACGGCCTAGTGGGTCTAATTACGCGAGTGCGTTTTCATTACGCCTGTCTGTTACGAGTATTAACGAGCAAAAAGACTGCGGACACAGGCAGAGCTGGGATTAACAATCGCCTCTGGGCTTTGGGGTCCCCCACGATAAATTTTGCCGAGCAGCGACGGAGGTGGGGGCTGCACGATGAATTTTGCCGTCTCACGAACCCATCGACAAATGCCTGTATAAATCAAGCCTGGAGATACAGCTTGATATGACAAAACGTGCGATATAATTCGCCCTGTGCTCCCCAGACACCCGTCCTGCATAATGAAAAGTCCATGCATGCCTGGTCACATCTGCTACGTCCGGCAATTTGGCAAACAATTACTATAGCCTTTAATCACACTGGCAACGTAACCAGTTAAAAAAGACGAGTACTAATTCAACAGAATCTGTATCACATATCGATGTTTGGAACAAGTTCACATTGCAAGTTAAAGTTTTATATTTAATAGACAATTGGACTTATTCAATAATTAATAGTATGAGAATACGTAAGCTTTAAATAATAAATGTACTGTCACCCTGTCCTCCCACATTTACTCACAGGAAAAGCGCAGGGGTCTCCCTCCCAGCCCGCACTGCTTCAGCCTCTGCCCGTGGAAGAGACCATAGCTGATCCGCCCCATGAACTTCTCCAGTTCGGGTCCGGTCGCATTGACAAGCTGGGCGCCGGTCTTACACAGGACGGTCCCTTTCAACCAGAACTGAGTGCCCATCGCAGCTGCCACTACTAGGACGCAAGCAAAACTCAGTACTGCGCCTACGCAAAATATTAATTTCTTTTGGCGATTTGGCATGTTGGGTCCGATTTCAGATGACTGCACACTAGTCGTTCAACAGTGTATATACGACTGGACCATTGTCCGCAACTAAGTATCCCAAGTCATCTCAAGTGCATTGAATATTGCCGCATTTTTAAAAAGCCGGCATCAGAGCATTGCACCTAATGTCCAAAGTGGCATGTCAGTGGCATGAGCGCTGTTACGGATCTGAATGCATCGTCTTAAGTTACGGCGTTGTCTTGCAGTGGCCTTCGTTTCCAAGCAACTCTGGGCGATCTCTGGGAGAGCGCGCCGATGACGCGCTTGTGGAGGGTGACGAGGGCCTTATTCTGTGGGGCACTTCATCCTCATTGGACAGATGGGGAAGCACTGGGTTTAATACAGCCACACGGGGTCGTTTCTTTACGTGAATAAGAGATGTCAGGTTTTGATCTACAGCGCAATTTAGTTGATAGTAACTGAAGTGGAAAAGAGAACTACCGATCGATACGTTTAGGCATAAATGCACTTTATTGCATTTGAATTAACGTGGCCTTTTTAAAACCGAAAGGTCTCATAATATTTTTTTCTTTTCATAAACGTATTCATTCAACTAGGCCTATATAGACTACAAATATTCACTGTGGCGCGCGGAACAAGTGAGAATACGGCTGTGAACGTGCCATTTGAAATGAAAGTAGTGTACCGTAATATGATTGAGAAATGAATGCAACAATTGTTAATTATTATCAAGAAACAAATATTGCATAACAAAACTTTAGATAGGGTGCTGGATTGTAGGCTGTGGATTTTGTTCATTTATGTCAATTAACATCGGTGTGGTGGAACAAGCCTGTCAAGCCCCAGAAAAACTTGACTATAGCCCCTGGTCTTTTCAATAGTTAGAAACGGCCCTTTTTGAGACACTGATTACATGCACCTGTGCCGTATTATTTCTCACAACGTAATTCCTCCAGTAAGGCGCTTTGTTTTGACTTTGGAATGGTCCCCGTAGTGTGTTTCCACCTGATCTAACTGCGCCCAAATTACCACCATGAACTTGGATAACGATTCGGCTTTTGAAATTACACTCCTCATCTGGGAGCTCAGGTTTTGTGCGAACGAAAATGACGAGAAACGTTCGTACGCACATTTATGGAAAGATTTTGGGATTTATAAAGAAAAACTTACCGTGAAAAAGTTTGCATATTTAGAAATGGAATCCGGAATCCAGAGCAGTAGTTCGAACGTTTTATATTTAATTAAAAAAGCGACTTCTAGAGTTCAATCTTATGTGCGTCTTAGTTGCATTTACAGTTAGTTATAACACGTGAAAAGTGCGTTAATAGATCTTTATCTGTATCATACAGAAACATTTTCATTATATCAAATAATACAACTAACATTCAGCATTTGTTTGATTGTTTTAAATGAATAACTTTATATATAGGCCTACCAATATATTTATCTTCTAATTTGGATTAGAGGTGTGCCTACTGAAAAGTAAGACAGGCTCTAAAATTTCCCTAGTGTGGATGTACATTGTAATTAATATTACAATGCAATTTACAGCAATGTCCGGCTTTCCTAATGTTGTCGGTGATATTGATTGCAAGCACATTGCAAAAAGCAGCATCAGAGAATGATGCTGCTTTTGTGAACAGAAAACATTTTCATTCCACCAATGTGCAACTCATCTGTGATGCCAACAAGATTTTGACAAATGTTGTTGCACATTGACCTGAATCCAGACTTGATGCTTTTATTTTAAGAAACAGCGTCACAAACCTAGTAGGTAGTGATGGCCTAACAGGATGCTTCATGAACCATTTGCTGTATTTTTTGACTCCACTAGAGGGTGCGCTTCGTTTGATTTGAGTGCGTTTTTGAACAGAGAGCACCATCTGGTGGGGTTAGAAAAAACAGCAAATGGTTCATGAAGCGTTGTTTTGGCCATCACTTGTCGTACGTAGCGATGGCTAGTAGCTAGCTTCATTAGCTCATAATTAGATAATAACTAATTGTGTGCTGGATGTCGGAGTAAGTGCCGGGTCTAATTAGACCCCCAGGCACATTCAAGTTGGTAGTATGGGAACATTTTGGTTATGTAGTTTATTTCTGAACGGTCTTTGGAGAAAAAAATTATTTTAAAATAGTTATTTATTTGTGAAGTTAATCTAACATAGTCAGTAGTTTTCTTCTCTTTAATGTTCCAAATTTCTGGTGATTAATAAAACCCATATTTTAAAAGTTATTTTCTCAACAAATAAATAGGTAAACAACCAAGGTATGAACCGAAGGCTTAAAAATCAAGGTATGATTTAGTGAATCGTTACACCCCTAATACTTTATGATGTATCGCTGGGGGGGGTACCCCTCAGGCAGTTCAGCATACTGGACTAGTGCCAGCCTTGTAATTACTATAAACAGTTCCGCGCATTTGTCATGTGTTGTACTGTTAGTGTTCTTATCGTAATGTTGTCTGTAGTGTTTCATGTTATATGTTGTATATAGTGTGTGTGTGTGTGCCCACCCTTTGTTCTTGGAACAGTCGGGATGGTCAATACAGTGGGCAGAACATATTGGAGTGAGCTGGTGTTTGATGGTTGTGCTCTATTAGGTGGTGGGTTAAAAATAAATATAATACCCTAGTTTAGTTGAAGCTGCCTTGATTGTTTCCCACCCCTGCGTATGCGGTTGTCACTAATTACTTTATGAAACCAAAGTCGAGATTGATCTCTGATTGCAGCTTTACAAGGTGTCAGCAGGGAGATCAGTGTTCAGTTCTTCATGTCTACAGGGTCACTGCGATTTCTTTATCTGAGCATTTATTTTCTAGATGAGTACCCAGACGAGTAAACATGCCTGGTGCAGTAGGATTGTGAAGTGTGCTCAATACAAGCAGATGGCAGTAACTCTTAGTTGAGGGAGTTTCCGTGCTTTTGGTACGTCCTTAAGTTTTTCTACTGCAGGTTATGAGCTGTGGTTCGGCGCTGAGTGGTTAAACGTATGAGATGCTAAGCTCTGAGTGGTTGTGCTGTAGGAAACATGTAACCAGTAGTGACATGGGACTCGGTTCTTGTCCTTATTTGTGGTCTTGCTTCTACACAAACTTAACTCCCATACGTGATTCAGTAACTCTGTGTTTTTTCGTTTGCACGAAGAGGAAATGGTGGTTTTAACCAAAGCAGTCATTTTTAATGCATTTTAACATAGCAATGAAACATTTCAATATAACTAAATTCTGAGAATGGATGGTCACATGTTGAATTAAGGAGAATGTCCTCTTTGTGTCATTTTGGAAACAGCCTGTTAGCTGGCATGTATTTCTCTATCTAGCTTTAAGAGGATCCATTCCTGGAAAGGAAATGCCGTGGTGAGCTACTCCTCCCTGCTCGAAAAGCCTCAGTGAACTTCTGTCTGAAGGAGTGTGACAGGTAGAAGAAGAAGACGGGGTCCAAACATATGTGCATGACGGCCAGTAGCAGCGTTGACTCCTTGGCCAGGAAGAGCTGACGTTTGAGCGAGCAGCCACTCAGCACCTGGTTCTGGGTGAATGTGTATGGTGTCCTAACTAGGTGGTAGGGTACAAAGCATACAATGTAGGCCAGTGTCACTGTACCGATGCTGCTAGTGGCACGTTGGGCTCCACGTTGCTCTTCTGGATTCCCTCTTCTTCCAGCCCACAGCCGCTTCAGCACAAATCCATTGGACAGCAGTATGACTGCAGAGGCATTCAGGAAAATAGCCATGCATAGGAAGTTGGTGAACGTGTGCCAGTGAAGGCCTACCTCCTGTTTAAACTCGGCGCAGGTGACATGGGGCTTCTCGGGAATAGTCTTAATGGGAATGGCCATATTAGGTACCATTATGAACAGGACAAGTCCCCATACCACCAGTGACATCATCCTTGCGAAACCCACATCATGGATACGAAAGAAACGTGAGCTCTTGGCTATTTGTAGATAGCGGTCAGCGCTGACGAAGGCCAGGAAGATGATGGAGGCATACATGTTGATGTAGATGAGTACAGCAGACACCTGGCAATGAAAGATCTTGAGATTCCAGGGAGCCACACCCAGGTCGATGATAATCTTGAAGGGCAGAGCCAGCATCAACAGGAAGTTGGCAGTGAGAAGATTTATGAGGTAGATGTTGATGCATTTCTTGGCATCGCGACTGTAGCAAAACACCCAGAGAGCCAGTATACTGCCCACCATGCCCATCAGGAAGATGAGGAAGTAGATGAAGGTGAAGGGCACCATCTGGTCATTGACCCTGCAGTCTTGAGAGGTGTTGCTGGAGTCTGTGTGGAGCACTTGGTCTGAGGTTGGTGTCATGGTGATTAATTGAAATGTAGAAGAAGCCCATCAAAACCTGCAAAAAATAAGTTTAGCCTCCTGTTATAATATGAAAATAGTAATTGTGATTTTTTTTCTTGAAAGTTCCTGTTTTGACTGTTCTTTATATAAAAAAAATTTCTTGTACATTCCTGTCTGAGGGAGGATTACAGATTACAGTGTTTTGTTATTAAGGGAAATGAAAATGAAACTGAATGAGGATCAGGAGCATCAGACTTTGGGAAATGAGTTCAGGATCCCAGATCCCAGTTACATCTCGCATTTATGAATTGTTCCTGTTCGTATTTTGCTTCTGTCATGTTGTGTTCAGCTAAGAGAGAATTTCCCTAAGCCGTCCTCCTTGTCATGTTTTATGAGTCGATGCTGTCACATTGACTGACATGTAGATAGGCAGATGGCCTGGTGAAGCACTCTTTGACTCATGGGAAATCCCATCCCCTGGATATAATCATACTGCAGACTACTACTATTAAACATCAGACAAAGGGCAAGTCAGATGCAGTTCTGTCCTAAAGTCATAATCTGTTGCAGGTTCAGGTCTGAGAAAAGGTGTTTCTCAGTTCCGTTTTAGAACTCAGATACTTTTGTAAAATGCGCATCTGAATAAAGGTATAAAATAATAAGGTGATCAGATAATATTCTCTACAGAAATACTGCAGAATAATTATTTTACTTTAAAATGTAGATGTCAAACATCACAGGCACTGTGTAAATGTTTAAAATTACAGTTTGGATGGTATAAATCAAATTTCTGCAGTTAAAGTCTGTTTTAAAGGTCACATCAGTTGATCTGTAGTTTTGTGTTTGGACTTTCTCCAGATTTTCAAACGGAATTCTGCAGTTAAAGTAAAATTTTTACACAGACGAGTCGACCCCAAAATGATGGTCTCACTATAAATGCTTTACTGTATGTAAACCCACAAAGTGGTATATGGCAACGTCAAGAGGAAGACATGGTAAAGAGATGAGACAAGATCATATAGTCCAAAATAATAGGACTCACCTCATCCTTGGAGTTTTGCAGGAAAGTATGGTTATTCACAGGCGAGTATTAAAGACAGGAAGTAGACCTCCTGTGTAAACCGCTACTACCTCTGCCAGTCCCTTCAGTGAAGTGATGTCTCCTTCCTTAAGTTGATCGCATTGACGTCAAAGAGAGGATCAGCTTGTGTTCAGAGAGACCATCACAGGTTCCCATTGTTCTGTTGCTGTTTCATTGTTATGGGATTTCATGCGATGCGGAACGCCATGCGAATAGACGAGTGACAGTTAGCGAGCGGCTTTTTAGTTGTTGTGTGAGTGTGCCTCTGAACATGTGTTCACCACTTCCTTATCCACCCCTAGACGACCACGTTAGCTGTTAATCACCAGAGAGAGAAATGACTCAGCCTGCATTTCCAAACTCGTAGGAAATAGTGACATATATGGTCTGAGTGATCTATTCTTACTGAAAATGTCATCATGTGAAATTGCTCTTGATGTTCAATCATTTTAGCTGCCAAAGATTTTGCTCTTTAAGCAACGGCAAGACATTTAATGCGAGACAAAAAGTGAAGCGAAACATGCACAAGGCTGTCAGGTGGACTGTTTGTAAATTGCCTATAGTGAGTGATTGTGTCTGAGTTTGTTCAATGTTAGGGTAGTAATCGGACTTCCCAGTGGCCTGTTTCAGGCTGATTGCTGTGTGCTAACAATATGGACTTTCTTGTTTAGTATGAAGTGGCTTGCTGTGTCATATGGTCGGCAAAGAGACAGCCACTCACGTGCCATTGACATCTCTCATATATAGCCAAAACACACACGTGCAGTCACTTCATAGCAGTTATGGTCACTATCAAGTCTCTGTTTTCAGTAATTTGGATATGTAAATGAATACCCCCCTCCCCAAGTGATACAGTCCTGGTTTGCCCTGAATTGCAGCTAATGATGTGGAACACCTATGAACTTATCGAGTTTGGAAAGATGGACAATGACAGCAACAAGCGGAAGGAGAGTGTCATGCTGGCGGGGATGACGGTGAGGCATGACACAGACGGAGAAGGCAAAGTTCGGGGCAAAGGGTTTATTCCAGTGCGTAGGCAACACAGAGGACCAGCATACAACATCAATGACCCAACACTGAAGCACAGGACTGGGGAACTCTTATACAGTGGCACATAAGGGAAGGAACGAGGGGCACCTGTGACTAGTTAACAAAGGCGCAGGAACACCAGGGAATTACAACGAGCAATAGGCGTGGCTGATTAGCAGCCCCGCCTGCGGGAAACACAAGGAATCCATTGATAGGGCGGGGCTGGACGTGACAGAGAGAGGCGGTGCAGAGAAGGCAAGAGATAAAAAAGTGGACTGGTGAGGGATGCAGCAAAATACTATTGAGTAATGGAGCAAAACCACAGCAAATGGGCAGCGTGAGCAGCTGGATTTAATTTCCATGTAGCGATGAAGATTAGCACATGGCGTACAAATTTCCCCAAATTTATTACGAGCTGAGCTGTTCGGCTCTCACACTTTAGCAAATCTAAACCAGCACAGTCGATGAAGAAAAGAGCATGGTTTTAGAAAATGGTCCCGGCATGCATCCTACACAGTGTTATGAGTGCACCAAATGACAGGATAATAGATTTAAAGAGCAAGTTGCACATAATAAATCCTGAAATGTCATTATGATTGTGACAAATCAAGAGATCTTTGGATAATATGTTCTGTATGTAGACTTCCTGTATAGTGTGAAGATATAATCACTCATGGTTATAATCAATAATTCTCATGCAATCTTATGTACACTATGTGGATAAAAGTATTGGGACACACCTCTTAATTATTGAATTCAGGTGTTTCATTCAGACCCTTTACCACAGGTGTATAAAATCAACTTTTGAGTTAGCCATGCAGTCAGGTTTACGAACATTTGTGAAGGAATGGGTTGTTCTGAAGAGCTCAGTGAATTCAAGCATAGTACTGACATAGGATGCCACCTTTGCAATAAGTCAGTTTGTGAAATTTTTTCCCTGCTAGGTATTCCATGGTCAGCCGTAAGTGGTATTATTGCAAAATGGAAGTGTTTAAGAACAACAGAAACTCAGCCACAAAGTGGCAGACCATGTAAAGTAACAGAGAATGTGGTCGTCGGATGCTGAGGCGCATAGTGTGTGAAAGTCGCCAATGCTCTGTTGACTCAATAACTGCAGAGTTCCAAACTTCCTCTGGCATTAACTCCAGCACAAATACTGTGCACTGGGAGCTTCATGGAATGAGTTGGAATGATACTTTTGTCTATATCATGTAGCTATGTTAAATAAGACTTAGGAGCACTTTGACCCAGTAGTGCCTGTAAGCAAGGCTGCAGAGACCACTGACTTAGTGTGAATAGTGATATTTAGTAATAGATACTTTAATGATCCCTATGGGGCAATTCTTGTTACACTTCCCCCAGCTTATTCCCTGTAGGTGAGAGCAAGTTGGCCACAAAGGGGAACCACCTATTGCAGGGCCCAGGGGATTAAGGTTCTTGCTTAAGAAGCCACAGATGTACCAAGGCCAGGTTTGACCCAGCGACCATCTAATCACAAGCTTAGAGGCTTAGCCCACTGAGTCACACACTTTTCTTCAGGTTACATATTGCTTTTCATTTGATTTCTGTGTCTATGTGTTTCTAATGCTTTGGGGTTGGAACAGGTTACTCGATATTGGTTCACCCAGCAGTTGTCACGATTTGCCAAAGATACATTTGCCATACATCTGGTTTTCTGCGGACACCTGTCTGGGCGGTTTTTCAAAAATCAGTGGTTTGTCCGGGTTTAGTGCTCCAACTCATATGACCCAGTGTTGCAAGTTACAGTGGAGAACCACTCAGTATCATCACACAGCGTTTGCATAGCTTGCACAAACGTCTACTTTAAAAATGTAACGATATGTACTACGTGTCACACTGCTCATGAGTGAAGTCAACTTCTGGAAAGTTTCTGGAAGTTGAGGTCACTTAAACATTTTGTATTTGTCCCATTTTATAAGTGATAGAGCATACTCTTTTTCAACTCAACAAATACAATAATAATAATGCCAAAAGTATTGGGATGCCTGCCTTTACACACACATGAACTTTAATGACATCCCATTCTTAATACACAGGCTTTAATATGGAGTTGGCCCACC
>JAAGVU020000036.1:516339-527944 GCA_011763525.2 Mormyrus iriodes | reverse complement strand
AGTCTCCGGGATAGGCTCCGGACCCCCCGCGACCCGACATGGAATAAGCGGTTCTGGAAAATGGATGGATGGATGGACTTTTGTGTGACACTGGTCATCCTGCTTCTGGTGCAATGTTTAAACCATCATGTTCCCCGTGCATAGAAATAACATCAAGCTAATGGGGTCCACCTTCCAGCCAGGCAGGGAAGGAGCCTGTTGTCGTGCCAACCAGACAGTCTGAGGGTAAGCAGGTGTGGGGTGTTGTCCTTATGTTGCTTATCAAGGCAGTGTGTCGGGGGTGAAAAATGCAGATTCAGCACTGGACACCCCTCAAAAAGGAGGGAAAATGGGGGAGTGGGACACACGATGTCCCATTTAAAGTTTTGTATTCAAGAATTTTTTATTTGTCACATGCCAGGTGTACAGTCAGATTATATGCTGCAGTGAAATGAAAAGTGATCAACTCTGGCATAATAAAAACAAAAATAGCAATTAAAGAATAAAACAATAACAATAATGTCAACAAATGTTATAAATAAGGAACAGAAAGTGATACAGAAAAATTAGAGACCAGAGATGTGGAACATGGTGCATAAGTAGGGAGCAAGTGTCAGATTATAACTCTTGTAGAGGTATTTAGTAAGCTGATGGCCTGAGGTTAGAAGCTCCCTCTGAGCCTCACAGTTCTCACTGAGAGACTGCAGAAGTGCTCTTCAGACCTCAGCCTGGTGAAGAGGTAGTTGTTTGGTGGGATGTCTCTGCTTGTTTTGAAAGCACTGTTTCTGTACTATGTGAAGTAAATGTCCTGCAGGGAGGGCAGTTCAGCCTTGCTGACACATCCAGCTGTGCCTGTCACCCTCTGCAGAGCTGTGCGGTCCAGGGCAGGGGAAGCAAGACCATAAGGTTTTATCTTGCAGTAGATGGGCCTGTACTCATGTCCTGTGAATTTTGGATTTTGATGGATCACCCATCAGTATAGTGTGGGATGGCAGATAGAAAGACATGACCTGGAGATGGGAGGAGCTAACAGCTGCCTTATTTGGGACTGGGAGTGGAGGTGGGTTTCACTGTGGCACTGGTATCAACACAAGGGAAGACGCGAGAAAACCAAAGAGTATTTGGGTCATGGAAGGAGATCCATCCACCTATCTTCTAATCTCTTACCCTGGTCAGGGTCACAGAGGGACCTTGAGGTTATCCCAGGAAACACAAGGTAGGTGTTTACACAGGACAGGATGCCAGAACTCAAATAAATGATTGTTAAGAGGACAGAAAGATGTGCTTTAATCTTAAACCGATGCTGCTCTGTGACGTCTGCTCCTTCTGGTAGCAGGTCTTGCAACATCAGAGCACTCACTACCACAGAAAAGCTACATTTCCTAAGCCATTTGCATTTCCAGCAACCACATTTCCCATGTCATATTCATGGCAGCTGCACTGTATTACACTGTATTGCACTGTTCCTGCACTTTACCAGCCACTTCATCAGTCACTGTATCAGCATATTGTCTAATATTTGTACTATTTTGCACTGTCTGTATTGTGTTACAATGTCCTTAGTCTCTTTGTGACCAAGTGTGGCTGAATGGGTAAGAATTTCACTGCAACTGCTGCATGTGACTAATAAAGATCTTGATTTACTTCCAGAAGGACAGGCTGTGTATATGACATCTGTAATGTCTTAGTACTTTGTTCAACTGCCATGCAAGTCAGCAAACCTGTGTGTGTTCACCTGTGAAAAGCATCACCAGAATAATGCATTTCATTCATGCCAGGGAGTGATGGAAAAACAATACCTAATATGGGCACATGCAAAGTGAATACAGCAATATTTCATTCATTACCGATAAACAGCTGAAAAAAAGGGAAGCAAATTCAGTTATGGTTTAATACACTGCAATAACATGAAGGCTAAATATTTAATAAGAAGAATAAATATTTAAGTTAATTTCTAATGATTTCTGTACTGACCACTGGAAAAGGACGATGCAAATATGTTGAAATATGTATTTTAAAAAGAAAATCGACCTCATAAAACTTAACGGAAATGTTAAAGATAAAGAACATGAGCTGTAGAACCCTAGCACTCCTCTGTTTGTGAACGAATGTCCCATTCTGGAAGAGAGACCCAGCGGAAGAGTCAAGAACAACATACCACTGAAGGACATTTATCTCACCAGTCACTAGGTGGTGCTCTTTCTATTCACTAACTAGTCTGCATTTCCTGTTCCTCTTTTCCACCTCAGGGAGTCCCTGCGTATGGCGTGCCTTGTAGTGTGTGCTGCCTAGCTGTTCCTTGTTCATGCGGATACTTGGCTCCCTTCGCCCAGCTCTGTCCTCAGGCTGGACTAACCTGCAGTAGGAGAGAAGATTTCATTCACAAACCCCCACAGTAACACTCAGATCAAGGGTGCACTTAGTGAAAACCAGTGAGAACTTTCTGGTGTGGAGAGTTGGGCAAAAGTCTGTTTTTGTTAATGCAATAGAGCAGGGGAGTCTAACTGATGAATGATACTCACTGGTAGTCAATTGCATTACTTCACTCTTACTAATTGCACACTACATCACTCAAATGAACTCAATGCTCTATTCATTACAGTGATTCAAAAGTAAAGTACATTTTAAAAGCTTTCTGTTGGGTTGGACATCAGCAGAGCTATTATAATAAGTGACTCTCAGAATAACGTCACATCACAGTGCAGCCTCACACCACCTCTTGCCGTCCAACAGTGGGGCGTGTCCCACATTTTGAGTCACTCTCCTACAAACACTCATGGGCACACCATCTCCCATCATACCTTGTTCCTGCCAAAGCCTTGTCCACAGAGCATGCCCAGTAGAGCGTTGAGTGTTTGTGCAGCACATAGCAGCACCTGGATGCCACTGGTTGCCATGAGAATAGAGAACAGCACCACATTCCATTGGACCACGCCCCTGGGCTCCTCGCAGGTCAGCGTTTGCCATGCCTGGATGGGGAAGTAAGGCCCGCCCCTACACACACACACACACACACACACACACACACATACACCCATGTATATCAAATATACATTTCAATGAAAATCCGCAGATTTACACACATGCACGTCTGCAAAAAACATCAATGGTTAATCCGCTTTCTGGTTACTGAGTATGTGTGTGGGAGTGAAGGCAGCGCACACCTGCGTAACAGCTGCTTCAGTGGCTGATCCCAGATCAGTCCCTCGGTGCTATTGTGGAGACAGAGGGGGCCCCTGGCCAGTCCTGAGCCGCTGACCAGGAAGCAGATCCCTGCTGCAGCCAGTGCTACAGAGCATATCCCAATCTGCCACATCATCTGCACACATTTAGTAATACACATAGATTACCAAAATACACACACACACACACACAGCAAGACCCAAATGTTACGAGAGCAGCTAACCTCTATCCTGAAACCACAGCAACCCCTCTGCAGACTGCTGGACATGAAACTTCTGGCTGCAACAAGAACCTGTGGGAACATGCGAACAGTCACGCAGACCCAGTGAGATACAGACGAACAGCCACACGTGAGATACAGACGAACAGTCACGCAGACACAGTGAGATACAGACGAACAGCCACACGTGAGATACAGACGAACAGCCACACATGAGATACAGGCGAACAGTCACACAGACACAGTGAGATACAGACGAACAGCCACACATGAGATACAGGTGAACAGTCACACACACAGTGACATACAGGCGAACAGTCACACACACAATGAGATACTGCGAAACAGTCACACACAAATAAAGATAGTTACATATAGAGGATGAGAGAGACAGAGCAAAAGACCATTAATCCTACAAAAACATAGACATGTTAAGATTAAATCACACATACACAGCAAACTCTCACCAGGAACCCAGATGCCCAGAGACCTGTACTCCAGGTTGCCTCACGGGTCACATGACCCTCCAGCAGGTATCGTGTCTTTAGATCAGGGAACAGCAGCAGGGTGTTGGCAAGCATAGACAGGACCGACATGAGAACCAGGGACCAACCCACAAACCTGGAGCAGCGGACGATGCACATCCCTGCAGTGTGGAAGAAGCAGGGGTGGGATAAACTTCCCATTTGGTCACACTTTACACCCTGACGTGACTTTACTTCACTTACTTCAAAGTGTTATTGAAATAATCACAAATATGACATTTGCACTGTATGTACAATACTGTACAAAAGTCTCAGACAGTCAAAGAAAATGATTGATGAATGATTGAATGAAATGATCTTCATGTTGGTGTAAAACTAGGCTGTTATGCCTGTCAAAGTCTGTCAGGTTTGCCATTTCAAAACATCTAAAATGCAGCAACCATCCAGAAAACCCATGTATTTTATGACTCAACCACTACCACACCTTGCATAGCTAATCAACATCTTTTCTTAACTAATTAAATCAATTATTTAAATGAACTAGTGGTGAATCGTAATAAAAACATGGAATGGCTGTGGAGCCCCTGAGGAGGAGAGGTTTGGGAACTATCTAGCCATCCAACTAGATAGTGGTAACGTTTTGGAGAACAGAAGAAAATCTTACTAGTTTTTATTGTGTTATTAATTTGAATAAGTTCTGATGTTAAATTGTGTTTTTGTTCTGAGCAAATGTGCACTTACTACCCAAATAAATAGCTTTAAACGTTTGACTGCCTAGCACTTTTGTACAGCACTGTATAAAAGTTATGCACAATGCCTACTAAATTATCTTACAAAATTAAGGGCAAAAGAGGCACATACCTGAAAGGAGAAAATGGGCAGATTCACCTCCAAGAAGACTGCAGTGTATGTGAGTGTATGAGATTTGTTCTGTACTGAGAGGGATGAGGAAGTTTCTGACCCTATCTAAATACTGTCCACACACACACGCCCACACACACCAACTCACCTCTACGATGGTATTGCTGTTCATCTCATAAAATTTTATAAATTTCCCAGCCAGCATCCATATCATCCAGCTCATTCCGTTGCACCTTTAAGGACCTCCAGAAGTAACTCTTTATCAGTAAAACACACAGGATTAAGAAGCGTTGTTCTTGTTTTATGGGTGTTCAGTGGTAGTGGGTGGCAGGATAATTCCTCTTTGCTTTTAGGATTATTTTGGGCCCGATAGGAGGAAGTAAATGGGTTCATCTGTGCCCTCTGTAAAATGCATGGGATACATGCTCCACCCCACACTTCTGTATTGTGTGCTGCTGGTGGCCAGTGTGTGAGTCCTGAACTGTATGCTAGTTTAATTTTACTACTGCATCAAACTCCTTACACAGGCCATCATGGACAGTTATGCCATCATGAGAACAGCGCTTGTGAAACAATCACAGAAAACTCCAGAAACCTTGCTACATATCGGTTAAGAAAGTAGCCCCATGTTTTATCCCCTGACGTTAATTAACAGCATGTCTTTTGCCTACATGAGAAAAGCGAGTGGAAAGAGGCTGTCATATGGCCAAGTCACATGACCAAGTTACATGACCAGTACAGTGTGTCACCAGTTTGCAACAAAAATCACACAGCTACCTTGGCTACTTGACCAAATATGGCTGTTTTGGTTCTTACTGGATGGACAGCATGTGACCATATGACTTTCCCACGCTGCTGTCATCCTAAATCACACAGAAAATGCCACAGCAGTGATGACAGATGCACAGAACGGTTGCTAGCACAAACAGGTAGATTGACATTCTAGACATACTTCCCACTTACGGCATGTAATCACCAGCTCATCCCCATCAGCATTTCATCAGTTTACGTAGGGAGAGGGGGCACACTGTAGAAAAAAATAGTTCGCCGTTTCTTAAAATTTCCATGTTTCCTTCCCCAAGATAATATTAGCATCCAAACCAAGTACATGGGCAGGGTGGGGGAGCTGTGACCAGGCATGAGGAACAATGACACGAGGGAGACCATTTCACAGACCATGTGCCCATTCAGACAACCTCAACCCACATTACTTCAGCTTATCAATCTTAAACTGACTGGGAAAAGCCACAAATCCTTGAAGGACCATTTTTGGGGCAAACCTACTTACAAAGTGGCATAGTGCTTCGTTCGGCTAGCATTAATCCTATAACACATCATATAGCCTTTAACGCAGAAGCACATTACAGCAAAATGGATTAATTAGTGACACTGCTCTAACAAGGAAAGTCTTTAGGAATCAGGACAATGCAGTAAATGATTTGTTATGAGGCTCAAATACGCAGCTTTCAGAGCTAAAATTGTTAAAAGTACAGTCAGCACTGGCTGCCAACAAAATCAGTGTGATGCACCACAGAGATGTCCTACAAACACCGATTAAGCCTATTTGAGTACAGAAGATGAGCAACGCTCTCTACAGGACACCAAAAACCTAGAGAAAAGATATCCTACAACCAAGCCAAACTTTAAATTGGGCATAATGTTACAGACCCACGTCCCTGTCAACATTACATACATTCTGCAAAATAAATCACTACTTTCTTTTATTTAGGAACTACAAAATTATATAAATTTACAAAAGAAAAGCAAGGTTTTTTTTTTTTTTTTTTTTTTTTTTCCTCAAGAACTTAAGAAGAGTATAACATTGCAGAGACTGGCCACCCCAAGGCTCAACTGTTCAGGGAGGGGAACATTTCAGTCAGGGTGGTCTGTTTGCAGGCCTTGTGTACTACTGGGAGGGGGGACTCCGAGGTATGCCCCCCCCTCTGGGCCCGGGGAGCTCCACAGCTAGATTCTCGCTGCCTCACTCGCAGCTTCTCCTGCTTCTGTTCTGGTCCAGAATGAGATCGCCCTCTGCTGGAGCAGTCTGCAGGCACATGGCTGGGACGCTGCCGGAGCTGGTACTGGTCGGTGGAACCCTTGCTCCGGTTCACAGCCCGGGCGGCCTCTTCGCGGTCCAGCTGCCGCTGCAGTTTCAGAGCCAGCTGCCGGTCTTCCTCCTCCTGTTGCTGCCGGCTCTGCAGCTCACCCTCCAGATCCACCAGAAAGTCAGTGTGGCAGGGCCGCTTTCTGGCATGGTCACCTGTACCCTCAGATCCAACCTCAGTGCCTTTTCTCTTGCCAGGGGGCTGCTCTCTGTCCCACATGATGCAGAGATCTCTCAAGTCTCCATCTTGTTCCATCCAGGAAGCTGCCGCCGGGCTGTCCACCTCAGCTGGCACGGAGGCGGAGCCGTCAATCTGCTCTGGCTGGGAGACCCTTGCGTCCGGCTCTCCCCTCTCAGCCTCATTCCACCCATAAACATCCAGCTTAGATCGCTCCTTTGTACCACAATGAGACATTACACACATATCAAACAGCAGGACATACAGAAAGCTCTCAGATAGCGTGCAGGACTGGCGGCCGTATGTAACTTACCACTTCAATGGAACTGCCGACGCAACCCCTCTGTGCAAGTGGCAGCAAAAACCTATGAATCAGACATCGGAACCTAAGATGTAGGAATCAGTTACTCGTTCATACAATCACTCACTCACACAAGAGGGCCTCACCTCTCTATGTCTCCTGCATTTGTACTTTTCTTGGCTGACGCCTTGCTTGTTGGCCGCACCAGTTTTTGAGCTTCAGGGGTTGCACTGGAATTCTGAAAAGACAATGAAAGCAAATGAACATTTTACAAGCCTCACCCATCCGCCCCAACATACCCCCCCACACCTCACCAGCTCCATGCTCAGCAGCCTGGCCATCCTCTCGTCATCCTCCAGCTGTTTCTCCTCCTGCTGTCTCCGCTCCTCCACCAAATGCTCCTCGTCCTCGGCCAGAAGCCGCTGGATGTATTCCTCACTGGCCGCCTGCTCTGCCTCCTCTAATGCCCGCTTCTCTGCAGCCAGCTAGGTCGAGGAGGGGTAGCCATACAGAATTCTCTGCTAACCATGCAAAGTGGCCTACAGGGAAACTCTCATGCCTTTCAGGCACTGCCTGATTAACACCTGACACATAAGGCTACTTACGATTTAAATATCATCATCTGACGCTTTTATCCAAAGTGACTTACAATAGAAGGATGGGTTACCTCTGCACACGCACCCTGGGATTCAAACCCATGACCTTCGTGTCATTAGCCCAGTGCCCTACTTTTTCAGCCACAGAAGCTTAAACTAAATGAATGTTTCATCTTTACCAGAAATATGCTTTCAAAAGTGATGGGACAGTGTTTAACATACCCCCAAAAGCCTGGAGCCATTCACAGGTGCACAGGCAGACTCACTCGCTTTCTCTCTCACTCACACACACACACACACACACACACTCACCCGGCTCATCTGGTCCTCATATTCCTTACGCAGTTCTCCAGGTTGGCTCACTCTAGGTCTGCTACTCAGGGCTGGTGGCAGAACAACAGGACAGCAAACCAGACAGTTATATATTGTTCATATAACTATGGTGTTACCTTAAATCACAGCAGGAGTGCCAGTGGAGGCAGGGTTTAAGAAAAGGCTTGAGTCAATCATGTGACAAACAAAGGATTCAGTCAGTTTTACAGATAGCATTTTAATGTCAGTGATGCAAGAGTGACAGGCGGCCGCACCTGCCGCTTCCGCGGTGTCCTTGCCACTGAGCCGCTGCTCACACTGTGCAGGGAAGGCTTCCCGCACACGGCTCCACAGCTCCGCGTTGACCAGCGTTTTGTTGCGGCTGTGCAGACGCGCCCAGCTGGACACGCGTCTGCGACACAGGGGACAGCTCAGGTTGGCTTTGTCCACAGTCTCCAAGAAGCAGGGCTTGCAGAAGCTGTGGCTGCAGGGCAGAGTCACCGGCTCCAGGAAGATGTCCAGGCAGATGGGACAGAGACAGTCGGCCCGCGACAGCCCCCCGGGGCTCCCCTCGGCTTCTGCCACCGGGGGCATCCCTGTCCGTCCACTTAGTCGTCCCGAAGCCAGTACTCAAACTGTCTGGGTCACGACACAGAACCGTGAAACTGCAGTTACTCGACTGTCTGGTAGAAACACCGAGTCTTTCCGAGCGGGCCGCGAACCGTGATTTTACAAGGTGTACATATAATTACAAAGACAGACGACGGATCATACGTACTGGTGACACATTATGAAATAATCAGGACAACCGACTGTAAATAAAAATGTCATAATATAGGCGCCTCATTTGCTGATGGAATCTAGAGCGCCGACCCACCGCGTACCTGTCCGTCTAAAGCCTCCCCGCTCCGAAGTTGCCCATTCACCTCAAATCTGTGAGCTAACTACCTGACAATAATCACAGGACAACTCACCGCATTCAGTACCTCATCGAAAGAAGCAAAATTAAATTCGGCGTCCACACAGTAAACAACACGTAGCTTCCGAACTCTAAACAGAAAGCTAGTCTGTTGGCCTGCGCCGCTCCGCCGTAAATACGCGCATGTGCGCGCGCTGGCGCTCGGAATTCCCGCGCATGCGCACGCTGTGTCGCGCGGAGATGGCATGAAGGAAGTGGTACGGAATAATAGTTTTGAATAATTGGTTTCACTGTATTAAGTGCCCCCGAAACAAGATACACGCTGTATTATAAGATTAGATTTTGACTCGATGAAGTGATATCAGATAAAAAAAATCAAAGATGTATGATTTGTACAGGCGAATTGCACTAAACTCTTTCTATAGCAGAGCAGTTTGACGCAGCCAGAGGCATCGGAAATACGGGAGGGGGGACTCCCCCCCTTCCAGATAAATAAATGAATGAATAAATAAATAGTTCCTTATCGTTTACTATGAATCCGCATGTTACTGAGACCAATTCGCTGCGCAAGCAGAACGCGAGGACGAAACAAATACCTAAGATTGTAGTCCTGTATCAGACAAAGATATTATCATGTGGATCAGTTATTTTTATGCTTTTGTAAAACTATTACCTAAACAGTGTTAGTCTTGTTTAAAATTATTAAATCTTTATTACTGTAAAATTATTTTAAAATCGGTCCCCCTCAATGTCCCCCTCCACTGGACAATTAATTTTAGCGTCCCCGCAAGTCAGAAACCAAATCCTGAAAACATTTTTAATTGAAGAATAACGCTCCGTGTTATTCTGAACATTTGTCAAAATATTAATTCTGTGTGAATGAACGATAAGCAAGTCAATAAACGTGAAAAGCAGTTTATTGGTTAATTAACAAATAAAAATATATTTTTCTGTAGAAGCTCATAGAAATGCACATTCACGGCATATGAGTAAATGTAAGTGAATAACAATTTAACCATAACTGATTTTTAAAAACACATTTATTATTACATGTAATTATTGGTGTATGGGAGTAGCCTAAACTACAGAAATGACTCATTTGATTAATTTGTCTGTAATATTGCTATAATGACAGGTCTCAAATCATGAGTCTGCAGTGCTGTGCCCTTGTCCTTATCTAATGACGAAAACCTGTCTTCCTTCATCCACAGTCCTCAGGTGAGAGGTCCAGACGAAAACTGGGGATGAGTCCCAGAATGTGGATGACGCATGAGCCTAACTGAGCACTGATTTAAATCTGCAACCAGGTACCAAAATGAATGCAAGACTACAGACAAGAACAGAACTCATGTCAGTGAAAAATGGATGCAAAATTGAAACATGTAGTAAAGAGTTATTTTAAAACTTTTGTGCTATGGGTACAAAGTAACTAAGACAGAAGCAAAGGCAAATGAATACATATTATAATTTAATGAAAAATATCTTGTGCATATTATAATCTCAATGTCATTTCTTAAGATTAATGCCCTCAGTGCCCTGAGTTCAAACTAACATTCTTCTCAGATTTGATCAAAAATTACATCAAAAATTCAGGTTTGATGTTAACCTGGACAGGGTGTGTGGGAAACATACTGTCAGTCTGTACCAGCCAAACACCTGAAACGTAAACAAGGCCCAATGAATCCTAACAAGGCTTAGGTCTGTTATTATTCTAGGGGGCGCTGTTTGACCAGTAGGGTCCCATCGCAGACTAAACTTGCCCCAGCTGGGGCATATCCACAGAAAATGACCATTATTTTGAATTTGAGCGGATCTTCTTCAAAGTCCAAATATATTTTATATGCTTCAGAACCTGGGGTTAGAAGTCAAAGAGATGGTCGCCCATGATGTTCGGAAACAGAAGGCAGTGTGGCTGTGGATGGCTCATAGTCCTTAAATCTGTGCCTCACGGTCTGTGCTAGTTCTTGCATCTCCTCTGAAACTAATTTCTTGCCGAGGGACTACACAATGAGAGAAAAAACAGAGAGATAGACAGAAAGGAGCAATTTGTTTTAGGCTCTTGACAATCTGCTGTGCTCCTCACATGGGCAGCAAAAGACAAGAAAGCAGGGCAAGGATGTGTAGGGGAAAAGATGGGTGTCGTGTGTCTGTGGTGCAGGCATCGTGTGTCTTTGGTGCAGGTATCGTGTGGCTGTGGTGCAGGTATCATGTGGCTGTGGTGCAGGTATCGTGTGGCTGTGGTGCAGGTATCATGTGTTTTTGGTGCAGGCGTCGTGTGTCTTTGGTGCAGGCGTCGTGTGTCTTTGGTGCAGGCGTCGTGTGGCTGTGGTGCAGGTATCATGTGGCTGTGGTGCAGGTATCGTGTGGCTGTGGTGCAGGTATCGTGTGTTTTTGGTGCAGGCGTCGTGTGTCTTTGGTGCAGGCGTCGTGTGTCTTTGGTGCAGGCGTCGTGTGTCTTTGGTGCAGG
>JAAGVU020000036.1:486222-500520 GCA_011763525.2 Mormyrus iriodes | reverse complement strand
TACTTTTACAACATAAGCAATTAAGAAATAACATGTATTGTCCAGGAACAAAATTTGTGTTACATAGTGTTATCAAAGCTGAATACAATACAGCACTGTCTGCTGTGTGTGTGTGTGTGTGGGGGGGGGGGGGCAGTACTGCTGTTCTCAGCATCAGCTTTTCTACACTTCGTGTCATTTTCAGTGGAATTTGATTTAAATTCTAGAACAGCTTCAGGAACCTGGCCTCTGTCCTCCTATATCAGGAGTAGGCAACCCTGACCATGAAGTGCTGGTATCCAGCAGGTGTTCTAGCCTACCTGCTGAGTTGCTACCTCACTGAGTCCAGGTGTGGTTCATCAGAGACCAGGTAGGATGGAAAACCAGTTGAATGCCAACATTCCAGGATCAGGGGAGTCAAACCCCAGTCCTGGAGGGCTGGAGCCCTCTGTAGCTTAGCTCCTTCCCCATTTCACCACAAAAGATTCAGCTCAAGAGCTGGTCATTAACACAAGGAGTTGAATCAGGTGTGTTAGATGAGGGGAAACCTAAAAATGGGCAGGGCTCTGGTCCTCCATGACTGGAGTTTGACACCCCTGTTCTACCTACTCCATCACACACCCATGCCGTTCTGAAGCTTCAGGAAGCATGGAGGAAGAGCACATGACACGATCAACAGATGGGTATACACACTTTATTTCTGGGTATAATCTACAGTGGAATGCCTCCCAGAGCCAGTTATTACCACACAGGCAAAATCGAAAAGGATACAAAAAACACTGAAGAGCAGAAAAACAGAGAAAATAAATTCAAAGGAAGGCAGATCGAGATGAGTGATGCACGTCAAGTTAGGGAGCAGGAATGGTGTTTACAAAGGAAGACCTCTCTCTCTCTCTCTCTCTCTCTTTCCCATACATACATCCACACACACTTGGCCTGGGAAATAAGCACTTGTCATTGGCTGGTTACTTGCTCTGTGGGCAGCAGGACAGCAAGAAAGGGAATGTGAGCTGAATGTGCTGACAAAGCAAAAATCAGCGCCCAAGAACGAACAAGTCAAGCTGGCTGTTTAATATGTCACCTTCCGAGCCCAACTCAGGAGATACACGTGATCTGAGGGTGGAATTTAATCCCGGACTAGCGTGTTGGACAGACGCCAGCAGACACCAGGCTCAGCAGAGGCACGAGACAATCAAGGCATAATGCGAGCGCACAACTCTTTCAGACTGGGAAACCTCTGGTGCATTTGCAAATGCAAATTTTAACTTGCATGGATCACGTTACATTCAGAAGGTACTTGCGACATGGGAAATGACTTCGGCTATAAAATACAAATTTATGTGAAATACAGCCAGCAAAACGGAGTGATTTTAACAGGTAGGTTTTCCAAGGCAAATCCAGAAAGACTGAACTGACAAGCTGCAGCTAGAAAACATGCAGCTTCTTTAGGGATGCAGCTTTCTATACCACCCACTCCTCATCTAGACAGTTACACACCGTCCTATATGGGCTGGTTGACCGGCATAATTCTGTGAAAGCATCTCGCCTATGAGTACTAACACCTTAGGAGGATAAAAAAACTTCTTTGGCAAAAAGCAGTGAAAATGGGTGATGTTCATTTTAACGAAAACCCCCCCCCCCCCCAAAAAAAAAAACAAAAATCAAGTGGCATGTGATCAAGAGGTGGGCTGTCCAGACAAGCACTTCCTGTGATGTCACAGTGGTTTTCCTCTGCTGTAGAAAGCAGAGGTTGTAAACAGGGCACTCAAGAGACACAGAAGCAGAAGAGGGAGGAGAGGTGCCCCACCCCCCTGAGCTGCTCCCTAAAGGAGTTCAAAACACAGAAAGCCACTGTCAGAGGCAGACTTAAAGTCCAGGACTTCACTGCCCTCCTCTTCCTCATCCTCTACCACACTTCACAGCGCTGCCCGGGGTTCATGGGGGAACCGACAGGGCAGTTGAAGTGCTCGGCGAAGTCGGGCGAGTTTGAAAGTGTGCCGACGACACGGAAGCGGGGAGGGCTGTGAGGGTCGGTCATGAGTCCCTCGTGGGCGCTCTCTGGGGTGCGCACTGAACACCACACCTGGGGAAAGGGGAGCGGAAGTTAGCGGCATACACACAACGGGGGGAGGCAGAACTACACAGAAGCATGCGAAATACTTCACCTGGGCAAATCCCACAAAGAAGAGCTGGTCATTCGTCATATCGAGAGCTGGCAGCCTCTTTTCATCCCCATTGGACTGTACCCATGACTTATAAGCCTGTGGAGATGATTCAATCACCATGACGACAAGCCCCACCCCCTTAGATTGTTGAGTAGCATCTATACAATGACCCTCCTTACATGATAGGCAGCCTTGAGGCCACCATTGTCTGCCATGTTCTCGCCCAGCGTTTGCCGTCCATTGATGTGCTCCCCATTGATGGCAAACTGGGAGTACTGGTCCACCATACACTCCGTGCGGTTCTTAAAAGCTTCTACTGAACTGTTCTGCCACCAGGGACGAAGGGTTCCATCCTTATCGTACTCCCTTCCTGTGGGCAATAGGAGCACATCGAGATTCACGTGTACTTGCACAGGTTCCATCTTTATTGTACTCACCTCGTGGCCAATGGGGAACAGACATCCATTGGTGTCTTACCCTGGTCATCAAAGGCATGCGTAAGCTCATGGCCCATCACTACTCCAATACCCCCAAAGTTTAATGCCCTGAAGGAAGAGAGGGTGGCAGTGATCTGAGGTTAACAAGACCTGAGGCTGGAGTCACTGCACTCAGCAGATTGGCAGTCACTCACTTAGGGTGATCCCGTGCATAAAACGGTGCCTGCAGGATTCCAGCAGGGAAAACGATCCCATTCTTTGTGGGCATATAGTAGGCGTTGACTGTAGGTGGCGTCATGCTCCACCTGAGAAGAAAGCCCAGGACAGAAATGTGTGCAAGACCACAACCTTCCTTGGCTGGTCAAGAACAGTCACAAAACAATCTGAATGGTTCAGATCCTCCTCTGACTCACAAATACCTGATTCTGGAAACTAGACCTAAGCTCACGTTTCAGCTTTGATCAAGACACCTAACTGACCCAGAAGGTAAGAGGAAAACAGGGGGAAGGACTCACTGGTCTCTGTTGGGAGGCTTGCGCAGCTGGTCAGACATCACTTTGGCAGAGAAGTTATAAAAGTTCAGTGTGTTCTGGAAGAAATTGTCCTCCGAGACCTCATACTGCAGAAGGCGACAAAGACATCTGAACCTTATGCAATATATGCAGGTGGTGAGTGCAGCACTTATGCAAAGTCATGGCAATATGTAGAGCCTGTGTGGGATATAATAAGCCACACCCCCTTTACTCACACCATCATAAACATCGTCCAACTCTTTGTTTTCCAGAATGAAGTCTGGGAATCCAATCATGTCATAGATTGCATCTGCCTGCATTGGAGGAGAAAAACAGGTCAGTCAGTCAAACAAGAACCACACAGATCTACATTGGTGGGGACACGCCAACCAGTTCCTGTTTTACAGTCATTAACGACCAATGCTTTGATTTTAACTAAGAACAAATGAATATAGTTTAAAGGGTTCAGTGTTTTACGAGATGCCCCACACACCTTGTCCTTGGCCGCTTGTCGTGTCTGGGAGTCCATCCAGGAGAGCTCGTCCAGGGCTTCCTTGAAAGCTGTACGTATCTCGTTGATCATCCCTTCGGCCTGTATAGAGGGTATGCGCACGACGTCACGGTAGGTGGAAGTCACTGCCGTTACACCCAGAGTGGCAAAAAGACGGAGTGGCGGTGTAAGCGCTTAGCTTGGACGCCGCAAAACCTTCTACAATGGGAAAGAGCGGATGTGTGATTGTGCACATTGACTTAACAACTGGAGTGATTTTTTCCCCCCACAGACTGCCAAAAACTGAAAAGCAAACGGATTGCTGTCATCTGCAGCAACAACTGGAATACAGGCCATGAAACATGGATTTCCAGTTTGTCATTTTGTGTCAGTTATTTGAATTTGGAGAGAACTGCATTGTGGGATTTGGCAAGCCTAGTGACGCGTCTTCGTCTGGCCCCATGCAGATAGGTGGCTGGAACATCTCTAACCCATGGGACAAGGACAACTTTATGGAGGTTCTGAAGACCGTGTCTGGGCCATACAGGGCCCAGCCAGACTTTTGGGTAGAATTGGTAGAGTTATACTCTATTGACTACCTATCAATTATTCAGCATCATTCATTTATATTCTAAAGTTTGTTAGCATTTATTCAAAAATTCCACGTTAATGAGCCTCGTGTTCCACAAAGTGGGGGACAGATGTTAGACAAACCCAGTTTTGCTTATATGGACTGTTGCAGCCAATAATTTAAGAGCTACCATTAATGAGAGTACCAAAGAGTGCCAGTTTCCATTCTTAAATGTACTAACTGACCAATGGTTTTCACATTAACGACATTACATTACGAATTGAAAAATTACTATGTTATTGGCAGTCATTTCGTTAATGGTGCTTATTACAATATTGGCTGCTACAGGGGCGACTCTACAAAGCAAGACTAGATAGACTAACCAGAACACTTTAAAAGTTCACACAAAATATGTACTCAGGAAACCTAACTCCTGGCCACATAGCATGTTTGCCACTGTGTTAGTCTAAAGGGGTGTGTTCCCGGCGAGAAAGTGATGTCAGTGCATACCCTTTGTACAAAGAATCATATGGTAAAGAACACAGGAAGACAAGCCACACCCACACAGAAGAGAAGGTCTGCATGATGTGTATTGTACAAAACCTCTCTGCCAATGTCTAATCAGATCCCTCATCTAACAGAACATCCAAATTAAGTGGAAATCAAACATCTGACAACGTAGGTGATGCCACCAGCCTCAGTGCAGCTGCATTTACTTACAATCTGCTTGCTGTGCTTGTCAAAGGTGGCCTTGACAAACAGCGCCCCAAGGGCAAAGCCCAGAGTGTCGTCAGTGTTGCCAATGCAGGTCTGCCAGCGTGGTGCGCAGGACTGAGGACAGGACATGAGCCAAATGAAGAAAAGCCCATAGCCAGCTGGCACACTCATGGGAACATGCGGACACGCACCTTCTTCGTCCCGTAGAGGCTCTCGAGCAGCTTATCCTGGGCATTCTCGAACCGCTGATCCAAGCTGGACACACTCTTCTGAACCAGGTTCCATATCATGTAGTTGTTGAGCAGGCTGATTGACAGATGGTGACAGGGGGGCGTGTAAATGTCACAGGCACACAGGAAGCATGGAAACGTGGCAGATATAGGGCCACCTCACCTGTGGCTCGTCTTGTTGATGAGGTCAGACACCTGCTGAAGGTATTCCTTGGCATAGATAACTACAGGTTCGGTCTCGTTCAGCTCCAGTGGAGCCAATGCTGCAGACAGGTAGTCAAGCCATTCGATTGCAGGGGCCAGGGCCTGGGGGTGGGTTCAAAGGTCACATGTGTGCAGACATGCAAACATACACCTGACCTAAAGGAAGCTTAATCCCCCCCCGTTCCTCTCTGGGTTACAGGCAGAACCAACAGATCTACCACAATGCCTCAATCTATCGCCACAAGAGTGAAAAAACATGTTCCTGAGCAGTCTGGGGAAGTGGTAGCAAGGACCAAAAGAAATAAAAAAGTTTGTGGTCTGTTAGAAGTGCATGAATTCAGTCAGCAAAGAACAAATATTACAGGAGGTGAGAAGACAAGTACAGGATGAGTGGGACAGAACAGACTAGCTACAGACAACATTTCATAGTATGCCTTGAGATACAGCTGATGGAGATGAGGGCCAGCCTAGAAGTGGCTTTAAACTCTACAGACATCGCACACAGGTGCACCTGCAGGTCAGCGATTGTCAGCTTGTGGTAGATCTTTTCTTCATCACGACGCTCATCCTGAGGGACAGTTATATTTGCAATGGCGGTCTCCAGTTCCAGGATCTGTTGCATCTGGGCCAGGGTGGAGTTCCGGTCTCCACCCAGCAGGCAGCCCAGTTCCACCATATAGTCCAGGTATGCCTTCAGTACCTGAGCAGTGCATACAAGCAATGACAAACTTGTATGTCCACACATACGAGTGCGTCAGTGTACAAACACACAGCTCACCTTCTCATTGGCCGTCTTGTTCAGGTAATAGTCACGGGACGGCAGGAAGAGTCCTGACTGGTCCACCTGCAAGGATATATATGGCTCCATTTAATTGGCAACCACTGGACAGGTACTCGTATCCAATGACTACCTCCCCAAATCCCCTATAAGCAGAGGTTCAGTCATGCCTAGATGGGATGGATCAAAAGAATGGACACTATTTGCCAACGGCACAGCAAGTGAGTCACCAGAAAATATTGGTCCAAATGACTGAGGACAGCACAAAAGACACCCACAAATGTCCTGATGTTACATGACAATATAACAACCCCACCCTCAGCATTAACATTTGGCCCCAACAAGGGGTACGTTTCCCAAAAGCTCCTGTTAGTAACTTACATAGTTGGAACAATTTAGTTGCACAGATCCAACTATGCTTTTGAGAAACATACCCAAGGACACTAACTCAGTTTGTCATTATTATAGGTCAGCCTGACCTGGATCACATTACTGTTAGAGCTTTTGGGATCCACACTGACGCCGACACTGAAGAAGGGCTGGGCCCTGTATGGCCCGGACACGGTCTTCAGAACCTCCATAAAGTTGTCCTTGTCCCATGGGCTAGAGATGTTCCAGCCACCTATCTGCATGGGGCCAGACGAAGACGCGTCACTAGGCTTGCCAAATCCCACAATGCAGTTCTCTCCAAATTCATGCAGGATTACTACAGAAACTATGGAAAAATCCAATAAGCATGCATGATTGACACCAATTCTGATACTGATGTGTGGTCAAAGCAGCATATTCGTGCCAACGGTCAATGGCACATATTGAATGAGGGGCACACATGACACAACCCACCCTGTTGATGAGATCAATGAGAGGTTGGGCACCCAGCTCCTGGATGCGCTGCTCATTCAGACATGACAGATAGTAGTGACGGGTCTTTCTCTCAGCCTCGCTGCTCGAGTTAAACGTGCCGTTCTCTGTTTTTGAGGGGGGGACAGGGGGACAGGGGAGAGGCATCAGTGTCACATGGGGCAAGACAGCACATTCTGGCACAGCTTAAGAGCCAAATGGTCAGCACAGAATCCAACACCCCTCGCCAAACTGCCATCGCTTCTTACATATGTGCTGAACATGCATCCACTGTCAACATAATCCACTGGAATAATATTCAATATTATAAAAGGAAAGGTATTACATGTGCTCAGCTCACATGACAGTTCACATGGAGAAAAGCTGCCTAGAATTTAGTATAGGGTTTACCCAATAGCTGCTGGCCAACTTTACAAGTGTTTCCTCCAGCGCCCTCTGCTGGCAGATTGTGTTATAGCCGGTTCGGTGCGTGCAAAAATGGCAATCTGCAGTGTGGATAACTGATTACAGCACTTCCTTCCCAGGCAGGGAACGGTCGCATCAGAAATGCAAGCCAGAAGCCGCATAGTACAATGCTTCTTGCCTACTGACTTACGTAATGAGAACAATGACATTGAAGCCCTGGCAGCCGAACAGAGGATTCAAGCTTCACATTCAACATCAGGGGTGCAGATGGGTTTTTATGGGCAATGCGTCACCTCCAGTAGCTCCACTGTAATCACTCACCCAGCAAGTGCTTCAGCACGGCCTGGTTCTGGTCCCAGATACTGTTGAAGGTACTCCAGCGAGACCTTCCGTCGGGCAGAGGATTCTTGCGGATCCAGCCCCCACAAGCATATTGATAGAAGTCCTGGCATGGATCAACCTGCCGGTCGAGGGCTTCTGCAATCTTACTGGCCACAATTACGCAGGCTTCGGACAGACACAGGGTGCGGCTGGGCTCTGCAGGGCGAATGTGGAAGCTGTTAACTTCCAAGTGCAAGGCGGCAGTCAGACGGAAGAGCAGCCACGTCAAATACCTCACCTGCACTGTACTGCAGCCCCAGGGCTAACACACAGCCAAAAAGGGAAAGAAAAGCGACCAGCAACAAACCCAACAGAATCACCTCCAGCTGGGTCCTTCGGCCCAGTGGACCCAGGAGCTGGACGCCCCCTTTCCTGAACCCCACCTGTAGTGGAAGAGAGCGAAGTTTATATATTCTTCTGCGTATCACATCCATAGCAGACTGACCACTTAATCCATTATCTAGCCTTAGCCATGCATTATGGACTCATCCATCAGCAATGCGCTAAAGCCACCCTCTGCCTTAGCAGAGGATACCGGCACCACTCTACACAAGCTAGTTTCTCTACGTGGTCGAATAGGCCACGAATTTCAAGGACCGTTTCTTTATAAGCTGACGCGATATCTGCAGTCGTCTTGATATTGTACTTGTTTGTTAACAAAGCTAATTGGACTTTCGAGTTCTCTTCGTTTAGTTTGGGATGTTTACAAACAACATTTGTAATGCCACTGCTGGTGCATTTTCCAGTTTTATCATTTCTATGCCTTCTTGCGTAAACCACTGTGTTTAGGACACGGTAGAAATTACCTCCGGTCCAGGCATGCAAGTAGTGGCCCGGCCAGAGTATCAGTTTACGGAATCTATGAATGTGTGGGATAATAGGCCGTAGATTCTCACACGAAGTCAGCACAAATGTGGCAAATATAGATTTTAAAACAAAATGTTTTAAGAAGTAAAAACTGTTTGAGTTTTTCCATCCATCATTAAATCGATATCCTTCTTTAAAATTTAGAAGCTACCTGTCGGGTAATAAGAGTGTGCGCACCTTACTGTGTACCTACAAAGAGGGGAAAGGTGGCGGGAACGCGCGTGTACAGGCACGGGGATGCGCGCGCGTGTTCATGACTCCTACCTGCATCAATAATATTAACCAGACACTGACAGATCATCTCTATTTACTCTATTGAACTATAAAAACAAGGAAACTCCACATTCACAAATTCGGGTATGTTTGTGAAATTACTTTACACACCTTGGCTATTCAATTACTACATCCAATAAACTGCGACAACGCAAAATAATCCAGCTCCTGTTGTGAATTCACTCGCGCACTCGGCTTTGGACAGTCCGCGACGTTTCAAAATAAAAGTCCCAAATGGAAACAAGGGATTTCTTAAACGGTTTTTACTGAAGACATGCAACACTTTGAAACTCAATTCCAATGTGTGATATACTTAAAATCACAAGTACATACAGGGCCCACGAACACTCGTGAAACTGTAAATAACAGTATAAACTAACATGCCGATTATTTTTCTAGGCAGGTTGATAGAGGAATCTTAAATCTTAAAATTTCAGCTTGTAATCAAAGGACAGGAGTAAACCTACACATCTACTTTGGCACTCGCGAAACCTGTAGGTTGTGAATAGTCAGTAAATGTGAAATTAACTTATGCCTCAAATTATTATTTTTCTATGCCGGTGGAACATAAGGAATTGTAATTCTCAAAAGCCAAAGAACCCAGCAACTATATTTCAGCTTGTGGTGGAAGAACATGAGCTCTGCGCATATCATCATCTTCACAAACAGACGAGTTTGTGAATGTGGAGTTTCCTTGTTTTTATAACGTTTTAATGGAGTAAATACAGAGATCTGTGGATGTCTGGCGAATAGCGGAGCCACTGCTAACTTCACTCCGGTATAGCTGACAATTTGAGGAGTTCAAACATTTAAGAGAGTTCAACCCTATTTTGGAATCCTGCTTATTTTTCCCCCCTAAAAAGTGGTAGCTGGGGAAAGCATTATGCAGAGCCCCTTTTTAGACCGTCTTTACGTTAAATCAAATGACACACATATGGCGCGTCGGAGGAAATCTGGAAACTAACCAAGGCACCATCACGCCGTCCTATCGGATATTAACTCCAGCGACACTCGCTATTAACGTCGCGAAAAGGAAGAAAATGCAAAACAAATAATCTAGGCTTTAGGGGTATTTAATTCAGCCAAAATTCTTACCAACATAATGGACAAGGCTTACTCCAGGGACCAACGCGGAGCTGCCGGATCTCCCCGACTAAGTAGTTGATTAGCGTTTGGCGATTTTGAACCAGGGATCGTAATTAAGGGGGAGGGTCTACCATCAATACTGAAGATGATCTCGTTGCGTTATAAGCCTTGGTCACGGGATTAAAGTTTGTCAGAAGAAATCGGAACCCAAAGTAACAGCCTAAAAGCGTCATTGCACTCTCCAGCAAGCAGGAAAAATACTGTAAGCAGCATGAGAAGTTGACACTCCATCAACTCTAATTAGTTTAGCCAACTGATAACCACAGACTGCGGATACGGGGTCAAAACCGTCCCTGTATTCACAACGTTAATTTACTGTCTGTGTGTGTCGTCGGTGTGGATTGCCCGTGCGCGCTGTAACACTGACCTCCACGCAATCTGGAGAGATTGCCCCATCAGCCGGGAAATCTGCAACGTCGTCCTCGTCAAACGTTGCTCGTTTGTAGTTTGACATCTGTAGAGTGAAGGGGAGAGAGAACAGGATGACATGGGGGGGGGGCGGCGCGATGGAGAGAAGATGCAGGAAGATAAACAAACACGCCCACACCCTTCAGAAAGACGCAGCTTGTACAGTAAAGGCTCATTGCGCTGCACTGACCAGTATCTGGGGTACCCTGTCATGTCAGCCTCAGTGTGCAGTTACAGTATCACATAAGGGACATTGTCTGGGGAAGAGGAGGAGTGTAAACTGTGACGCATGCAGTCGGCTGGTCGGACTGGCCTAGAGCCCAGAAACACCCCAGACCCATTGGGGAATGTCCATGTGTCAAAGTAAGCTGGCCACCCACTGACTTGTGAGCTGCCCTGAGCAAAGGTATCCCAGAATGCATTTGGGCCCTTTCGTGCTTATTCCAGCAGACTACACACACATACACACAAGCAGGCTTAAGCGGCAGTTCTGCTCTGGACTGAAAGCCACACACCGACAATAACCCAAGGTGCTCGTGAGGGTGTGACTGTGTCTGTGAGCCCCTCTTCAGGGTGGCGAGAGGAAGGGAGCGGTTTTCCCAACAGTTGAAACTCTCCCTGCGTGGAATGTGTCTGTTTGAAGTGCTTTCCTGCTGAGTGTTATTGGAAGGAAGCAGCATTATGCAGACTGCCTGGCATGGGGTGACGAAACCCTGAGCCCCAAGCTGAGGGAGAAGCCTTAAGAAGGGATGTGTGCACACACATATACATTTACATGCACAGACGTTCCCTGCACACAGTTATCTTCACGTGCATGATAACGCATCAATGCTTTTAGTGAACGTGGTGTTCTGAATGTCAGTCACCTCACAGACATACTAAACCATCACAGATCATAGAATGAAACAGAAAATTTGTGGGAAAACTCAAGTCTAATTCCAGAGAGAGGGGCAGACAGTACATGGTAAATATCACATCTATAGTGTCATTACATTGCTGTCACAGAATCTTTCTGAAACAACACAGAAAAAAAGCTTAAATGTTAATTATTTTGGTGTAAAAGGTGTTATGCTTTCCACACCATCAGAGAATAATGCTCCAGGACACTACAGTTATCCATTATACACTCTGCCTGCAGTTGTACAAAAGTGGATATGTAACATGTACCATGAAACCTAAAATATTCTGGGAGTTTGTGGAGGATTCTGGGATATGTGGAAGATTATGGAAAGGAGTGGTCAGTGAATCTTGTAAAATACAACCCATTCCTAAACGGAAGCTCTGTGCTTCTTTCAGTCAGACCTATCTCTGATCAGTAAACAGAAGTCTCCCACTGGAGACATCTACTCATCTAAGATCATATCTTGTGAAAAGAGTGCATCGCAACCCCTCATCTCCTCAGATATGCGGCTCACTCTCAAGGTCTTACAAATGCGTATCTACATGTTTAAAGAAATACTCAGATCAACTCCAAAGTGCTTTACTGATTGAAGCTGTTTTTCAGTCACTCCCAAAGCAAGACATAATATTACAGGAATAGATCCATTAAATGACACAGACAAATACAATTGTTTAGCTGTAAGCATAGCTAATAGCAAACTCAGAGTACGACACATGCTTGACCTCGAGAGCTACACTCGCAAAGCTGCTGACAGGCAGATTGGATATTACTCACCCCCTTAAAAACCTACACATTGCCCTAGATATTCTGCTGCCTCTCCATGCACTACAGTCATCAGGGAATGACTGTAAACAATGAGGGAATTTCACTGCACATCACAGAGAAGGAGGAACAGAAGTAATTTCAAATCACAGGGATTCCCTCTACCGCCCTGTGAGAGAGAGCATTGGGCCCATGAGGACAGTAAGTGGGCAGGACAGAGGGCAACAGACAAAGCACACAGCTACTGAGGGACGAGAACTTACAGGAGCAAAGGAGAGTGGAGGCACAGCAGAAGTGAAATGGACTGCAAGAAGAATGGAGCTGCTTGAATGTGGTAGAGTCTGCTCCTTTAGAGAACACATACTCAACCCTGTACGTTATAATAGGGGAGGAGGGGCACATTTGTCAGTGTTTTACAATACCGACCAGAAAAGGAAACACCCAACCCTCTTCCCTGTTCCTTAGAGAAAGAGAGCAAGGGAGAGAGAGCGTGACGGAAGGCAAAGGAGGGAAGGAGAGGTCATTTCTTTTTAAAGACTTCTCTTTTTGTCATTATTTCCCTCTCTGCCTCACACACACGATAAAATAGCAATGACCTTCGGCCCAAAATTCAGAGTGCGCAATGACGTCAGAGAAAGTTTCGAATGAAATCACCTTCTTTGTCCATGTAGTAATGTAACACTGCCATCTTCAGGTCTGTGATTAAAGAAAACCACAGTCAGGCATGGAGTTTCACCCGTGAACAAAATTGTGCTGTTCCAATGCAGAAGGACCTCACACGCATAACATATAGGCAATAATAGATGTGGAGTTTTGAGGGCAGCCACTAGGAGGCATCCTCCTAGTGCTGCTACTTCTTTGTGTACTTAGACTGTCGTCTTTGCTTTGTTGCGTAATTTGGCTGGTACGTTAGACTGCAATTGTCTGGTTGTGACTGAGTTTCATTACAATTCTCACCTGGTGCAAGGAAGGCCAGGAGTAATTAGTGTGTGAATTGGTGGGAGTGGCTTCCACTCTGAATTAAAAGGAGGATAATTCTCAGCTCTTCGAGGGACCACGACGCCTCTAGACAACTCCACTCTCCACTCACTAAGTACCCCATATCTTTTCTTCTATATCTTACTGCCTTTTATTATAAAAATGTGTTTCACACCTATATCTGTTCACATATCTTGCAGACCTAGAAGGTATATTCATCGTCAGAGGGGAAGAATTCTAAATAACCTATCTCACCTTTCTATATCTCCACAACCTCCCACATTAGTACATGGTGGTTTGTGGAACTGCCAATCCTGCATCAAGAAGGCTGATTTCATCTCTGGTCTGGCAATACTCCAGTCATTCCAGTTCTTGGCCCTCACTGAAACATGGATCACACCTGAGGACACGACTACTCCGGCTGCTCTCTCCTCTGCCTTTGCCTTCTCTCACTCTCCTCCCACTTTGGGAGGGGGGGGGTACAGGTTTACTTCTGTCTCGTAAATGACGTTTTTCACCAAGTGTTCTTCAACTCTGTGTCTCATTTCTGAATTCCATGCTGTTACTGTGACTTATCCAGCTAAACTCCATATTGTTGTTGTTTATCGTCCTCCTGGCCCACTAGGAAACTTCATTGATGAGCTAGATGTTCTTCTGAGCTCATTTCCAGATGATGCCTTGCCCCTTATTATCCTCGATGACTTCAACCTCCCGAGTGATAGGATTCACACCACCACACTTCTCTCCTTCCTTTCTAAAGTCCTGGAACGAGCAGTCTACAATCAACTTAATATCTTTTTGTCCAAGAACGGACTCCAAGATCCCCACCAGTCCGGATTCAAAGTTGCACATTCTACTGAAACTGCACTTCTAGTTGTCTCCAAATAACTTCATGCAGCTCGATCTGCCAACCTGTCTTCGGTTCTAATTCTTCTGGACCTGTCTGCAGCATTCGACACAGTCAACCATCAGATCCTCCTTGAGACTCTCTCCAACCTTGGGATAGCAGGAACAGCATGGAAATGATTTGCGTCCTATCTTGATGGCCGAACTTTTCAGATAGCATGGCTAGGCTCCCAGTCGGCCCCACGGAGACTGACTACAGGTGTTCCCCAAGATTCAGTCCTTGGACCCCTACTCTTTTCCCTATACACTAGTTCCCTTGGAGAGGTTATAACCTCACATGGCTTCTCCTACCACTGTTATGCAGATGACACCCAACTCATTCACTCA
>JAAGVU020000036.1:424842-486122 GCA_011763525.2 Mormyrus iriodes | reverse complement strand
AAGTTGAATCCCAGTAAGACTGAGCTTCTGTACATCAATAGGAATCCGTCTCCAACTCATGACCTTGCCATTTCTTTTGAGAGCTCTCTTATCGTCCCCTCAAAGAAGGCAAGGAAGCTTGGTGTCACTCTGGATGATGATCTGTCATTCTCCTCACACATTAGCAACCTTTCCAGGTCCTTTAGATATCTTCTCCACAACATCAGAAGGATTCGTCCCTTTCTCACCACAGATGCCACTCAATTACTTGACCAATCACTGGTCATCTCCAAGTTGGACTACTGCAACTCCCTACTGGCTGGACTTCCACTAAAGGCCACTAAACCACTTCAGCTGATACAGAATGCAGGAGCACGACTTGTCTGAGTCCCTGAGATCTCACATACGGGACCTGCATTGGCTCCTTGTGGCCACCCGCATCAGGTTCAAAACCTTAACACTCGCCTTCAAAGCCAAGAACGGAAGTGCACCTCCTTACCTCTCAGCACTGATCAAGCATAGTGTCACTTCTCATCCTCTTAGAGTGATAAGCACCGCTCGACTCAAGCCACCGTTACTCAAAAGAGGAAAATGTTCATCAAGACTCATTTCAGTGCTGGCACCTCAGTGGTAGAACGAACTTCTTCTTGCCATCAGAATGGCAGAGTCCCTTCCTGTCTTCAAACGCCGTTTGAAGACCCACCTCTTCAAGGAACACCTTGGAGGCTAACCAGCTTATGTATACACGTTATGTTTATATTAATAACAAAAAAAACTACTAACACATTAACACCAACTCTTCTTATCTCTGCACTAATGTCCTTTTTTTTTAACAGGGTTTTTAGGTGCGTAACTGAGCTGGCAGTAACTTAGTCAGCTGACAGTTGTTATCTAAGTCTAGCTTTACTAGAGTGAAGAATAGTCGAGGACTACCGAGCACTGCTGTACGTCGCTCTGGATAAGAGCGGCTGCTAAATGCCGTAAATGTAAATAAATGTAAATGCTACACAGCATGAAGAGAACATTCTATTCCCTGTTGGTGGAGTGATTTAGTTAGCCACTCCAACGGGTAAATGAGAGAGATCTGCTGGTCCTTCATCGTCAGCGCTTACATAAGCCACAAGGCTGCTGTACAGACTCCTTTTTACGGGGTGACTGTTGTGGGAGATATTCTCAGAGAGTGTGTGTGCGTGTGCATGCAGTCATCTTTCAAGCTTATCAGCCCGTGTGTGCCTACACCTGCATGTGTGCATGTTTACGCTCTGCCATCTGCCTGTGTGTGTGACAGAGAATGTTCTCTGAAGGTGACAGAAATGACATCACTGAGCTCAGAACAAAGTGCTCATTAATAGTCTTTCCTTCTCCCTCCTCCCATAGCAACCCCTCTCCTGACTGACGTCATAAATCAGCAAAACTGCAGCGGGGGAGAGAGCTGCCTGGGATGGGCTCCAGGCCCCCCCCCCCACGCGAACCTGACGAGGACAAGATGGATGGATGGATTGATGGATGGATAGATGGAGAAAGAGTGTGCAGGGGATGAGAGGGTAAGGGCGAGAGACGCCATGGAATATATGGGAGACAGTGTGGGAGCTTAGAGATGGTGTGGAAACAGCAGGAAGGCGTCGTGGGCAGGCAGGGAGGAGGCATCGGACAGGAGGGAAAAGGAGTGGAACAGGAGGGAGGGGGGTGCTTGAGAGAAGGTGGGGGGGTGGAGGAGTCAGGGGGACATGGGAGGAAAGGGCAGGAGGAGAAACGGAGGATGACCGAAAATAAAGAACAGAGAAGGTCTGAATATTGAGGAAAAGAGACACCGAAAAAATGTGATGAGACAGGTGAAAGGCATAATTCAAAATGAGCTTGATGATTAATAATCAGAAATAAGCATCCTCGGGGATTTTAAGGTGTGGTGTACACTCCATGAACAATAATGCTGCTCTGTTTCATTCACTAATACTTTATATGCCAGAAAGAAAGGCTGCCCTCCCTGCATCCTGTATCCTCCCAGTGAGGCAGATGGCTTCCCCTGGCCTGGGCTCCTTCAGCCCCACTTTCGCAAATGACCCTTTCTCCTGACAGGGTGATCACATCGTTGTAAACAAATCGATTTTTATAAACAAATATACCAACAAGCTCATGCATACGCAACAGCCGCTGAACTTTGCCTCCCGTCGTTCAGTCCATCTCTCTCTTTTCTCCTCTGTCCCTCTTTCCCCTCTGCTCCATCCTTTTCTCACGAATCCCCCTCTCCTCCGCCTCCTGACCACTGCAGTGCAGAGTTGGCAGAATGCTAAAGACCCGAAAGACAGGGGGTCAGGGGCACCGAGCAGATTCCCGCTTGAGTGCTGTTAGCGGCTACGTGCTCAAAATGTCCATCCAGCTGCCAGCTCCTTGTGGCTGCCACTCGCTCTCTCTTCCTCATTCTCACTGCGATCCTCAGCCCTGTCACTGCGATGACTCAGCTGTAGTCCCTCTTGAGCCTCTCCCAGTGGATCTCATAGATCGTGCCACCTTGGTTTGAGGCAGCACCTGAACTTCGGGAGAGATCCAAACAGCAGCCATGCAGATCAGAGTCTGCATTACATCACCAAACACACAGCGACCATCTACTTACGACCCTCAGGTCTCCACTCCATCAGAGGTGATTCTTGGGACTCTATGGACCCTAGGCAAAAAACTCCATGAGGCCCTCCAACTTCCCCTCCCTCAGCATGATTAAATTTATTACCTTTATTTTACCTTTTAGTATAAATTGAAAATATCAACAAAGAGAGTTTAATAAATACAAAACCTTTATGTTTACTTTTATGAAAAATGGAACACACAAATAAAGCAGATTTGTCGTTGTAATGTACTATGTAATTGGCACCCTCAGGGGCCCCCTCCCAGCTCGGGGCCCCAGGCCATTGCCTGCCCTGCCTGTCCTGTCCCTGCGCCTTTGCACACCATAATATGCTTGCCCAAAATCCAGGCAACACTTAAAACAATGCCATACCATCACTGAGAGAAGATTATTAAATATTAGAATGAAATTAATAAAAAGTCTGCAAAAATAGCAGGCACACTGCAGTGCTGTTCACTAGGGGGCTTTTGTGCAACAGTCGGTTTTTATCACAACGCCATAATTATCTTTCCTGGTAAATACACTACACAGCTCATCATGAACCCTGGTCCGTTCCTACTTGCAGATATCCTGAACAAAACGTCCAAATGTCCAGTCTTCCCTGTGCATGTGTGACATGACAGCTTAGTCCACTTAAAGGGAAACCATCAGCATCACCGGGCATGTGTCCACCCCCGCCCTGGTGTTACCATGGAAACCCCATGCTCCAGAACGATGAGTGCTTCAGCCTATGTTACTGCGCAGCAGAAACACGACACTGTGATGGAGGTACCGATACCAATAACATTAAAGAATAAAAGGCCGGGTATACCGGGGGAGCTGTACGATACCCCACCAATGCCCAAATTTAATACAAATGACGCAAAAACGATTACAAAGAGATCCCGCAGTGTGCATGAATCGCAATAAATGCAAATGCTGTTGAGATTAGATGAAAAAAAACAGGCTAGTATGACGCGAAGATGCTTACACGGACGGAGAAAAAAATGCCCATGGTTAGGCTGCGTCTAATATCACTATGTATTAAACAACTCATAATTAACACCGATTGTGAAATAGTTACTTTGTAACGTTTAAAGAACAACTAAGAGCACAGATAACAGGCTTATAACACATCAGATACAAGCATATTTTCACAATGATTAGGAAAATGGCCACATATATGTGTATGTGTGTGTGTATATATACACACGTATATATAATATACATATATGTGTGCATGTGTGTGTGTGTGTGTCATTTTGATTCTTATGTTTGTTGTTAATTTCATCTGAATTAAGTTCTGTTTTATAACGAAACCCCTTGGGAAAAATATACCTGCATCCATGTTCCCACGAGTCCGGTTAGTTGTAGCTTATTCTTTAAAATAAAAAAATTGATTTTAAAGCGCAACACGTTTCACGAACAGGCAGCTAAGGCCGTTTACATCCCCACCACAATCCCCCGAAAAAAATAACATACGGGAAAAAAACCTTACAAAACAGCTACGATGTCGGGGTGGGCAGCACATTTACAGCTAACCTGTCATCTCGTTTCGTCTCCAGCATCATGCACTCAGAGAGCAGACAGGACCCCCATGTCACCCCTGAGCGATACGTTCCCCATCTTATCCCGGGATGATCTCACCTCGTTCCGCAGGTCCTGCAACGCTACGCTCATCGTGCGCCCGGCTACGGTCACTCTACGGCCGCCGGAGACCCCTCCGCCTCATCAGCAGCTATCAGATGCCTCATTCTGCTCGTTCAAGCAGAGCGCACGTAAAACTCGCGATTGCGATCATTAACTGGAGCCGCGCGCAGCCCGCAGAAGCCGCCGTGTGCTGCTCTGCGTTACAGACAAACACGGGCGCAAAATGAGACAGTGAACAGATCTCCGCGCGTCTGCTCGCTTGGCGTCAGGTGTGGACACGCTGGGGGAGGGGGCATCAGCAGATGCATTGTGTTTAACGGGATGGGCTACATCAGGAAACATTAGTGGGCTAGTCGCAAACCAAAAGGACGCCTGGTTCCCAGTAAACAATGTGTTTATCACGCTGTATATCACACATGGTTCCTTTAGCGAATGCTTTTATTCTATTTTCAATTTTAATTAAAAACATTATAATATTTTAATTAGAAAAACGACTTTTAATATTGAGGTTCAAAAGCTCTGACACTTTTTTTAGCCAAACGAAAATAACTAGCACTAAACCTTGACTGAGGTGTGTGTGGACAGTTTGCTTCTTCTTCCATATATAGTATAATGTAATATAATAGGGCTAGTAAATCCTGTACACGACAAAGGCGGATGCCTAGGGCGCCATCTTCTGAGGAGCCGCTGACTTACCGAGCCGCGGCCAAAGTGAAACTGGGCGGTGATGTTTGCCGGCACACCAGCGGTGAGATTTGCCTAGGGCGCTACATCGGCTTCGACTGGCACTGTAATGTAATATAATAGCGCAAAAATACAGTGTTCCTGACAGTCGGACCCACGGTCATGTTCAAGACACAGATACACCGACTGATTCTTTCACGAAACCCGGGCACTGATTGGTTTTCAGCCTAGACACAGACTGGCAGAGACACCAGGTAGCGGGTGGATGTGGTACAGGCACTAAAAGCTCAGGATATGCCTAGCTGAGAGTAGTGCACTCAGTGCTATATAAATGTCAAAATTGCGTCGTTTGTATGGTTCATACTTCATTTACACTTAATAAACAAAGAGCTCTGTTACTGTGCTTTACAGCAGCACTGAGTGCACAGCTGCTGCTACAAACTGTGTACCAACACCAAGTGCACTGTGGCATCAAAATGGAGACTGAACAGAAGCAGACCTTCGGGGGAACATGTCGCAGCACTGAACAACGTGAGCCCCAATCAGCTTCCTGGCTGACCCCCTCCCAGCCTCCCCACCAGCTGCCCGCTGATGAAAATACTCTCTGGACCGGAGAGACTGAGGGCCTTGCAACAAACAAAGCAAAACAACACAAATATTTGAAAGACCAAAAACAAACAATGGGCCCAGACTGGGTGTCAGTCACAGGAAGGTGCAGCTATCAGTGACTTCATTACGTATATCCTTATTAATGTTTATATACTAGTATCATATAAGCAGAGTTGTATTTGAAGACTTTATTGCACCACTATTACTCAGTTATACCTGCAGAAGTTTTAAAGGGATTATCATGAAATACCTACCTGCATTTTTCATACCGAAGAAGTAAGCAAAGCCCATGTTAGCGGACAGCTAACATCTGGCATAGTGGTCAAGGGGCAGGAAGGTTCCTGCTCTCCGTTTGCATTATGGGATAGTCTTCATGGCAACATTTCACTGTCCACCTCAAACATGCTCATTTTTTACCCTTCCTTTGTGTACATGTGCTTTATTCATGTGATGCGCGCGCACACACACACACACACACACACACACACACACACACGCACACACGCACATAAATGTAGAATTGGCCTCTTCCTGTTTTCCAGGAATGCTTATATTATGTTATGGTGCTGACATCACCAAAGAAATGAGCGGAGGCGTTGTCATAGTACTGCCATAGCAACTGTCTCCAGCACTACCAAGGCCAGAGCCACCCCAGAGAGAGATTAGAAGATAGTGGAGGTTCATGGTGAATAATGAGGATGAAGGGGCGGTACTTAAGGCCCAGCTGCAGATTTGACAAGATGTTTCCTGCATTTTATCCTGTATTTGCTGCACAAAAAGTTTGGGCTGCATGTGCATGCTTAGAGTTGATGTACACTCATACAAACCTCAGATTTGACACCAACATTTTGATTGTACTAATATCTTTTTGGGAAAATTGCTGGCAAACTGTTCGTCTAAACTGCATATCATAATACCTATTCAGGAGAGATTCTTATACTCCATAATTCCCCAAATTCCTATATTACATAAATATTTGTGCCCTTTTTTCCTAATGGCCATGCTGCATACTGTTGTTCTCTATCTGACGGTGCTGCATAGGATTTGAACCTTATTCTCTTGTCATTAACATAGTAAAAACTAATTGCTAGTAACCAGTGCAAAATGCTCAGTGTCCAATACTTCACATAACTAAAATTACTCAATTAACAATCTGATGCTTATTTTTGAACTATCTCACCGTACTTGGGAGTCAGGCAGCCTTGCTATTCATTTTCTCTTGTCCTCTGCTGGCATTTTCCCCCAGACTTTTAATGCGCTCCTATATTACACGTCTTTGAATCTATTTCTAACACTGTTGTGGGGGCGTAGTAATGGTTTTTAAGCATGCAGTCGTGTGCATGCGCTCGTAAAAAGACAAACCTCCACAGTACTCCTCGTAAACAAGGATAAAACAACTGTTTATTTTAAACTATCTTACACAAGAGAAAACCTAAAGCTTGGTTATGCTTAATACGAGGATTCACTACAGTAAGAAAAACCGTATGGCTCCCTCGCTAAAGCCCCGTAATTGCCCACTCTGACATCCTGAACGTAAAAAACGCGCGCCCCCCCTCCGCGTCCTAAAGTGACAGTGTTCAAACATATTGCGAACATAAGTCTGACTATAAAGAAACGCATCTATAACCCAAAAATTGTACATCTATCTATACTTGTACACTCTTTACTATTTATAACAATACCATACTTTATAACCTTTATACAATATATAAACACCACTAACCGTACAAAATGCATTGGTTCCCACAACTGTTCTACCATAAACTGTGTTAACCCTGCATCTTGCCACATCTCATGTTACAGCTTTGCATGTGGCTTGTTTATGATTTAATCAGGTTAGAAGATATCACAATAAATATATTTTTATAACTAAACTTTAAATATTATTTGTGCACTGTAGCCTAACGTACTGATCCACGCACTTTCACCAACTAAATGTTTGTCAACTGCTGTTTGGTGTTTTTGTCACCACCGTGTGGTTGAAAACAATATTACAGTGAAATTAAACGCTAGGCGACACAGCGTCGTTCCAAATTATTAGTGAAGTAGCCTTTTTCAGCTCCCATTTCACACACTGATGTTCTTCGGCATCCAGATCATTCATCATTACCGTCCTGTTCTTTTGTTTGTAGAGTGTTTTCCTACACCGTGAACAACTAAGGCTCAAAAGACTGGTTGTTGAACTCTCCATGATAACCAACACTGTGAGGGCCGATAACGGTTTGTCTTTGTCAGTCACACACCTCTCTCATATTCTCCCATCTGTCCATCATACCTGTCATGTGACGTCAAAATTTTTCAGTGTTCTTTGTGTTTACACTTAGAAATGGTTTTTCTCTGTGGGGCAGGGGCAATTCTAGGAATTTGTAAGCTGGGGGCACATAGGGGGCCATAATTCATACAGATGGGTGAATCCTATCATTAACTAATGATACATTTTAAATCAAGAGTCACAGGGGAAGAGGCACTCTGGGGGCCAATCAGCTTTCATCTGGGGCCAGCGCCTCTGTAGCCCCGCCCCTGTATACACCCCTACTGTGGAGACATTAAAACTCCTTGAAAGAGTTGTATCTGAAGATGAATGAGACCATTGTTCTAAAGTATGAATTAGTTCATAAACTGCCTCAATATTTTTTGTCTAGCCCACTGTACAGCCAAGCACTTGTTTTCAGGAGTTTCATACTATGCTGACAAGTCTGACTGGCCATCTGCTTTATGACAACTTCTGTTCAAACTACTAAGCATGTTTTTGAGAGGCAAGGCCTGCCTTGGGGCACAGGTTGAAAGTGGGACTGTGCTTTATAAATGAGGCCCAGCTTTCATACATTGTGTAGCTTAGTTGCAGAACGCCTCTGTGCTCAGCCAGTGATGCCTGGCAGGATGTCAAGTTTCCAAGCAAAGAATGACGGAAGAAAGAAAGACGGGCTCCAGGCTGCCATAGTTGAAAGGCAGCCCCTTAATAGCCATGTGCGAGTTGAGGGCTACCTTCTCTCTAATCCATCCAACTAGGGACACCTGGTACAGTCTTAGGCATGGAGAAGGTCTTTAGTACTACATGCATGAGATAGAGGCTTGGAATCCATGCTATGGAGATCTGCCTGTATCCAGTTTCATTTAATTTATTTAGCAAATTCTTTAATCCAAAGTGACATACAACTGATATAGCAGGGTTAGACAGTCCCGGGAGAAATTGGGGGTCAGGAGCCTTGCTCAGGCACCCAACCGTGAAATCACTGTGCCGACCCTGGGATTTGAACCAGCAACATTCTGTTCATGGCCACAGCAGCCTAATACATTGAGTCACACACCACCCCAACTCAGTGAACGTGTGAAACAGGTTAACACAAAAGCCAAAATATCAGTACATTTGGCTACCATGTTTAAATTAATAGCAGTAGTTAATACTACTGAGCAATAATTAATTCAAATACTGGGCATTTGTATTTAAGTACCTGGGTCAGTCTTCAGTGCTGTGACAATGTGACAAAGACTCAAGCTGTGAATGATCATACAGAATGAGCTGTTTGTTAATGGCATAGCATGTGCCTCGCTGCAGCTGGGTTTGCATGCTGTGTACAGTCAGCACCGTCACCAGGAGCTATAACTGCCCACTGCTGACCCTGTCTCAGAGTAGCACACATCTGTACTATTGCAATTGCTAATCTACTTAAAAGGGGCCTTTCAGAGAATGTGTCACAGTATAGGGCAGCCACCAAGCTGCGGATTCCCCAAGCTGAACTTCCTGTTCTGTGAATTAAGGCTACATGAAAGTATATGTGAAAGTAAGAATTTCCAGATACAATGTGTCAGGGCCACTGTTTGACCATTCTTACTATATGACCTTCAAACTGTCTCATAGAAGACCAATATAAACAATGTAAAACATTATAATATACAATATAAATATTGCAATATAAAATAACAATATAAAAGCATCTTCTGTAATCAATAACAACAACAACAATAACAACAACAACAATAACAAGAATAATAATAATACGCATTTTAATAGGCTTTACATGTATTTTGCGAAGGTGCGTTTCCCTACTTCACAGGACACCAGACAGTAGGATATGAACATCAACCTCAGAAAAAATAAAAAGCAAATCAAAGCTGGTTTCTGAACGTTTTCTCTACTTCTTGGGTCTGAATGTTAGGTCAGTGCTTGCCAAAAGTTTTTTCTCACAGATGTGTGTAGGATGAGTTAATGTGTTTCGCTGTTAATATTCACAAAACATTCACAAAACTAGTGCGCTGCATAAAAATACACTGCAGATGTTGTGCGTCTTGGTCACTTCTTATCAGCAGGCTGATACTATTTCCCAAAACAACAGTTTTTCCCAAGAATGCAGGTCACTTTTCTCAAGCGTTACTCAGCGTTTTGTCTGCTTTATGGGCATGCGTCTCTCGGTTGGCGGAGTCACGAGTCATCTTCATGGTTCTGTCCATGGCATTTAGTCTCTGGCTTCGCAGGTTGGTTTCACCAGCGTCCTGCGTCCGGATTTGCTGGTTTGTTTTCCTGCGTCTTGTTTCCGGATTCACAGTTTTGTTCTGTTCAGCCGCCATTTTTCCTAGGCTTTAATTTCGTTTTGACTTTCTTGTTTTTCTGTTTCAGCTTCTGTTCCTTGGTCCCCTGTTCTGGTTGATTTGGTTTGCAGCAGCTGGGTCCCCCTTTTTGCACCTTTACTGATCTGGTCAACATCTCCACGTCCAGTCACTTGTCTTTTTGCTGCAGTGCTGTGTCCTTTTGGACTGGGGAGACTTTCCTGTCGAAAATTTAATGGTTGGGACTCTCCAGTTCAGGTTTATTTGCTGGAATACTTTCCCTTAAGCATGAGTTTGTGTTTCATGAAGTATATTACAGTAGGATTCTATATGATATTTATTTCCTTTTATGAAGCGAGTGTAACATAAAGCTTCTTTGGACAAAAGTGCACAAAATGAATCAGTGCATGAGTATGTCTATCTTTGGGATCCACAATGCATAATCCACAAGTTAATGTATCAGTGTAGCAGAGATGTTGTGTGGTTACATAATCTATTGGCCTGGGCAGTGCCCGTGGCTCTTCTAGGCTGCCTTACTGATGCCCATTTCTGTGACAATTAATTACTTTAAATGAATATAGGGAACATGAGGACCTGCATAGCATTAGTAGCAATGAGGGCTATAAATTAGTGTGACAAAATTATTAAGAATACTGAGCTAACATAGTACTGTTAGACCAATGTGGGCTAGTGTAGCAACATTAGCAAGAATTAGGATCACCATACATCTGGGTTTCCCCAGACAAGTCCTCTTTTTAGGCCCCTGTCTGGGCGGTTTTTCAAAAAATGGCAGTTTGTCCAGGTTTAGCTCTGCAACCCGTATGACCCCGTGTCGCAAGTTAGAGTGGAGATCCAGGCGAAGGAGAAAGGCCCAACTTTCAATATACGGCAACCACTCGGCATCACCATGCAGCGTATGCAAGGCTCGTGCACACATTTACTTTAAAAATCACACGACACTCACATCCTTTTTACATTTACATCCCTACGTGTCACGCTGCTCACGGGTGAGGTGGTCTTCTGGAAACCACTGTCACTTTGACACTTTGTTTTTGTATTCGTGTGAACAGCAAATCGCGGCGTTTGCTTGAAGTTTAGCAGACTTTAGCTTAGCGTCTTGTAACTTTTAAAAATACATTTTTCTTCTTTTTTTATTATAAATTGGTCATATTTTACAACTATAGCTGTTTGCATGGCAAAGGCAGAAGCCATTATTTATTTTATATTTGTCACATTTTGTGCATGACAGAGCGTCCTCTTTTTCTTCTCACCAAATATGGTAACCCTAGCGAGAACCCTGTGAGGTATCGTGTTAGAACACCACCAGCTAGTATCGTATATAGGACAGTATATAGCTCAGACCCTAACCTCAATTGCTCCAGGGACTGCAAAACCTTGTTCTCACAATTTTAATTTGCTTTTGGAAAAAAGAGCTTGCTAAATAAATATAAATGTAGATGTATTGCCATGATCACACAACTAATATACTGTAGCCTTGTTCAATAAGCGTGCAACTGTGTACTGACATTGGCAACAGTGATATGAGCTAACATACTATTATTACCATAGCAGTATTAGCAAGAATGCTATAAGCTTACAGGGCAATGCTAATACACCGTGGGCCTGGATACCAGTATTAGCATGTTTGTTGTGGTAACAAAGAAGGTGATAACCAGCTTCCCCTTTTGTGTGCAGGGAGTGCCGCCCCAGTCTGGCAGGCAGATTTTTCCAGATTCCAGCATGGGTAGAGACATGGAGGCCAATGAGTGGACCCCTTGGTAAGGAGCCACACAATGTTTGATCCTTTCATTTCTAATGCAGTTTCTACTGTGAGTAGCGATATGGAGATGTAGACAGCCCGGTGCCTGCTGCAGTTATAAATGGATACAAACTTTTAAATAATCAATAAAGATTTACACTGCTCTTTTCTTTTGTGGCTGAGCTGCCGGCTCATTTCAGCTCGAAGTGCTAACCCAGCCTAACTGCAGCACTGAGGGGTCTGCAGCCTACTGCTTTTGAGCAATCCCACCCAACTGCTGAAACTGGGTTCACATGGTGTCTTAACTGTTAAATTAAACTGTACCTTTACATGTGAGAAACAGGTGAATCACTGTGATTCAGATGATACACTCATGGTGGTTTGTTCAACCTGGTCTTTCTGTTTTGGACTCTCTTCTGTATCAGGAATTTGTTTATTTTAAATGTTACAAATGTCTTACATTTCGAAAGCGGAGGAAAGCGCATAGCAAATTCTGGTCCTGTGGCCATCGTACTGCCACTGTAGGCTCAATGCATGGCTGGAAGTTTGCATTAAATCTGGATTCTGGCTCTTGGTAGGCTTGTGTGTGAATGACAATATGCTGTTGGCAGGGGCAATGAAAAAGAGAGGAAGGTTAGGGTGATTCCAAGGGTGTGAATGCGTTTGACTGGCCGTGGCTCAAACATGGTTTGTGACAGTGATTTACACAGGGTGTGTATGTGCTTGATAGACTGAAGAACATTCGGTACTGTGGAACCTCATGTTTGTATTTCCTTATTAAAAAATAGTTGTGCCTAAATATAAATTATTAATGCCTTGAGTTAAATGGTATGATGTAACAGCTGTCAATATATGGAAATGGACACATAGCTGATAAGACACGCGAATGGTCACGGCTGAAGGGCCCTTGTAAGTATAGTCCGGACAGCACGTGCAGAGCTTTTGCATTAGGAATCTGGTCCATTTAAAGGTGGAAAGGGCATTTTGAGGCACTGCACCCCCCCCACACACTTCATTAAACCAAACATTTCAACATGTTCATCCACAGTAAAAATGTATATTAAAAAAGCCCTAATAAAATGGTTTGGGTTCTGGTTTGAAGGCCAAAGCTGTGTCAGTGCAGACTCTCATGACCAGAAAGGCCCCAGTGGAAATACGGCATGACAGCATGATGCATTTATTCTGCAATAATATTAATAATATGAGTAGATCCAGAGGCTGCCAGGGAACAATGCCTGGAATGAATATGGAGCTCCCAGAACTTCCTACAGGAATGCCCAGTTAACTAATCGGGTGTCTGCGGAAGCTCTTTACATGACCTGTGGCAGACAAGTCACATGAATATGAGAAATATGTTCTATTTCTCATATAGAAAAAACATGTTCTATTAAAAAAAAGAGAAATTCTGCCTGTAAAGTAAAACAAACATGAGCATCCTTTCATCTCGTTCGTATAGACGAGGGATCGTCCATTCGAAACGTTTCCGATCCATTATCTTGCCGAGATTCGCATTAAGCTTAATCCTGAGAGAACTGCTGTTTGCTGATCGTGCGGAATTGATTCCTGAGGGGTGAGTCACAAGTAGGTATGTGTGATCAGCAATGCAGAATGATTTTCTGCTTTCCCCTTTATTTGCTTAAATGAATTCTATGTCTGTGATGAAAACCAAACATATTTGCATAACACAAGTAATCCCACATGACCCTGACCAGTGGTTAGAAGATGGATGGTTGGATGAACCATATTTAGATAGGAATCGACGCAAAAAATCTCATTATGAACCTACGCATTGTAAACCAGCCAACAGCTCTGTGTGATGACCTATACAAACACCACATATAGCTCTGGTTCACTGCAGCCCTCTTCTGGTATAAGGTTACTAATATAGGATGGATTGATGGGTCCAGGTGAAAATCTGCAGGACTTTGATCAAGTTAAATAGAGCTGTTAACCTCTTATCTAGCTAATAAACTGGTATTTGGAAACCCTCAATGTAGAAAGTAAAACGTGCAGAGGCAGAAACATAGTTGTTGCCTCCGAGATTGAAGGATGCTGAAAATATATCGATAATATTTTTAATCCAATGACTTAAAGAGAGCACGGGTAGGGGATGGGCACACTGCGCTTGCGCTGGTTCATACACCCTCCTTCGGACGCGCTGAGTCTGAGCTGCGCTGCGTTGCGGTCCGGTGCGGTTCGGTGCGCTCAGGAGCAACGCCGCTGGGGACCCCACGGGTTTCTCCATTAAACATTACAGCCGCACGGGCACCTCACAAACCTTATTCTTAATTTTCAGTCGCACGCCTTTTAGCGAAAATATTAGTGAAGCCATGTCGAACAAGGAGGAAAAAACCGAAGAACAGAACCAGTCCAGTTGGAAAGATTTTTTCTATAATCCGCGGAATGGAGAGTTCATGGGTCGGACAGCCAGCAGCTGGGGTAAGATGCCGGTTCATGTGAAGAGAGAGGTAGTCATGAGATGCAAAGGCAACGATGCAGACATGGTTTATATGGCAGGAAACCCAACACTGAATGAGTTGAATATGTCTAAACGTGCCGATTTCATTCATTTAACCGTTTACTTTTTAACCGCAGTGCAATAAAAAAAAAAACCCAGAAAACATTATTTCTCTTAATCCGTTTAAGGAGATGTCTTTAGGCTATTTATCGGAATCTTTTAAAATTATTGCTTTCTGTAGGCTAGCTAGGTGACTACATCTAAATAGCTTTCTCGTCCCTGAAAATCTTGCGGAATGACGGGTCTTTTTGTAGTCATATGTTAAAATGAGATATTTAAACCACCAAACAGACCAGCCGCCCTGATTATTGCAATCTCTTAATTGTTTATTGGTTCGAACGCAATGGAAAGAGATACATCAGACAAGCGCTGATGAATTGTTTGGCTCATTTGGACCAAATGGCCAACACTGCCGTTCTGTACACAGCTGTAGTGAAGTGTGATCAGGCAGGCGCTACCATCATGGCACATTCTCTCAGGTCTGTTACCAGGTTTTTAAACCAAATAATGATCAGATTAATAGTTGGATTCATCATAACACCCCGATGAACAAAACGCAGCAATATTTATACGGCGTTATTTTATGTCAAGAGCTGATAGCATCAAAGAGAGTGAGACTCAGATGTTGCTTGGGGGTGGGAGGTGGATATAACGAGCAGTGTCACCGCAGTGCAGTTAAATGTGCTTTTGAGTCACTCATGTTAAGCAGGCTCGTCTTGAGAGCAGGACCCGCATGAGGGGGACGGGGCTAGATGGGCGGCGATATTTAATGTCATAATATCTTCTTAGTGATACAACCAGGCAACGGCCAGGCGAAATGTCATATCTGCGAATGCGCATGTAACTTCCTGACCGATTACATTTGGCATCCTCATCCGCATCCAAGATGCGGGATTGATGGCATTGATTGGAAACCACAGATTTTGCGGTGGACACTTAGTTTCCATAAATTACACCCTGTGCTTTCGGAGCCCTGCCAGCAAAGCTTAGTAGCGAAATGTTTGGCGAGATGTACTCCTCAACACACATGAAGGTAGCTGTAGTAGGCTAACTGTATCGGACTGCAGCATCCGTGTCCCCAGTGACGGACTCTGTTCATCTGATGTGCATAAATCTGCCGATTCCCCACTACCCCCAATCTCTATATCAAACATGCAGCACACACGAGATGTGACCGAAGGCAATTGTGAAAATAATGACCGTTTTTCTCAAATTAGTAGGACGTTAATCGATATAGGATTGCAGATAATCAACGGAAATGCATTATTGAAAACTGACTTGTAAAAAGCCTTTGAAGATTTATTATCTTTGCTGGAGGCATACCGCTCATAAAATATCTATGTAACATTACACTATAATATGAAGCAATCCACCGCAGAAACGATTAATTGGCGTAAAGTTGGAGCAGCGAGGCGCGGCGCCATCTCAAGGTCAAACGGGTTTTCCCAGAGCGCGCAGACGCTTTCTGGGAAACGTAGTAATGAAGGCAATGCTGCCTGGGATGCGCATAGAACTGTGTACTGGTGCAACGGGAAGGTCATTTTAGATATTGTTTCTTCTCCAGTGAAGAAACAAAATTTAGTGCGACACTATGCGATAAAAGGGCAGGTAAGCCCATGTTAGTAATAAACATATGTTCAAGTTATTAATATTAGGTTGGGGAGTTATTTGTTCATACAGGTGATGTGAGAAAGTTACACATAAGTTGCTTATATGTAACTTATAAGTCACATAGTTTTTACATACCCATGTATATGTTTCATGGCTTTTCGTACCATAATGAGCTAAAGTCATTGCTAATGTTGCTGTCTTCACTCACCCCAGAGTCAAATTTGTGTGTGACACAGGGTATAGGGTGTATACAGGGGCGGAGTCACAGAGGCACTGATCCTAGTTGAAAGCTGATTGGTCCCTGGAGGGCCCCCTCTCCTATCACTTGCTGATTCAAAACATATCATTGGCTAACGATAAGGTTGGTCTTTCTGTATGACTTATGGCCCCTCTTATATTCCCACCTTCAAAAATCCTAGACTTGCTCCTGGTGTGTTAAGCCCACAGTGACTCCCTAGTGAGGGCACTGATGTTGTCACTGTGAGTCTAATGAAACTGTGTGGTTTTGACTGATCTCTCTCATTGACATGGGCAGTAGATGATCTTGTTCTCTTCCTGATGTGGCTGAGGTGTCTTCTGTGGATCCTAGCACTAATGAGATCTGCTTCAAGAGTTGGATTAGAAACGTCAATCCTCAGATCAGCTGCATTTCCAGAGTGCTTGACATAGATAAGAAGCCCATTGAGCATGCTGGTTCTGCAATGGGTGCGTGGATGTGACATGGAAGGGTGATGTAAAGTGGAGGAAAAAACCAAACTGATATTGGGTTTTGGCCATTGACTGTCTGTGTTTGATTAATAGCAGATTGGACAGGAATGTGTGTATTGAATTGACAATGGATTAGATGGAGGTGTGTTTGTATTTGATTGACAATGGATTAGATGAGAGTGTGTGCATTGGATTGAGAATAGATTAGATGGAGCTGTGTGTGTATTTGATTGACGATTGGTTAGATCAGTCGTTCCCAAACTGGGGGGTGCGCCCCCTAGGGGGGGGCACAGAGGTATTGCAGGAGGGGCGCACCAATGGGATAGCCAGTTGTTTATTCTTGTTTATAACTTCAGTATGCTCTTTGATTCTCCCACAGTGGTGAAATTGCACCATTTGTAATTGCATTTGTTTTGCTCAATTAGAAAAGGGATTTGTATTTCAAATAAAGTTTGAATCTGAACCTGTGTAGTTTGAATGGGGGGCTCAATGATGTTCCTATCTAGAAAAGGGGGGCCTTGCAGGGAAAGTTTGGGAACCACTGGGTTAGATGGTGGTGCATGTGGATTTAATTGAAATGGATTAGATGGGTTGAGTAGATGTGTTTGACAGTGGATTAGATGGAGTGTGTGTTTGGGTGACATCAGATTAGAATGGGATGTATGTGTTGGATTGACAATGGATTACACAGAGTGAGTATGTGTTTGACTGGCAGTGGCTTAAACATGATTCGTGACAGTGGATTACACAGGGTGTGCATGTGCTTGATTGAGGAACATTCAGTACTGTGGAATAACATGGTTGTTTCTGAGTGCCGATTGGCTAGTTTGTTGTATGCTGGACTCTGCTAGGTCACATGATTGGCTGGCTGGGAAGATGAATGAATTTCCTTCTTCTTTCCAGTTTTTGTGTCTAACTTAGTCTGTAAGGTGGTAACCAGAGGAACTGGGTCATCAGCATACAGGAAGGTTTAATTTGTTATCCAAGGATAGGGAAGTGTCCCAACATGGTGTGTCAGCGCTCTCATTCCCTCCCCAGCTCTCATCCTCCTGTTCTACCTGGTGTTCTATGGCTTTCTGGCTGGGATGTTCAGTCTCACAATGTGGATCATGCTGCAGACGCTGGATGACTACACTCCACGGTACCGGGACCGAGTGGCCAATCCAGGTATTGTTATGGCTTGCAGGAAAGACAGAGGAGGATTGATAGGAGGAAGAAATGAAACACACCAGTAATCCACTGCTGGGACTTTCTCTGCCTGCCAGGGTTGGTGATCCGACCCAAATCCATGGAGATCGTATTCAACCGGACAGTCCCGAACAGCTACAACCAGTATGTCCAAAATCTGGAGTCTTTCTTGCAGCGTAAGCCCTTCCGTGACGTTGACACCCTCCCACTGCAGTATAGACACTGCGGCACAGACACCCCAGCATATACCCTCCACTGTATTACAGACATTTCAGTACATAACCACCACTGTATCACAGACACTCTAGCAGAGAATCCTCACTGCATCGCAGATACCCAAGCACAGACTCTCCACTGCATCACAGACACTCTAGCAGAGAATCCTCACTGCATCGCAGATACCCAAGCACCGACTCTCCACTGCATCACAGACTCTCCACTGCATCGCAGACTCTCCACTGCATCACAGACTCTCCACTGCATCGCAGACACTTCAGCAAAGAACCTCCATCTAATGCAGGCCTGGGCACAGGCATCCAGTGCAGTTCTGCATGCGAGTTTCTGAGGTAGGTATTTACAATCCAGACACAATTCAGCAGGGCGCGTGAGGTTTAGCTTCACTGTACGTGAGGGTGAATACATGTCTCTGGCTGATGCACCACGTGCACGTGTCTCTCTCTGCTCCTGCGCACCTCCCTCCCCCAGGGTACAACGAAACGGCTCAGGAGAAGAACGTGGAGTGCCAGTCTGGTGAGTACTTCGAGCAGGATGACGAGCAGGAGAAGAAGGTCTGCCGGTTCATTCGCAGCACGTTGAGGCAGTGCTCTGGCCTGTCGGACACCAGCTTTGGCTACGCTGAAGGAAAACCCTGCATCCTGGTCAAGATGAATAGGGTGAGTCCTTCCTCTGATCTCCATCTCTATTTAGCGCATATCTCTGGTTCTTCTCCCTCCACACGAGATTTGCTGCAGGTCATGCAGGTCCCAGAGCTTGTGGAACTGAAAAGAGCACCTGTTCTCATGGTTGTCCCTAGCTGTGGCTCTCTCTGTTTTTGCTTCATTCATCAGAAGAGTAATGTGATCAGGCTGACTGGGGAACATGGGCCATGGTACCGGTCCAGCTCACAGGCAGATGCAGTGTCAGGGCTTTGGCGCTCCTTGAGGGACCTTTGTGAGGGAGAGCCTCATTATCAGTGAACTGGCCTCCAACGGTGAAACACCTGCTCATTCTACACACAAAACACTGTTACTAGGGACTCTGAGGGCCCTGGGCAAACAAACTCCATGGGGCCCTCTAACTCTCCTTCCCCCAACATAGTAAAATTTATTACTATTATTTTAGCTTCAAGTCTAAATTAAACAAAAATCCTTTAATTTGTTAAAAACAGAATACACAAATAAAGCAGATTTGTCGTTACAATGTGCCATGTAATCGGCCACCCTTGGAGGCCCTCTCCCAGCTTGGGTCCCTGGGCAATTGTCTGCCTTGCCTGTTCTGTCGCTGTGCCACTGTGTGGACTGAGGGGGGAGACTCCACATGACAGAACTCCACACACACAGAACAGAAGCAGGATTCAAATCCACAACCTTGGAGGTACGAGGCCGCTGTACTGACAGGAATGCCACAGAAAAATATTAATAAATTCTTTCGATATTTTTCTCTCTCTGCAGATCATTGGTTTGAAGCCGCGAGGTGATCCGTACATTAACTGCACTGCAAAGGTATGCAGGAACACATGTGTGCACACATATGCCCTGTACCGAATACACAAGCCCCTCTCCCACCAACAGCTGTGTGGATATACTCAATAATTACATTTATGCATGGTAAAATAACATTTCTGTGCAATGTTTTGGGACATGGTTGTCAGATGTTCTCTGTTGTCCTGTCTGGTATTTTGTTGTGCCTGTAAGGTCTGGTTTGTCTTTTGCTTGTATGTCTACATTTTTGTCGACCATGCTGTCCATGACCTTTGACCTCAGGACCTAGCTGAAACCAGCAGTAATTAAAGGCTGCCTTTCCTCATCTACAAAATTTAAGTTGCACCCTTTTCTGGATTTTATTCTGCAGTTCTACAGATTCACTGATATTAAATATCTTTTCTGTGTGTCAGTGTATTCATTACTATCAAACTGGAGTAGTATCATTCTAGGAATCTGTGAAGTTAGCAAAGATGGAGTCAGTATCTGTGTTCGTGAGGTTCTCTATGATTAAATCACTTCCGAACTGCTTCCGGATGTGTCACCTGACCTATCTGCTGTTAACCCCTTCTCTTCCCCAGAGAGACTCCGGATTGCAAATGCAGTATTTCCCAGGGGAGGGCAGGTTCGACAAGATGTATTTTCCCTACTACGGCAAGAAGGCCCACGTAAGTAGCGCCCTCCACGAGCTTTGGCCACACCCAGGAAGAGCTTGTGATGTGGGTGAGCTGAACGCCTGTGTGTCCCCCACAGCCAAACTACCTCCAGCCGCTGGTGGCGGTGAAGCTGCTGTTGACCAAGCAGGACTACAACACAGAGCTGGCCGTGGAGTGTAAGGTGGAGGGCAGCGACCTGCGCAACAACGACGACCGCGACAAGTTCCTGGGCCGCGTGACATTCCGCGTGAAGGTCCTAGAGTAGAACCCACCAGCAGGAGGTGCACACAAGCCACAAGCGCACACACACACACACACTGCCAGAAAACAGTCGTATTCCCTCCTAGCCACCTGGACAAGACCACAATTGTTGTCGGGATGGCCTGCCACATTAGGGACCTGTAAATAGCTGTGTCTGGTGCTGCCACTCGCTGTGCTCTTTACAATTTTGTGACGTGCAACCTGTTGTATCAGTGGTGTTTATCTATGTACATATTTAATCAATATTTCTGACCATTGGAATAAATCTAAGGAAGAAATTAAGCAACGATATAAATCATTTAAAGAGAGAACTTTAACAGTTGTACTGAGCTGCCATCTGAAGAAAACGATTTTTTAACTTCTGCAAAAATGTGGTTTGTGCAGATGCCTTAAGACCTGTATGGAAAACTTGTGAAATAAAAAAAAAATCGATTTTAAAAAAAAAAGCAAGTTCTGTGTCTTTTGCATTCATCTTTAGTGATTAAGGGCGGGCTGTTCACTCTGCAGTGGGACAGATAGGAGGCGCACAGGCTCGCGCATCGCAGGTCCTGCTGCCTGAACTTCTCCTGCTTCACCCCTTCAGACACGCAGAAAATACTGACATATTGATGCTTTTCATATAGTTGTATAATCCTCAACATTATACACTCTGACAAAGTACGCCCAGTTCATTTCATATCACACGCACTCGATATGACTCATACACACAAAACCGAAGGGCGATTTAATCTCGTACTTGAGCATCGCGCATCGTCTGCTGTTTTGGGCTCTAGATGCTTTTAAACCACATTAAAGCAATTTATTGTGGACCTAGAGTTTATTTTCCAAACGTTCGCACGTTATGTTGAAGATGGCAGGAGACCGATTACCCCACCCCGGTTTGCTGGGTAGATGTTACCACAGATTAATGATTATTTATTCATAGACTAATAACAAGGAGGCAGAATTAAGCATACTAGTTTGACTGATAACTGAAACTGATAATTGGACTAAGTTGTTATGTGGTTCTTTAAATATTACGCCAGGACATCTATCTAGTGAAAGATCACTGATTGTTTAACGTGGTGTTGCTAGTTGTCATTTTATATTACAAGATAACTAACAAAAGATACCGTACCTACCTTACAACACACATACTTTACCTAGTAAATTTTGCTTTTATTTGCATGTTATGATATGATTTCCAGCCCGGGCTCTAACCGTAGCACTGCAGGTGTCACATTACTTAACCAACTGCACAATGACATCACATTCCATTTATTAAACAAAAACGTGTAGTTTCCTTTGGTATTTGACTGTGAAGAAACGCTGTGTGAAAGAACCAGGCTTGACTTATCTCTCTCATCCACCTCCGCCATGTCGATGAAACAGTTGAATCAAAATGGACGGACCCGTGGACCATGTGTAGTTCCATCCATCCAACACAGGGTGGCATCAGATCTTCAAATGATTCTGAACTGCTACTATTTGCGCAGCTCCAGTTCAAAGACGCCCAAATCCTTAAAACAAAATGCCTGTCTATTTAATATTCACATTCAACATCCTCTGAACTTAACACACATCTTGCCTGGTTCACCACTAAACTGTAGGGGGCTTACAGAGTGACTTGAGCTTAGGCTCATTATCTATAAATGTATAAAGGGGTTTCGTTGTACAATATGTCCAATGGTGCTGATGCGTTTGCTAATAAAACACCAGTAAGTCACCGGTTAATAAAATTAAAAATATATTAAATTAACGTCAAACAAATTCACCAGGTACTACATATATGCAGATACAGAAAATCTGATCCACTTTCATGCTTAAATACCTTGCAGCAGTGCGTGTTGAATAAGCACTGGGAGAAAGCTCTCTGAACGACTCTCTGTAATATCATGGAAGTAGTTTACGCATGAGTTCAGTAAAGTGTATTGAGGGGCAGCAGCATAGGTGGAGTTTGATGTTTGCACTTGTTGGGGGGGGGGGGCTAGTTTAGAAGGCTGCCCACTGGCAGTGTCTCTGAGGGTAGCAACATTTTGATGAAGAGCTTTGGAGTGATCTGCTTGTGAATGAACTCGGCACATTTCAATGAATCCCCAGTAGGAAGTGAAATGAGTTCATGAGCACAACTGGAACTTCTCAGCTGCAGCTCTTACAATCAAAACCCCACTGGACGGTCACACAACCTTGCCGCAGCCATCAGGAAACCACAATTTCGACTATAGGCTACATGTTATAGATGAGCAAGAGATTGCATCAAAAACACAATTATGTATTAGAACCAGTGACAGCTGGTGAGCAAAATTTTTGGGCATCGTCATAGTAGCACAGCATATCTGTACCGCCCCTGTAGACCTAGCATTTTTTGTGGTCAGCATTTTCACTCCCACCGTGTCCCCTAAGTGTCAGCTCCTGTGGACCCAACCTTACTTACTTACTTACCTTACTGCGTTTTCGTTGCTTCACTAACTGGAAACTCACGCCCTTGTCGATCAGTCCATCAGTAGAGGCACTGCTTCACTGGGTGGGTTCAAAACGCACCGTATTCCATAGGTGAAGGTGATGAGAAATATATTGAACTCTATTAGCTTAGTGATGCAGATAATGTTTTACTTCACTGAAGTTCCTTTTATTACCCTAAGGGTGGTGCTGTTTTGCACAATACTTTATTAGATATATTTTGAGCCAGCCTCACTGTTTTGGTCTGACAGGGAAATGATCGTTGTGATAATACATTGGCATTAAAAGATGTTTGTGTGATATGAATGTTACGTTTTTTTGTGTGAGACACTGCTCCACCTGTTGTCTTAAAGAAACCTCCATTGATTGGAACATAGATTTTGTGCATGCCGTGCTTACATAGCACTGCACCATATCTACACACAAACACGCATACAGAAACACACATTGCTGTATGCCCCATTTTCTGATCACACACCTTTATCCATCATAAAGTCAGTAAGCAATGGAAGAATTTATTTAAAAATCACTAATAGGAAACATGATATTTCCATATATGATAAAAACATCTGTGAATAGTTTGCAATCATTTTACAATCAAATTGCAACTGGTATTTATGCATAAGGAAATGTTGAATACTTTCCCTCGTCTACGCTTGTATCAAATACTACACTCTTACGCTTTATAAATAGACGTAATACCTTTGCGTAAGCAACACAATAGTCTAAACCGTGACGCAGTGTCGACAGAGCAGAAACATGCGTTGCATTTTTCTTGACGTTTAAATTGTATACTGATATACTCGCTTTTAAAGAACTCAGAGATGACTAGAATTTATTCATTTCATTAAATTATTGTAATTTTATGATCTGAAGACAAAATGAGCATCTTGGACATTTTCATATGGTTATGCTGTGCAATATTATGAAACTCATTCTAAAAGCATGACCATGTACAAAACAAGAACATAATGTAAAAACTTAATATTAATCTTACTGTTAATAATGAGATGTCTGTATTCTGGTCAGATTATTAATTTGGGTCTTTAGGAAACCTGACAATTGATATCAAATGTATCTATGTTAATCTTGGTATTAGATTGAGTGTCCGAAGACAAGCTACTGTCATAACACAAAGTCTCTCCTGTGTGCCCAGTTCTGATAGAGAGTAGGACAAGAAAGGTGCACATTGCTGTTGGTGATGGTCATGTTCAGCCTGTCCCTGATCATCGTTACTCTGGGGATCTACTGCACAACCCGCATAGAGAACATCAGTATCGCTGGCTACATTCCAGGAATTATTGAAAGTGGGATTTACATCTGAATGTGTTTAAATGTCTCCACAAACCCATGTCTCCTTCCACAGACCAGTACCTACTTAATAATTACTATCTTAATATATACATGCAGTGCCCTCGATTCATATTAAGTCACTATGAAAAGTTGAAAAATGAAATTGAAAATCAGCCTGTAGCACAAGACTATGAACAGAAATGCTTCTAGTTAGACAAATGTAAGCTACAATGAATGAAGTACAAATGGTGTCTGTCAATGGCCTTTTGTGTGTGTGTGTGTGGTTGTGTGATGAGCTCCCATGTTCTCCAGACATCTCTTGTTTCACACCCGGACATAAGCTTCAGGTTTGACCCTATACTGCATAAGTGGTTGGAGGAAAGATGGATGGATGGTTTGACAAATAATTTTTGTCCATCAGAAGCAGCATTTGTAGTCACTTGTGTTGGGTGTTACCTGTGTATCTTCTCAAGCTCTCTTTTGGACCTTTCTTAGGCATTTTGGGACTCTACCTTCAGGAAAATTGCAAAAAGTTGGTAAGTGCAAGGAGTAGGACTGTAGTGTAGGTCTGTCGGTAGGAGTATAAAAAGTAGCATAGTACTATGTGTAAAACAGGGAGTGTGACTGTAATACAGTACTGTGGGCTCAGTTATGGCCTAGTTTGCCTCCAAATTTTTCCTCAATGCCCCATTTGTGTTTGACTGTGAATAATTGTTGTCCTTCATTACCATCGTTTTTTTCTGGTCAACGGTAAACGGCTTCAACCCAGAAATCATCAGGTGTTATTTCTGATGCTAGCATGGCAGAAATCAGAACATCAGCTCATGGCGCCACCCAGTGGCTGGTAGGCTTGGAAAGAGAACAAAGAGTTTTAAATTGGCAAAAACGTGTCATAATAAAATCAAGAGTGTTAAGTGTGATAGACAGGACTGACTTTCAGAGAGAGACACTGAATAAATACATAGCAATCGATGAGATTCTAATTTGGACGACAGATGACATATTTCTGTTGGTGGCGATTGAGAAAAAAAACTGTGGGCGGAGGAATCCCAGCATGATCTCCATTTCATGTTTAGATCCTTTCAACACGACACAAAGATATTGAAGACCACATTGTACCTTGGGCCTCTGGAATTCAAAAGCTGCTGGACTGTCCATGCACAACATATACAGAATATTCTAGTCAACATACTCATAGGGAACAGGTAGCAAAAGGACATATTTGTAGAAAATTTTTGCAACACGCTCTGGTAGAATAGTTATGTGAGTGACACAGATGTGCGTTAATTTCCACGAAATCAAAGCACATGTAAGATGTTTATTGCAGCTCTAGTTCCTTCGCAATTCCCTGTCAAATGAAAACTTTGTAGGAACAGTAATTTTGCCAATGTACGCGACTGCGAGAGCTCTGGAGCAAAACTTGGCGGAGGCCCTGATGTCTTCCAGCCTGTTGCCTTGATTGTCTTCCTCAGCCTCGGAATGGTCGTTTCCTTCTTCCTTCTGGTGAGAGACAGTGTCTTCAATCTATCCAGCTTTGTGAGAACCCTCCCAGTTGGATTGCTGTGTGCATAATTAAGTTTGGCTAGATAACTGCATGCATATATAGAGCATCTTTACAACGTGCATGTGACTGTTTGTGTACATTTGGGTATCACACATATTCATTTATAGGGCTAAGCACACAGGCTTATACATCGAAGGCTGCCAGTTCAATTCCCAGGCTGTGCCACAGTAACCACGAACAAGATTTCATTTGTAGGACATGTGCCCCCTCGAGGCAGGCTGGCACCAGTTCTATACCTGTGGAAATGACTACATCTATAAAAACTACTACACCTTATACTTGTTTGTACCTTGTCAGGCGTGACATTTTCTAGTAGGATGTTATTTTATCCAAGAGGTCGGTGCAGATCGTAAGGCGCATAAAATAAACAGATAGCTTGGCTATTGGCCATTAAATTGCATTTGAAATTTCTCTCAGTAATTTATCTAGTTTCCAATTGTGATTCCAGTTGATTCCCGAATGTATCCGTTTGATTCCAATTACATGTATGCATTGATATTAATCGAAGGGTGGGCTGATGAATCAGTACTGTATTTTTCTGGTATTTAATAGTTTTTTTTTTGTTTTAGAATTGTTTGGTGCACCTTTGAGACTGCTTGTGTTATGCTTGAGAATGACCTGAAGTTCAGCAGTTAGGTGGAACATTCTATAAGCCCTGCCAAGTGGCAGCTATAGTCCTGTTTAAAACACAGATGAGTCGCATGTATAGACATGAAGATGGCCATAGACATAGTCATTAGGCTGTTGATTCCATCATCACACACTTTGTACTCATGGACTGTCTCCTGGCGTCTCTTGCGTTCAGGTTCAGATCTTCTGTCACTTTTCGTGTGCAGCGATGTTGGACCAGTTGCTTCTCCCGTCATCTGCAGGTGCCACGTCATGGCCTGATGGAATCATGTCAAATATGTGCGCGGAGTGGTACTTGCTACTGCTGCGACCTGTACGACTGTGCCAAGTGAGTGGGGTCATAGGTCGACGTTCAAGGTAAAACCCTTACCAGAATTCTTGGTTACAGGCATCTTATAAAACTATTTAAATCACCCAGCATAGTAGGTGCTGTAGTTTGTTTGCTTAAATGCTAATGTTGTGCCATTGGTAGTTAAATTAAGTGATGTCCATCAGGTGCTTGGAGCTCAAAGCCCCATGTTTTTGTGTCAGTGGTGGGTATCAGAACCATCATTACCAGTTTGTGGACGCAGAGCTGTCAAGATGTGCTGTTACTGTACCAAGTGCTGTGGATCCTCATGGTTCTTAATCTGGTTGCCTTTGGCCTGGGTGTGAACACTGCTGCAGTTCTGGGAAGCATCAAGGACCAGGTAAAGAGGGCGAGGCACGTGATGGGAATTGGGAGGGGAAGGCGAGGCACGTGATGGCGATCGAGAGGGAAAGACGAGGAATATGATGAGGATCAGGAGTGGTCAGTACTTTTTATACAGAAGATTTGTTCTCAAACTTGCCAGAGTAACATTTCCTTCAGCGCATGCTAAGTCGGAATGGATTTAATCGTTCTCTTTTTCTCACTCTCTCTCTGGCAGAAACACTATTCTGTCACACAGGGTCCAAACACTCAACCACTGGCCTTGCACCCCCCAGACTGCATGGCCCCTATCTCCCCCACTGCCCCCCTGCTGTCCAATCATACCCTCTACTCCATCAGTCAAGTCCCTTCATCATCTAGCCATTTCTAGAAAGAAATGCAGTTAAGGCCATCTTTCTTTCAAGCTGTAGTAACAAGGTGCTCAACATCAGAGATCCTGCCCACCCTGCACAACTCCTCTTTATGTTACTCCCCCATGGAAGACGTTAATTTCATTGTGCACTACATGACTGAAAACAGTTTTTCCCCTTGTGCTGTTAAACTGCTGAATACCTCCAATGGCGGGTGCAGTTATACATACTCACATACACACATAACATTGACCCTCTTGTGTAATATATGCATTATTTTAAATTAAAGCCATCATTTTATTACTTTTCATTACCACTTAATATGCTATTATCACACCTTATTTGTCATTGTTTGAGACTATTGCCCCTTATTGTTGTTGTTTTCATAGACTTGTTAAATAATGAAATTACAGTGGTATTCCCTAGTTAAATAATGAAATTACAGTGGTATTCCCTAATTTGTTGTTCTCAGTTATTCAATGACAAAGTCATCTCATCTTACGCAGCAGCTGAAAGTGTCGAACAGTAACTCAATGTACCAGAAATATGTCAGCAACCATACCATCTGCAGTTCAGACTAGGTAATCCACCTGAAGTTAAGCGGGTTTGGGTCTGGACAGTACTTGGACAGGAGACCAACTAGGAAAGCTGGGTTGCTACTGGAAGAGGTGTTGGTGTGGCCAACATCTTTCAGAAGAGTAGGGGTCATAGTCTGATGTCCTGGCTAAAATTGCCAACAGTGACCTTATCAAATCTGGCCTCCTAATCTGTATCTGATTGGTGAATTCTCTCCTGCCCCTTCACCACCTTAGCTACTGTGTGGTGAGCGTCCTGGCACAGAACGGCTGCTGTCACATCATCCAGTTGGGGGCTACACAGTGCTGGTGGTTGAAGTAGCTCCCTACTGATTGTGTTTTGGGCATCTTGAAAAGCAACATTCATTCAAAATCTGGAGGAAAAGCATTATGGGGTGTACTGAACAAGATGAAATAGGTAGTGCTGCTCTTTGTCACAGTCATACTATGCTTTACTATAATTTCAGTTTTGTATAATGAAAAATAGATTATGTCGAGTGTTGCTGATGATGACAAATTCATGCCAACACCTGCCTCTCGTCTCTCTCATGCTGGACTGTGTTTTTCTTGGAGTAGAGCGCTAGGGCAGCTCTGGCCACATTTCAGTTAGAACATGGTCTGCCAAATCCCAGTAATGAGCAACCAAAGAATGACTAACGTTTCCCAAACACTTGGGGGTGTCTTCCCATCCTCCGAGGCATGGGCTACGTCGCAGGTTAAAGGTGTAGCTCAGAATTGTCTGTGACTTCCACGATTGCATGTATGATCTTCTACCTCAGCCTCTATCTGAAACTTTTTTTTGCTGTGAATGTTCTCCTTTTCAAACAGTGCGTTTCATAAGACAAGGCACTAAGCCCAGATTAAAGATAAATGGACAAGTGTACACCAGTCCCTTTTACACCCAAATGCATCATATTTACCGTTCAGTAAAAGGTTTTACAATATATGGATACATTAGATTGCAGTACAGACTGGACTAGAAGCAGAAGCTCCTTATGCCGAGTATATCTAGCATTTGACCCAAGTATTAAGGGCCAAAGAGTGGTATGATCACTGTGTCAGCCATTGGATTCAAACTGGCAACCTTTTGATCAAGGGCTCTTCCAGATCCACACATGGGAGATGCATCTTTCACATTCCGCTGATATTTCCCATCATGTCTCTGGTAGGGCCTTCTCATGTAGGGCAAAACTGTGAGAGAGAGATACCCTGTCTGCATGTACAGGTGTAGCATGTGTGTGATGTGGGTAGAGAACCAGACACATGGCTGTCAGACCGCAAAGCTCTTCATTAGCACGTAGCGTCGATTCCTTTTAAAAATTACGACTGAACAATGAGACCTCAGCTAACAGTGGTAGAGCTGACAACATTTTTTTATTGTAAAATATTTCCAGCAACAATAAGCAGAATATTAATTTGTTTTAAAAAACTATAAAAGTTTAAATAAAACAAAAACATTCCAATATATTCAGTATAGTCAACTATTTTTTTTTCCTGTGATTAGGGAAATGATTAGACAGAGTGGAGAGGGTAGAGATCAATCGCCACCCCTATCATAAATCTAAATGGTACTTTCCCAAACATACCATCCTGTAGCCACAGCACTGGCTGAACTATACCATTTTGTTGTCAAGGGTCATAAATCTGAATGAACTACATTAACTCATGCAGGTATGAGGAGCTGTTTTTTGATTCATTTTACAAAAGTGCCTGGAAGCTGAACTCAAAGGCCGTGCCTAATGTATCCTCTGGAACTTGCAGTGAGCTCGTGGTGCTAAGCCAGAGAGGCCGGCATCTATCTGAGAGACACATGCTAAACTTAGATGTGAACAACAATGGATGCCGGATTAAAGCGCATGTTGAAAGCTGCCCATGACAAGTCAACAAGGCCTTTGGCATGACTGACTTCTGTAGAACATTCAGTGATTAAATTTTCCCCATCATTGAAGCCTCAGCCCTTGTTGATGAGGGGAAAATAAAAAAATAAAAATAAAAAAAAAAAATCAGTGGACAAACATTAAGATTAAACCCAGTATATTAAGAATTCTTCATTTTTTTTTTAAACACGTGTACGAGCAAGCAAACCGAAAGGCCTTGTGACAGGAACATAAACCTGGAGGGATTATGGCATTTAAATACAGTACTGCACAGTACTTTCTTACAGGGTATGAGAGTACTGTATAGTAAACATTACTAGACTGTTTAAACTGGCATGGGAGTGAAGTACAGTGCATTAAAATTGGCAAAAAAAGCGCAGTACTATATGGTACAGTCATACAATTGTGCAGAACTCAAGTACCGTACAGTATTACTGAACATAGCTGGATTGGCGTATGAGTAAAGTACTGTATGGTTTAGTCTGTTTAAAAGTACCACAAGGCAATGGCACGACCCACCAGAACATCTCACCCCCACGCAGTCCAGTACAGTACCGCTATTCAATAAACAAGTCAAGCAACATGCTCACATTTACTGCAATCCGAAGTACCTTTGTTTGAACAGAATATTTAAAAATCAAAAGTAACAAAAATCACACAATTAAAAATACAAAAGTGTTAGAAATACAATCCTACAGACTGAATACTAACATCTCCAGAGACAAAAATGTTTCACTTTTCTGAAGTTCAAGTTTAAATCCACCAATTATATTATTTATTTATTTCAAATTAAGGGTAAAACCAATATTAGAGCGATGATATGACTACGTAAACATCAAGGGCGGGAGGGGGGGGGGAGGCAAAAGTCTCAGCTTCAACCATGAGCCTCAGCAGTGTAGCAACTGGCCCAAGACACAAAACGAGGCACATCCAGTTCCCTTCAACTAGGGGCAGTATAAACAAAGCACAGGATTGGACACACAATCATGACATAACAGATGACCTGTGGCCATGGGTCACAGAGACAAGAGGATAAAATAAGAACCGTAAAACAGAAGTGTTTGGGTCCAGACGCACAACACACAGTAAAAACTGTATAACAAATTTTTTCACTTTTTAAAATGTCTTTTCAAAATATACGGCTTTCCTTTTCAAGTTGACCTTGTGTTCTTTGGTGTCAGAAAATATTAAAATCTGAAGAATACAAACCTCACTGCACAAGAATTACAAAAATCATGTACGATCATTTAACTGATCAATAGAGTAAGATGATACCAAGTATCAAAATAATTCAATCTGGAATATTCCAAATATAAAGTGCTTCAAACATTATTTCTCTCCTAAAAATGACAAAAGGAAAAGTTATGTACATCTATAAATAAAGAAAACATGGAAACGTCTCTAAAGCACTCAAATCAAAGTATGTTAGAAGACGTGCAGAATGTTCCCTCCACCAAGACGTTCCTAGCTGTCGATAGATATCTAGTTTGTGAACGTCAGAGACAGCACAAGAAAAAGGCGCGGAACGAGCGCAGGTGATTGACAAAGGAGGACAAAAATCTAAATTTTCCAAGAAAGCATTTTGACTATTTACAGAAATCACGTTCCGCTTTCACAACTAAAACGACGAACCACGAAAGACTGAACATCATTAAACTTCAACGGCAATTTCATGCCTAAAGGGTTCCTAAAGGACTTCCCTCAAAAAACTGGAAAAGAACCAACTGAAGAGGAAACAAACAGAAACAGCTTCTGGAGTGGGTTTGGAGAGAACCAATAAGAAATCGGGCGTACATCACGTCTACCTTCCTGGTCCCACCTTCCTGTCTACATCTTGATATCGGCCGTGGGTGTTTCTCCATCCCCAGCGAGCAGCATTCTCAGTGCATGTTCTGATGCTGTGTTGCTCCAGTGTTAAACTTGCGACGGTCATCCGCTGCAATGGCTGATCGCACTCTTGACCACATGCTAACAACCCTTTCCGACTATGGGGTTTTCCCTTAAGGCAACAAACAAACAAACGTTAAAGATGACTAGAAAGGAAGAAAAAAAAATTCAGCAAACACCATAAGTATAACAGAAGCAAACACTTACTGACTGCCATACTTGGCAGTTCCAAGGGCATTCATAGTGGCCTCATGCTTCTTCTTTAAGTCCTGCAAGACTATACGGATCTCCTGGATGGTACGGAACGTCTCTTTGGGGTCCTGGATGGTGAATAGGGAGTATTCCTCCTGCTCCTTCTGAGGGCCCTGGTACACAACAATGCTGGCACAGGCATCTGTCAGGACACCCAGACATAACATGTTTGTTGACATGACATGAGACTTCAGCACATCTTATAACCAGAATATGGTTGCTAAACACTGAAAAGTACAGCTCGCTAAGGCAACGGTGCCGACAGTCTAAGTCATTCAGGCGACCTGCTTACCTTCCATTTTCTGTAGCTTAGAGTAGTTTGAGGAGAAGAGGGAGAAGATCCTTTCGGTTTCACGGTCACAGTCAATCTCCAGCTGGAGGCTGGCTAGGCTAGGACTGGGGAGGAGAAATATAATAATAATTTAAAAATACCTTAAAATCATCAAATTTTACCATACAGGAACATTTTCCCAAACAGTCTATTCTGAGTGGCTGTTCACACAAATATGTTCTTCCATTGTTCACTGGGTGGCTAATGGGGAAAAATAAGGATCATATCAGCTGGCGTATTCCCAGCCTCAGCACTAGAGGGTGCCACCAGGCAGGGGGACTTACGTGCAGGGCTTGCAGCCGGGGAGGCTTTCATTCAAGGCCCGGCAGCAGAGCCAAGCCCCGGACACATAGGCGGAGGGGTGGTAGTGACTCCGTCGCCCCTGGTTACAGCGGCTCACCTGGCCCAGCACTTCGACCCACTCGCAGACCTCCACACAGTTACTGGCTTGGATGTACAGAGTTCTCTCTGAGAGCATCACCTGGAACATCTGAGAGGAGAACAGGACGTCACTCGCATGGAGACTTTGTGCACTCTGCTGCTCTGCCGCAGGGGTCGGGCAACACTTACGTTCTTCCGACTGAAGGCATTGTCATCCACTTTCTCCACCCCCAGGATGTTCTCCACTGGAATGACACACAGAGGCTCCTTTCCTGCAAAGCCGGGTAGATTTTCAGAACTATAGGGAGCCATCCTGAGCCAGAGAGGCCTGCTCTGACCAGGCAGACTGGGATCTCATGAAGTAAAAGCCCATATAGGTCCAGAAACACAGCGGTTTAAACGGGGGTCAAAGCCTTTCACTGCTGTGTTCCTTACTTCAGGACAGGACAGACAGAGCAGCTACTGTACTGAAATGCCAAGCGCCAACATCTAATAAAGTCCTGCTAAAGTCTGCACCGCAAAATTCTTATTTAATGCCATCGGGATAATGACTAAAATGAACCAGACTTATGAAATAACCATACATATAAAATACTGGGGAAAGTATGTTCCAGAAATGATATTTGATTCTTTGTCATGCAGTCTAGCATTTTGAGAAAGTCCTAAATTGAAAAAAAACTGGCAAGAGTCAAGAATAGGTCACTGCTTTCAGACAATCGCCGTAACATTTTATCCTCTGATGACCGGTATTTTACATCCTGTGAAAACCTCACATTTCGGGTCTAATGAAACCATAAAGTTCAGTTAAAATACTGCCACCTGCTGGAGCTCGCTATTGGTGGCTCTCTGTCCTGTTCAGCAGATAATGTTTTTATATAGCAAACAACTTTACTGGTAGGCATTACAAACAAAAACTGGAGCCAAGCTGCTCAGAGGCACCAATGAACCCCTTTTCCCTACCCTGGCATCGGCGGCTGTAACATTTTCTCCATATTATGCAGGTCAAACATTCTTTTGATCCCTGCGGAGACCACACCGCGTATTACATCGTCCCGGTGACGGGAGACAGGGTGCCAACATGTTTCATGCTGCACAAGTTTAAGCAAAGATGATGATGGGGAGGGAAAAGCAGTGTTTACAGGAATGACCCCCCCAGTGAGGACAGCAGCAACATCATCATTATCTTGCATTTAGCAAGCAAGCCCACTCTCCTGTGCAATAATGTCAGCATGCCCAGGGGCAGCCAGGTGGCTTTGGACCCCCAGAGGTTATTTTTCTCCTTACTTGGGAGTTTTTGGTTCCTCTCCTCTGTTGTTATCTGGCTCTTTGGCTAATTTCTTTGTTTTTCCTTTTCCCCGTTTTGTATTACTCTCTAATATCAAAATATACCCACGTAAGGCGCCTCGGGGCGACTCTGTTGTGAAAGGCGCTATATAAAAATAAACTGAATTGAACTGAATTATTAAAGGCTTATGACTCTCAAAATATGCCCATGTAACAGAAAACAAGCAACCAGTTTGGAATAACCATTTTTAAGAGGATGGCAAACAGACCATAGTGATACATTTACGTGCATTTATCTATCAGATGCTTTTATCCAAAGTAACATGCATTTTTGAGGGAGCAGGCTCAGCCATCTCCTGGAGCAATGGGGGTTAAGGGCCTTGCTCAAGAGCCCAACAGTGACATCACTCTAACAGCCATGGGATTTGAACTGGTAACCTTCCGAACACAGGCACAGATTCTTATACCACTGAGTCACACACCGCCCCCATACAGGAACCTGGATTTCAATGGGGACATTATTTTGCTTTGGGGTTTAAGTGAACTGAAGAAGAGAAACTGGGATGAATCACAACAGCTGGGCGCCTGTGTCCTGACATCTGAGCTGTCAGTGGTGCAGGGTGGCTCAGCATGTTAGGACACCGTGCCAGCGACTGGAAGGTCGCTGGTTCAAATCTCAAAGTTGGCAAAATGATGTCATCATCGGGCCCCAGAGCAAGGACCTTAACCCAGGGACTGCCGGACCCTGCTTTCGGAAAAAAAACATGTCACTTTGGATAACAGCATCTGCTAAATAAATTTAAAAAAATAGTTTACCACCCAACTGCCCCTGTCGCCCCTATATCGGCACTAATGCAGCTGGTGGCAGAAACTGCCCTCAGGGGTCAGATGGTGTAGCACATAGCAGGCAAGTTCAGAGAGTGCCCGTACTGTGCAGCCCCAGAGTAATGGTGCCCAGCTCACCCTTGTGCTTGTGGTAAGACAGCTCCCGATTGGTCACGCGAAGCCAGCGCTTCTTGAAGTTCTTGCCAATTCGCTTCCTGCCCTGTGCTCGTTTCTGTACCTCCCTGTGGGGTGAGGGGGTGCAACCAGAACTAGCATCAGTCTTGGAACCCACTGCGGGCATAAACATTGGAAGGACACCGAAATTAAGCTTAGATGTGGCCAGGAAGCAGCTGTCTGGCTGAATCTACCATATATGATGGGACAACAGACTCACCCTTCTCTCAGGACCACGGCATCTTCCACGCCGATGGAGCCCTTACACACGTTGGAAGAAATCTCATCTAAGAACTGAGGAGGAGCAGGAATTCAGCACAAACACATTACAGAAAATAAACATTACATAAGGCCCAAGATAAAGACACACAAGCACTAGGTCCATTAATGTTAAATACCTTCTTAACTTCTTCAACATATTTCTCTTCTTGGAATGACTTGAAGAATTCATACATATAGGATTCTTTAAAACTGGACTGCATTGCAGAAGAAAAACATAGCAATTAAATTCTTAGTAAAAATATGGACATTAGACAATTATATTGTATTGAACAATATGAAGTTACAAGCATAATAAAGGCTCATTCTAATTTAGATTTATAGTCCAGCATATACACAGTGAAGGACCTGAAAGCGAGTGTCTGAGTCGGGGACTGGAATCCATACCAGCTTATTCCTCGACAAGCTGCCCCAGCTGCCAAGTGTTTGGATAGTTTTGGAGATGAGGGTCAGGGTGCGGGTCAGCTCATTGTCCTGAAAAAGAACACATTACCGAAAACGGCACACAGAGAAAATCGGGCCCAAGCCACCGCGCAGCAGCGACGAGCGGGTAAGCGTACCGGGTGATGGGAGCGGAGCTGGAAGGTGTGCGGCGACAAAACCGCCACGGCGAAGAAGCGCAGGAATACGAAGCTGCTGACCGCGGAATACTGGACATGTGGATCGTCTGTGAGGGACAGAGGAACACGGGGAGATCACAGGGGAGATCGAGGAGGAGGAGGAGACCAGAAGGTCATCCCAGAGACTTTAAAACATGACTAAGAAAAACACAACAAAACAGCAGCGGGTGCAAAATCGACTGATGTGTCTATTTTGAAAACCTATCAGAACCTGAACTTCTTAAACGCAGTAGGAATCTGTTGCCATGGGGAACTCACCAGATAACACAAACTGGTAAGAAAATCAAAATTAAACCCAGTGTGTGGAATTCGGCAGAAACCTTAAAAGGATTCAAAGGAAAGCATGCAAGGCTGAATGGACTCAGCTGTCATAAGATGCCAAAATAACCAATGTTAAGAAGAAGTTGCTTCTACCAACCTTATTATTTGAAGTTCTACAAACTATTCTAAAAACCTAAGAGTTAAAACCTCAAAAAATGAAGCTTACAAATTACCCGAATAGCTTAAGGACACACATTTCAGAAATCAATGTATCATGAAACTGCTTTTATACTGAGAAGCAGAAACACACCAATAGAAACCACACCCTCACAAGGCTGTAGGCACACAGCACAGCAGGAGAGGGAGATGGACAGTGATACAGGGCCTCAAAAATATTTCAGAACTTACTGAAATGTGCCAGAGTTTGTCAGCTACAAAGCAACAGAAAAAATGAGCACTCCAGCACTGTCCTCCGAGAGCGAATAACCAAAAGCACCCTGGGAGAGAGCGTCCAAAGAACAGCCTCATTTTACTTTTTATCATCATTTTTGCCATGAGAAACTCACCAGATAACACAAACTGGTAAGAAAATCGAAAATAAACCCAGTGTGCAGAATTCGGCAGAAACCATAAAAGTGATTTAAAACTTTGAATCCTATCTTGGATTTCATGCCTTAGTCACAGTTATAGAATTATTGAGACAGAGGTCACTGCCATCCAAAGCAACCCGAACCCATGCACTGACATTTTGCCACCTCCTTGTGGTCAACAAGCACCCAAAAACACATTTAAAAAGGCCAAAAGAACGAGTTTGACTTTCCTCCAGATTCTGCTTTGGATTATTTTCTTGATTTGACTCCAGCTCTATATCTACTTGGCTGCTCAGACTTGTGTGACAGATTCATTAAAAATTAGCTTTCGGTAACTAAAGGGGGCAAACAATTAACCATTCCCTAGCAATAGGCCTGCTAGTAATGCTTTGATAATCTCCTGATGAGTGTCTTTAAACCAAGCCCATGGGCCTCTCCTAGCAAGGTAGCAACTGTATAATATCTTAGCTTGCAAACGGTCTCCAGTGTTGCCGTTTCAGCTTTTTGCACTGAGTGTGTGGAGTTCTCTCTGCATTTCTGGACAAATCCAGTCCACTTACCAGTTCTTAAAATAATAATAATAATAAAAAATAATAATAAAAATTAGAAATAAATAAAAATTGTAATTATTATAAATACTGGCTGGACAGAACAAAACGGACACTTGAAGGAGCTGAACTCACCAGGAAAGCGTTTAGAAGCCAGGTGCCTCAGGGAGCGAAAGACATCAGACATGATGGGCGGGCAGCTGACACTGGACTGCGTGATGGAGGAGAACACCTTCTGAACAAACTGCTGCAGATTCTCCTGCAGATACACACACACACACACAAACACCATCACAATTAGGAGACAGGCACAAGCAAACAGACAGAGAGAAGCAGAGACGGAGAGAGAGAAAGAAGTAGACAGAGATTTTGACAGACAGGGAAACAGACAGTCAGAGAGAGAGAGACAGCCAAAGAGAGAGACCAACAGACAGTCAGCCAAAGAAAGACAGAGAGACAGAGCTACCTTGTTGGCATCCGGATTGTCTCCATCTTTTTGTTTTAAAGGATCAATCTCACATGATTTGTTGGAGTCACAGATCTATGAAAGACAATAATTGATACTGAATTCTACAGGTCAGGTGAGATTCTGTGGGTGCTTGACATTTGATGCGAATGTGAGGTTCACCTCGTCCAGGACAGGCTTGAGGGTCATGGTCAGGTAACTCCTGCCCACTATCTTCATCATATCGTCGATGCAGCGTGTCGCCAGCGAGTTGCCCCGAAATATGGTGTTTGCTTCCCTGGATGAAGAAAAAAAAAATCACAGTAGCCAAATTACGCAATGCCAATTATCCACAAGCCATGGAGGGAATGTGGAAATAACCTGTTTATCTGTAAGAGATCAGTTAAACTGAACACAAAAAGCACAGTAATAAAATATGCCAGCTGAAGACTTAATCGATCATTTATGATCAGATTTTGATCTGTTGCTTTTTTGTGGCTTTTTGTATCGCTTTTATAAGAGGGGTTTTGAATAGCAGCGATCACACGCAGCCAGACTGCCCTGTGGACCCTTTTGCCTAATGGCTAGCCAAACCAGCCAATAGCGATGGGGACGAGTCAAGACCAAGACTCTGCTAATCAAATTTTTGTGTAAGCCACTTATCAGGGTGAGAGATGCGTGTGTTCTAGTACAAATAAGCTTTTTTTTTTTTTATAAGCTCTGTAAAGTTTCAGACAAGTATGAAAAACAGGGCAGGCAGGTTAGGGCACCAAAGTGTGCCTGCATGTGAGGAAATCAGTTTTGTGATTCAAACAGAACAACAAATGAAACTGACGTCTTGTCTGTCCTGAAGGAATTTCCAAGGTAGCATCACATTCTGAGAATATTTTCAAAAATAAATAAGATAATAGAACTGCAGTATACAACCAATACAAGAAATCTGAATGACGGACAGTTTTATTAATTGTATTACATTTCATTAACGTGTATCGCTATTTATAGAGGAGTAGGAGAAATGAGAAAGTTTATCACCGGTGACAGGAAAAACAAAAAAAAAAAATGGCAGTGTCTCACTTTAGATGTTAGTGTCTGATCCATAGAAGCTGTAGTCCGAGACCGATTCACCACTGAGTAGAAAAGCTTCCAATTCAAGACAGAGTAAGTCAAAAAATGGTTTAGACTTGAGTTCTGCAACACTGCCAGCTAATGGCTAGCTAGAACAGAGCTCTCTGAATGCTAACGAAGCTCATAGATTCTCAGCTGGGTCTTATTTGTGAATCAATCGTCTAATCCTACACGCTCCGAGGAAGGAAACACCAATCGACCTGAATAATATGCCGGCAGGGAAAAGGGGATTTGGAGGGTTGCTACCATTATTAGCATGATTGGCACGACCTTAGCATGGCCTGCTAAGGGAAGAACAAAAAACCCAAAAATAGCCTTATGGTGCCACCAGATGCGAAGAACTCCAGGCCGCATGGGTCTGGAAAAGTGACATGTGATGATTTATCAATCCCCCCTGCATGCATCTGGTGTACGATGCAGCAAACACCAACTGGTTCAGCGTGGTCGGAAATGCAAGCAGTGTTAGCATGTTAGCTCATTAGCATGTTAGCACATGGTGGCCAGCCCCGGCGCTGCACTCACTGCGTATTGTCCAGCTCCAGTGCAGCCACGGCCGTCACAAATGGCACCAGGCTGTTGTGGTGCAGCAGCAAGCGCACCATGGGCAGCACAGCCTCGTAACGCTCCCGACACAGGTCCCCCAGGATGTGGGCCGCTGATGCCGAGATGGGCTGGCGAAAGGAGATGGGGGATGGGCGTCAGTGCCAGCATGGCGGGGGCCAGGTGCAGGCCAAAATGCAGCCCGCTGGGTACCTTCACGTCCGGGGACTTCAGCATCAGTGCACGGAGCCGCTGGTAGCAGGCCGACGGCAGCACAGTGTCCTCGATGTAGGTCACATTCAGGCGCAGGGAGCCAAGCTCGTCCGCTTTCGACGTCTTACAGTTACCCTTCGGTTGTAATAAGTACCTGAAACCCCAAAACATCCCCATCACACCCTGTGCAGATATACAACAACTGGACAGGCCGCTACATCACATCCAGATGGGAATGACACAAAGGCAAGTCCTGAGATCAACAATAGCAGTCGCTAGGGGTGCCCCGGTGCAGAAATGACCAATAACAGGCTAACCTCAGAGCTCCACAAATTCGTCACAAAACATGTCGGCGATGTTACTTCCTAAGATCCTGTGAATGTGCGAAGCGGCCACATCATATAATGCAGGCGGGGTAGCATCAATGAGGTAGCGCCAATTTGGGAAAGACTATAGCGAGGTTCTAAGTGCAGCACGAGCCGATGGAGTCCCCCACCTTCCATTATGAAAAAAATGCCCGACTGTCCGACTAAAATCATTATTTTAGCAGTTATATCTTCAGCTGTGGTGCTGCCAGCTTTGAACACTGACTTAAGTCTAAACATTTGACAGGAACATAACTCTAGACTGGCACATTGGACTGCAGCAGATCTTGATTTTTTGATTTTTAAGAAACGTCAGCCGAAACCAAAATGTTAACTGATAATCCGTGCATCTCTGACCATCACCTTCCATGGGGACAAGGAGAAGCAACACTCTTAGTGTGTGAGTGTGTGCGTTAGGCACATATTACATTGTGGGGACCAAATGTCCCCCGCAATGTGAGGAGGAAAAAAAAAAAAAAAAAAAAAAAAAAAAAAAAAAACTTATTTTGACATTGTGGGGACTGTTATTTCTGTCCCCACAAGGGGAAACTCAGTTTTATAAAACCTGTGACTGCAATCAAAAAACTAAAAACGCCAAAAGGCTTGTATTTTGCTTGGTTGCTTGTGGTTAAGGTTAGGGCGGGTCGGGGTTAAGGTCGCCATTGTTAGGATTAGGGGTTTGGCTATAGAAATGAATGGACGGTCCCCAAAAAGATATGAGTACAGGTGTGTGTGTGTGTGTGTCTGTGAGCGTGCATGCGTGTGTGAGCGTGCGTGTGAGATTACAGCATATAGAGTGCATTGGTGCATATGCTTTACCACTCATTTTTCAAATTTAACTTGATATACTGAGACCTGACAGCTTTTATGTTTAGACTGACAGCAAGACTGGAAGGAAGTGGCCTGTCAAGTCTGCTGCCATGCAGGGCAAGACGAGAACTGAAGGGGGCATGCAGTACAAACAGCCCGAGGGCAAGATCTAAATGTCATGCACTGAAAGCACTGCAGCCACTGGAAAACATCTCCAAAGACATTCAGCAGCAGATGAACAGACCAAGCAGTTAGAAATCCCAGCCCTCCTCCCCATCCTCCCCCTCCCCAGTGCTTACTGGTTTTGTTGAGCTATGCTTTGGCAAACAGACTCAACATAAAGCACAACCAGTTACATTTTACCTTAAGTCACAGGAAACAGGCTGATTTCAGGAGGCTGTCAGAGCACAGTGAAACATTTATTATTTTTTGTACTATTTGAGGTCATTTTGGGCCTGATATATCCAACACTTTTTTATATTTCAAGCCTGTGTTGCTGCCCAATGTCTGACCTTTAGCCTGAGTGCCAACAGGTACTGCCAAGGTGAAGGGCAGAGTCACCCTTACGCATAACTAGCAAAGCTAACAGGCATGGCCAGGGTGAAGGGCAGAGTCACCCTTACGCATAGAGGTAGTGGCCAAATTTATGTATGAAAAATGAAAGCCAATCACAAGAAGACAAAGTATTTGAATTGTTTTGTATTTTGGGGTTGCTGAAATGCCCAGTAGGAATAATACCAATTCAAATACAATATTTCTATATGAATAATAGTGTAAAACAACTCAACTCAAACAAAACAAAGGATGACACAGTTGAGAACCGTTTCTGGCAATACTGCTGGCTAGTTCCCCAAAACTGTTACAGATCCCCCCACATTAGCGGACGCTTGGGGGGCCGAAGTTCCTCACCTTACCAGAAATGTTGGGTTTTCATGTAATATGCAGGCACCATAATATAATACTTACAATGCAGCAGTGCCTGCCTGCAACAGGAGATTGAAAGCTGCCCATTTCCCTACATGGTTTGAGATCCAGCGTCAGTAGAGAGACAGGTGAGTGATTGTGCCCATGGAGAGTGTGTGTGGAAATCAAGCTGACTGGACCACTAAACACAAACGCATGGCCTCTGGTGTGAAAGGGAAATCCCACACGTTCGGCACTTATAGAAGCACTGTGCAGCGAACAAAAAGACGACGAGGAGAAAATGTGACTGGAGCAGGGGACAGTGAGGTCAGCCTTACTTAGACAATTGCCCTACATATAAAGCAGCTGCAGTAACCCCTGCACAGCAGCATCAGAGAACAACAAGGTGGTGATGTCAGGTGGAGCCCCGACTCGTGCATCCTTTACCTGAGACGTGCCTCTGCACACACCTGCTGAAGGGAAACAGCTTGCCTTCACACATCACTGGAGCATGAAAGGAAGCAAATGGGTTCCTCTACATGAAAACAACAGGCAAGACCACCGGCACATTTGCTTTGACACAAAACAAGGCATGTATAAATATCCATTTCTCCAAACGGACTCCATACACAAAAGCATGAGCGACAGGCACGGCCCTATCACTGGTCAAAGGCAACACACAACAGGGCACTGATCTTGTAGTAGAAGTATCAAGGGACATAGATGGAAATGGAAATGACTCCGAAAATTAAATGAGACTCTAAAATAAAGGAGGGGCTGAGAATAACCCCCAGACCTCAGGGATCTAGCAGAGGAAGCAGCCTGCCTGCCCTGTGTCGGCATGGACTGCACCACGCCAGCGCCTCCCTCCTCTGTTCTCTGGCTCTCCTGCTCACTCTCCACACTCACACGTCGCCTAGCAACCAGACACTTCTGCACTAAAAATAAGCTCCAGAATGATACAGAAAAATAAATATAATAATTAATCCTTTCAAACCTCGAGCAAGGACTGAAATAGAGCTGGTGACAGAATGCATGTGTGTGTGTGTGTGCGCGTATGTGGGGGGGGGGGGGGGGCGGCAACAGGTTGTGTTGCTTCCTTCTCCATGGAGTATTCTGCCTTTCCAGACTCTGCCATGCAGTTGATCTTCTCTGCAAACTTCTCCTTATGGACCAGGCACACTAACAAAGACAGGCTGCAGACACCACACTCAGAAATTTGACCCAAATACAAAAATTAAAAAATGAGAGAGTGTAAAGAATGATAATAGCAAAGACATGCAGGTCAGCCTACATGCTGCAGCGGCTGAGAGACTCCAGGCTGAGATTCCAGGCATTCCTGGCCATTGAAAAGGTGCAGAACAATTCAGCATGTTTGTATTAAAGAGCTCGCCGTCTCCAAGGAAGTGGATGAGAACCACGAGAGGCCTGGAGGCACACAGACACAAATGACATTCTGCCACAATGAGGACATCGCTATCATCTAACTTCGCATGCTTTTCACTTACTTCCTGGCTGGGTGTGCCTTGCAGAAAAAACAGCCATTATGGCATGAACTTTGAAATGCCTTCATCTCTGCACCTCAAAGTAGTGCTCACAGTGTGTCAGCCTGTTTAGGCTTATTAGATATAGCTGCCTAGTTCACAAAAAGGCAGCTGTCGAATGGAAATAGTACTACATACTACTAAATATGGCTCAATTAAAATGACACCCAGAAGGAAGCACAGTGATGACAGGAAATGTAACGGGACCAATTCAGCTAAGCAGCGTCCCTTCAGCTGGACACAAACATGCCTGTTCTCATTACACCAAAGCTCTGCCAAACATCAGACCCGTACAACTTCACAACACACGGCATCAATGACCCTAATGTACTCAAAATATATCCACATTAAAGAGGTCTCATACGATAATGTTAGGCATGCTATGTATTTAGAAAAGTATTAAAAATAATAAATTTACTCAGACACAAAATACCTACGATACATGTGGCCAGCCTGTTACTGGGACCTGCGGAAGCTAAATTAGACTTTTCTGATGTCCCTTTCACACAATTTTACTGACATGCGAAGCAAGAAAAAGGGGAAGCCAGTCATGACAAAAATTCATTTTTAGCAAAAGTGACAACTGAAAGCAGGGTCAGCCAGTCCCTGGGGTAACTGGGGGGGGGGGGGGTTAAGGGCCCTGCTCAGGGGCGCAAGCATGGAATCACTCTGCTAACTCTGGGATTTGAAATGGAAACCTTCTGATCACAAGCAGTGTCCTTTCCTGCTGAGCCAAACCCCATTCGCCTGCTGTTGCCCAAAGACAGGCAATTACTTGGATCATAAAACAAGGTATCACTGCACGCTCTCAAAGAGGACAGTACTGATTGACTAATTTCAGTAATGCCCCCCGTCTGTCCAGGTTCAATCCCCACTGCTTCTGCCACAGATCACAGAGGGCAGCAACAGGAAAGCAGATCATGGTATACGTCATAGACAGGACATCTTGGAAACCCCACAGATCACAAATGCAGATGAGCCTAGTGTGGGAAAGGCCAAGGAGGCAGGAGGCAGCAGTGATCCAACAGTGAGCCAAACTGCCAGAGATGGACATCCTTCAGTGGTCAAAGTGAACCTGCAAAGTGGCTGTAGAAGCAGCTCAGCCCTCAGAATACTGACTGGCTTTTAAAGGTTAAGACAGTTAAACCTGATTCAGCTGGACTAAATCTGGAGGAGTGCATACAGCATACATGGGCAATGCCTCAGCTCCGGATGGCATTCTTAGGTTTATGCAATCATGTTGGTTCGCAGCTAACCTGTTGGTACAAGTAGAAAGACGACCCAACAGCAGAGTTTTAATCATGCATTCTGTAAATTAGTCTTCTGTTAATCTGTAGTTTTACACATGTGTGTTGTGAAGCGTTCCCCTGCATGTCCTGTAATTTCTGTCCTTAATGTTTGGCACCAAACCACAAGAAAATTCTGATGTCTTCGTACATACTGCCAATAAATGGTCTGAGTTTGAGTTACGTGACTTCCAGTTTTACCCTGCTTTACAAAGGAAGACAGTGTGTCACACCGATACATAATAATTAGACACTTAGGTTTACACCGGGCTCCATGGCTGCTACTGCGAGGCCAACTGCTGATCGCTCACCTTAAGCTTGGCTGACATGCTGCAGCTAAGTGTGTCCACTTAGAAGATATTGTTATGCTGTTTAGACAAGCTATCAGACAAACACTAAATGACAACAAAAACAACAACAAAAAATCTGAAGGAGGAAGAAAAACACAGAAAAGCAAAGGCTGTGAATATGCTGGGACACCCTGATTAAATATGGGGGGTGTACATCACCCCGGCATTAAATACGTCATTCAGGTATTTAACTAACAAGGTTAACTGAAATTCAGCTTGTGGTAAAATCTAACTAACAGATGAAATGGGTATGGAGCCCCCAAGGAGAGGTTTGGGAACCAAAGCAGTGTTCATCTAGCTAAATAAGATATCAGTAACCTTCTGCAGAACAGAGGAAGAAACTGGTTAATTTTTTATAGCGTTACTGTTAATTTGTATGTATAATATGTTCTAATGCTAAACAGATTTTTTTGTTTTTTGAGCAAATCCATACTTACAACCCAGATAAATATCCGTAAATGTTTTACACAGTACTGTATTTCAACATACACAAAATATTATGGTGACAAAAGCTGGAGTCAAAGACAACTAACTAAGATGCATCAATACAGTGCCCTCCATAATTGACACCCCTTGTAAAGATTTGCAAAAAGGGGTAGAAAAAAATTCACTATATAGTAAAGCAGCTTCATCTCACACTGAAAAAATGAGAAAAATCCAACCTTTCATTAAAGTAAATTTATTCAAAGAAAAACAAAGCCTTCATAAAGAAAAAATTATTTTCAACAAAAACATGTGCAATTACTGGCAGCCCAGCATTTAATACTTTGTACAGCCTCCCTTTGGCAGTATAACTGCACTGAGTCTCCACTAACATTCTATAAGGTTGGAAAATACAGAGCAGGGCATGTGAGACCATTGCTCTTTACAGAATCTCTCCAGATCACCCAAGGTCCTAGGCCCTCTCTTGTGCACTCACCTCTTCAGCTCAGCTCACAAGATTTCAGTGGGACTCATGTCAGGGGACTGAGGAGGTCATGGCAGAAGCTTGATTCTGTGGTCAGCTAACCATTTTTATGTTGATTTGGACATGTGCTTAGGATCACTGTCCTAGTGGAAGATCCAGTGATGGTCCAGGTTTAGATTCCTGGGAGAGGCAGCCAAATTTTGATTTAATATGTCCTGGTATGTCATGGAGTCCATAATGCCATGAACCCTAACAAGGTTTCCAGGGCCTCTAGAGGAAAAACAGCCCCACAACATGACAGAACCTCCACCACAGAGCTTATCCACAGTTGGGATAAGGTTCTTTTCATTACAGCCATCTTTCATTCCACGCCAAACTCATCTTGAGTGTTTATTGCCAAAAGGCTCCATTTTTGTTTCATCAGACCATAGAACGCGGTTCCTGTCACAGGTGTAGTAGCATTTTGCAAACTCCAGGCGCTTACGTTTGTGGCTGTCTGACAGAAAAGGCTTTTTTCTAGCATACCTTCCAAATAATCTGTTGGCATGAAGGTGCCGTCTGATGCTGGTTTTGGAGACGTGGTAAGATTTTACTTTGTCATGTAACTCCCCAGCGGTGATCCTTGGATTTTTTTGCCCCTCTTACCATCCTCCTCACTGTACGTGGGGGCAAAATAAACTTGGGTCCTCCTCCAGGCAGGTTTGTAACAGTTCCAGTTGATGTCTACTTTTTTATTTTCCCAAAAGTAGAAATGGGCATTTTCAGGCGAGTAGCTATTCCTTTATGCCCATTCCCTGAATTATGAAGATCAGTCACTTCTCCCTCATTTGCTTTGTGTATCCTCTACCTTGCCCATGTTGATAGATGACTAAGGGAGTCTGGCTGGCCTCTGTCACCTCATATTTGTACCCCAGTTAATCGGGACGTCATGGATTACAGCTTGAAGGTTCCTACACACTCCAGTTAACGCAAAGATGTACAATTTACATGGGAAATATGCTTCATTTACATCGTGTTCATTTAATACTCCTTTAAAAACTACAGATTTTTCTCCTTTACAGTTCATTTGTTCCAGCCCTAAAACCACACAAGCAGAAAGCTGTGAACATGAGATCACATAGGAAACAGGTGCATGCTTAAGTCTCAGAAAGCACAGGATAAGCACCGGAAATTGATGTTCTGCAAACAAATCAGAATATTTACCCAGTTATCAACCAGCCACTCCGCAGGTGGTCTGTGTGGTACCAGAGAGACATATGCTGCTCTTAATGATAGAAATCCTTTTAACCAACATAGCTTAATAAGAAACACATATTCAATGATCAGAATTTCTATGCAAGACAAACATTAAAAACTGAACAATCCATGTATTCAAAACGTCCATGGGGCCCCCAGCTCCCCAGCAAAGGGTTAAATTCAAATGGAACAACACTATTTCCAAAACAGTGACATGTGAATTACACATACATTTACTAAAATCACTACAGCTGCGGCTTGCAGGAAAGCTCAAAATGAGTAACTTTGGTTATTAAAAAATTAAGGACTTATAATGAGATACATATGTATGTGTACTATTATTGTTAAATCAAGGTTCGGTAAAACGATAAAAATAACATGATTAACTTGACTGACAATAAAGGTGCACTTTAACAAATCCTCTGGTAGTACGTGTAAGCATGCAGACAGACACAGAAATTAATTCCTTTCACCATATATACTACACCAATGCCTAAAAAGTAGTATTTTTTTAAAGGAATGCATGAAGTGAACCCAAACAATATTCGGTTCATTTATCATGCAATATAACACAGATTTTTTCCCCCATTTATTGGGTGTTTTCCTGCCAAGAAGCCCAAAGGCTTTACTCACCAGGTACAATGAAGCTTCTAAATATTGCAGGGTAAACATCTCTCAGACTAGTTATGTCGCAGTGATGTCCATAAAGTCATAAGTTGCCTTGTATTGATATTAGATAGCAGTACAATTCTTTTCAATAGCTGTACTTGGAGGGCACATCATCACATTCACTAATCTGAGCAAAACAAGCAAACAAATCCTGCTTTTCCTGCCATATATTTCCTAAACCAATTTTTAGACGTTTGTGCCAAATGCACTGTTTATACACAGAATGGTGCCATTAAAGCTCTGCCTAACTTAGCCGACACACTTAGCATTTAGGTGCGCTTTCATTAACTGAATACAACCCTGCCCTTCAATTTGGCTTATTCAAAGAACAGAGGATTCAGCAAGTCGCCTGCTGGCAGCAGGTCCAGAGAACTATGAGAAAAACTACCACATGCCAAGGAACTGCCACACCCTGGAGCAGTGCAGCACTGGGAAGGAGAGCTCTGGCTGCAGCAGGGGCACAAGCAACCACCCATGTTCTCATAACCCCACTGGACATGCCTGATCCTGCAGAACAGGAGCCGTCTACTCCAAAGCTGCTCTATAAACAATGTATGCTAAGAACTGAAAATGTGCTCAAAATCACAAGCAGACACACAAAGAGAATGGGCCCGTATGTAACAACCACAAAACTGGGAAACTGTGCACACTCTCGCTGAAATGCACATGTAATTTCATAAAGTACTTAATGTACCAGGTACCTTTTAAGAGCGACTTCTGGGCGTTCTGGGCTCTCCAGTAATATGCACATTACTTTTTAACACTAACAAACTATAATTTATGTAGATCCGATATCAACATACTCAAATCACTTGTTAGAAACATGATTTGAGTTAAAATTTGGGGCACAACTGATTACTCCTTTAAAACAGTTGCCACAACACACAATTACCACGGTGCTGCTATGGTCCAAGGGACAGAAGCATGTCTGGAGTCAGCAGAGCTCTGCAATCATGCCAATGAGCGATATGCACAGAGACAGACCAAGGAGTAAGCAGAGCTGGGCGCGCACGCACACGTGCACACGTACACACACACACACACACACACACACCCTCTCTACCACCGTGCCCTTCCCTGTGTGTGAACACTGCTCAACCAGAAAGTGGTGACAGCTAGAGAAAGACAAGTGGGGCACAACCCTCAAAACAAAGACTACTGCAATCCCATCTGCTTATTGCATTGCCTAGTCCACAGGGCCTTTCTTAGATTTCATACTGACTAATATAACAATCACAAGGAACTATTCAGGGACAAGGGAAACCAAATCAGTGTGAATTTTCCTTCATCCCTACAAGCACCTGAGAATGACGCCCCCAGACATAAATTACATATAAATCACATCACATAACTGTGTTAAAATGGTTTTTATATATATTTTAACTTTTGTTAGTTTTATAAAGGCCAGCTCAACCTAAAATTAATAAAAATGTATCCGTTACACTTTCACACAACTTATCATAAACAGAGACAAAGCCAAGCATAAGGTAAAATACCACCATTTACCCTCGGCTCAAACACCGTCCTGAACCACTGGCCAGACCACCACAAATACTACAGTTAGTGATGAACCGATAAGGACATTTCTGGCCGATAGGAAAAGCGAATTATTTCAAAAACTGACGCTGATACAGATACTGATAGCAATCATTTGGGAACTTAGGCTGAAATAAATTTAACGGGATGATCCACACAAATAAAAAAAATAATAGTAAAATTACATGCAGAAAAAGAATTCATTTTTTGCTAAGAAAGCACTACCTCTAGCATACAACAGTCCCACAGCACTATATTTCATAACTGTATCCATCTTATATATTTATAACAGAGAAGGGCTGATCATCAAGAGTGAGGCTAAGCCTCTGTGCCTGTGATCAGAAGGTTGCTGGTTAAAGCCCCCCTCAGCATGACTGCGGGTCCTTGAGCGAGGCCCTTAACCCCCAGATCCCCGAGCGCTGTTATGGGTGGCCGCCCTTCATGGCCGCACCCACCACACGACAAACCACCTGAGGGATGAGAACCTGAGTGCAGCCATGCGGTGAGTGATAACTCAGCAGCACACTAGCCCGAATGGACCAGTGTGAGTGTTTTTTCCGTTGGCTGGAGAGCCAATCCGGCTACATGATATTGGAAAATTTCAGATATTGCAATGTGATTTTTGTGATATTTATAAAGCAAAAAAGTAGTTCAAAATAAACACATTAGTGACAAATCCATCTCTGAATGATTTAAACAGCAAAGATGAAAATGACTGTTTGGCACAGACGACACAACCCATGCAAAAGCAGCAGCCATAAACTTTAATTGTGTACTAGATATATTTTTAAATGTGTACTAGATAATCTTGAGAAGGAACAATAATTAAAAATTTCAAAGCTTACCAAGTTTTTTCCCTATAAAAGAGTAAAAATGTTTTTAGCAAAACTTAAAAGCACCCCGCTTAGCCAACTAGCATTTTGGCGGAGTGACTGCAGAGCGACAGACACAGCAGCACGTAAGTGAAAATACTTGCAGTAGCTCAAGCCACTTGTGCAGACGACGGCATAAAAAAGCTCTGTAGTATAATGCAGCCTTTAGTCCTACAGACGAGATGTTCATTCTGCAAAAGCCGTATATAAAGTATCCAAGTTTCTTCCTGTATAGTGAAGCAAAACAAAAGCAAGAAAAAAAGAATCTCTCTGTTGAAATCGGCCCCTGGAGCCAGAACATACAGAATATACAAATTAATTCAAAGATCTTTAACATGAGCCCACAAAACGCAAACCTACTAATAAGAAATGCATCTCATTCTTAGTCTGTATTGTGTATCAATAAGGTGAAAACTCTGTTTTTCATACAAATTTGTACAATTTCACTGAACCCATTCAGGTTAGACTGATTTGTGTTGGGTACAGCAGCTGGCCTGTTAGAGTGGTGATGACTGCATGATGACTTATGATTTCAGAATACAGACTTACCAGTTACAAACTTATCGTAATATCATTACGACTAGCTAGTTGATGGATGGTGCATGTACTTATTAATCATCTTGCCTGTATGTTTATAACCATTAACCTTCTTGCTATGAGAGAGCAAGCTGAGCTGTACAAAAAGCTGCCAGTTACATCAGCCATACTAATTCTAAGCAGGTCTCATGCAGAACAAACTGGTTGGACTGGCTTTATTATTAACAATTGACAGTTCTGCTGAATTCAGACAGGTTAATATGAACCACAAGTCATTTTTAGCTTTCATCCCACCACAAGCAAAGCTAAATTTTATCTGAACGTATAATTCAACTGCATTCATTATATTTACTTATGTCTCAGATTGTTTATGAAACTCTTAGTTTCATCCCTGGGCATATTGCTCTATATACAATTCAACTATGCATATTTCTGAGGTCCTGTTAACCTACTAGAACAGCTGAAAATGCAAAACTGCAAAAAGTGCCAATCTTGAGCTTTGAAGAAGAGAGAATTCTGAAGGAGCATCAATTTGGTGGGAAGGTGCCATTTTCAGGCCAAATTAAAAAAAAATGTATAAATAGTCAACTCAAACTAAAGACCCCTGGAAAGCTTTCAAAATAAGATGACAGATGGGCAGTGATTCTACTATAGGTCATTAGCAAACTGGAATGTCAACTATGCCAAAACTGTATTTCCAGTAATTTAATACCTTTATTCATTTATTTAAGTACTCATTTAAAAACAAAACTGTAGAGAGCTATCCTACCGCATAGGCTTGGGCAGTGTCTAATTTTTCATGCAGTCATACTGTCCATACATTATACCATATTACTGTAATACAGACCAAATGTACTACAGCAGCCTAAGCAGGTATGGGCCTTAAAAAAAATGAAGGCAAAACATTTTAATCATTTCACAAGGCAGCCGACAGGACCTAAACACATCCATAATGAATTTAAAATTCAACATTTATATTTGACTGAAACTGAATTAATTTTTGGGGCGGTGGTGCAGTGGTCAGCACTGTCACCTCACACCTCTGGGACCAGGGTTCATGTCTCCGCCCAGGTTCCATGTGTGTGGAGTTTATACGTTCTCCTCGTGTCATCGTGGGGTTTCCTCCAAGGACTCCCGTTTCCCCCCACAGTCCAAAAACATGCTGAGGTTAATTGGATTTTCCAACTTGCCCATAGGTGTGCATGTGTGTGTGAATGTGCCCTGCAATGGGTTGGCGCCCCATCCTGGGCTGTTCCCTGCCTTGTGACCGCAGCCTCCGGAATATGCTCCGGACCCCCCGCGACCCCAAATGGGACAAGCGGTTACAGAAAATGGATGGATATTATTTTTTTTTAAAAACAAACCATTACCACCATCACCATTGCCAGGAGCTCCTTATTAAAATATTACCCACTGCACCAAATATCAATTTGGAGCATATATGATAAAATATACATTCCCTTTATGACAATCAACTTGACTTTTTTTTTTTAATATCTGTTATAGCTATGCAATTCATCTGTAACTAATAAAAACTTGGATAGATAAAAGCAGAGTCTCTCATAATACTCAAACCATCCCATGTTCACACATCAGATTCCTCAGAACCCCACTACATAAACTCAGTTCATTTTGCATCATGTGTAATTAACCCGAGTTTCATAAAGACTTTTTGCATGATTAACTCTAGGTGAGATGACGGGTGCTAGAAAGTCAAAATCCTGAAATACCGGGTTTGCCAAATTAGGTACTGTCACACAATGACGCAATACAGCGTCTAACTTTATAACGTGCACGTAAAGAAAATAAAGTAATGCCAAATACGTATCATACAAAAGAGGCAATAACTAAAAGAAAACGACATGTAAACGACAACATGAGAACAATTTAACAACTAAACAAGACGTGCTCGCGCCACCGCTGGTCACCATTTGTAGTACTAAAGGTAACCTTAGAAGTTACTGCGATTGGTGTCTATGGCTGTATCGGTCAAGCGAGGGATGCATACAACATATTTCTTTGTTGTGTTACTTAATTCTGATTATTTTTCTAGAACGAATGTGTATTTGGAGTACAGAGTAAGTAAAATAACAATACGCGAATAAGCGATATACATGCGAAAACACGTAATGAACATAAGAATACCACCCATGTCTTAATAAATGAGTTCATATGCGTGAAAATGAGTTTGCGGGCAGGGAGTGTGAATAAAATAATATGCAGGCACAACAGTGTATGAATATACTAACGGTGCGTATTAAACAGGCTGCTTATTCAATTCAACGCCGTTTCTAACCCATTTAAATCAATCATCTTCTATGTAAACCACAGTTTTAATTTAGTTGGTATGATTACCATTTAGATCGTTCACGAATTTGGCAAGTATCAAATGTTTTAATAGATTTCTAAAATCACCATTAGTATGAATAAAGATTTTAAGTTATACTGGCCCCAAGCAGAAAGCAGAATGTAATTATGTTTGAAAGAAAACGTCAAGAGATGCCAGAACCCGTCCGCGGTCGAGCACTTCAAAGGGGACTCCGGTCCGCATCAAGACAATTACCAACAAGTTAGCTGGCTGCCGACCAGGATAATGTAACGCGGAGATATGCACAGCAAGACAAATGTCGAGCATAACACACTTATCTCTTTTCCGAACAACACTCAATAAACACAGGTCAATGAAAATGCATTACTAATTCGAGAACAAGTTAACTAGAAAGACATTTTTTGCAACTCAAGTTTTTCCCTTCATTAGTTAGTACCTGCATATTGAAGCGACATGTGACTATCCTGCTTTTGTCTGCCTGACCTCGACTGACGGCAAAACAGTCCGTCAAACTGGGGTGAAGTATTTCTCCCGTCAGACTCACAATTCACTCAAAAGTGTCCGCATCACATGAAGTGTAGCCTCCGATTAGTTGAGTTAGCCATCTTAACATGTTAAGACCAGTATTCGCAGGATGGAAATCTTACAGTATTAACAGATCTGTAGCCCACCTGCACTAGTAAAAACTGGGTATGATAGTTTCAGTACTTTACACACAGCTACCTAACTAACTAACTAAACTGGAAACGACTTTCCGACTAACTCACAGCTAGCTAGCATCTTGAGTTTATCCATGTACGATCACGCCTAATTTTCCAGCCATTTTCCTGTCCCAAACTTCTAAAATACCCATATTGCTCCCCACCCCCATCTCCGGGGCCGGGAACCGCAGCGATCCCGGAGCGAGCCCCGTGCTCCCGGGAGCCTCCGCCTGACAAGTTAGTCTTACTTGGCGAAAACTAAACCGCCAGCGCCGCTCCTGCCGCCGGGCCGGAGCCCCGCTCACGGCGCCCATTTCCAGCCTCACGCGTAAAACGACGGGCAGCGTCGGTACTTTCTGTTTTCTCTTACCAGCGTCCCCCTGCGTTTTCATCGTGCTTCCCCGGAAGGTAGCGCCGGCCTCCCCGCGTCTCCTGCCGCCTCCCGTCGTTAGCGCGTTACTTCAACAATCGCAAAGTTTCTTTGCGCCTCTTTGTTACTTTCCCTCGGTTTCCTCACTCCCGCGGCTCAGGGCTCCGCACGCCGCCCGTATCCTGCTTCCGAGCGGCGAGTTACTTTCTTCCAGCCACCGGGGCGTCCGATGCGGCCGAGTCTGGTGTCAGAGCCCAGGTGTGAGGAAGAGTCCCGGCGGACGGCTTCAGACTAGCAGCGACGCCGCTTCTGTCTCGGCCGTTACTCTCCCTCCCGGCGCGCGGGGGCATTTCAGCTGCCGCCTAAAGTATGTCCGCGACCCACAACGTCACGCCGCGCACGTTCCCGCAGCGGGCGCCTTTATACCCTCCGTCTCCCCCGGACTTTCTCCACTTCTCTGCGCTCCCTGCCCTCCGTTTCTCCCTCCGTTTCTTTTTTCTCTTTCTCGGGTGTCGCGTTTCGCACTTCTCTGCCGCACGGGGCCGCCCACGCGGACTCGAGGCTGGGGGGGGGGGCGATCACGCCCACTCGCGGTGAGCCGGGTTGGCGTCACTGCGGCGCGAGGCGTCGCCTTGGAGACCGCCAACTTTGACTCGCCGATATGTCGCCCGGACGCGTCCTGCTCGCGACTGTCGACGTGGGAAGTAAAGTCGTTTTTAGAGACATCATGATTTAACACTAATTGCACAGTTGACTTAGTTATTGTCTAGATATTTTTCTTTGCGTTATGCAGTAGTTAATTTATATAGCTTAAATGTTACTTATTTCTCCTGGATTGCCCGTCACCAGCATCTGGAACGTATGATGCACTTTAGCAATAATCCGTATTTATGACATGGTGTATCTTCGCATATGGTGCTATTAAAAATAATTATTATCGTCATCATTTTCGCGATGAAGGTCACCGTCATAGTAATAATGAATATTAAATAGGCTATGCAGCCCGTGTTAACTTTGCAGTCGATAAGACGACTAAATAATAAAATGGATCAAAAAAGATACATTTTGGCAATGTAACACACTTAACGCCAAACTTTCAGGAGCAAAGTATGTCTGTGACGCGTGTGAGTCCTTTAGGTATGCCACGTGACAATAATACTTTCTGAGAAGCATTTTTTAAACCATTTAATCCATAATTTTCGCAAAACTGACAATTTAGAAGTGCTGCAAATAAACATTGTGGACAAATTTGTAATATTCATTCATTTTTAAAGATTTGTGAAAGAAAAAAAATGTACTGTATCTTAACATAAACATCATTCAGTCAGTGAGGAGGTTAGGAACATCAGGAGGTTGTGAAGTGGTTAATAATCCTGTTTAATACGAAGTCAACAAACGACAGAGATGTTTATTGCTGTTGTAATCAGTAAAGGTGGAAGTTCCTGATATTTTAATGATTGTTTGGGTTGCCCATCCTGTAGGGCATGCAGTTATACCGGCGGATTTTTGTCTTAATTCATTTGTACCTTCAGGGTTGTGTTGCTCACCCCAGCTCTACCTCAGTCGGCAGTATCTCACTCAGCCTTCCTACCCGCCGCTGCAGGAGGGCAGCCATGTGCGCCTCACCGTTCCCTCGCCGTTCCCACGAGATGACGGCAGGAGAGACGGGAGACATGGTTCGTCGGAAAAGAGTGTGAGAGCGATGCTTTGGTGGTGGTGGCCGGGGCGGGGGGGCTGGGGGGTACAGATATTCAAAGGACTGAAACTTTGGAACTTCGAGTGAAATGAGGAACTCAACAAAGAGTGTAAGAGGCCGTTTCTCTGTCATTTCCTAAAATCTTAGTCTCTCCTGCTGTCTAACTCTTTAGGAGAGCACATCTGAGTCAGTGAATCTAAAGTCTGTACCTTGGCAAACAGGCTCCCTGCTATACGGAGTGTCCCCCTGGTCTACCGTCACTAATCGCCCTCACACCAGCGTGTCTGGGTCCCAGCATTCCCGTCCGCTCCGGCCCTCGTCGTTGACAGTGTTCTGGTTAGACACCGTTTATTTTTCTTCTCTTGTACTCCTGTGTCCATTTCCATTGTAAATAAAGGCTCATTTATTTACCTATTCTCTAAGTTTGATTATCATTTCTCTCTTTTGTGATTAAATAATAAAATGTATTTTCTCTGTCCCTTTTCGTAATAATAGCATTATAAAATTAATGTTATAATAGCAATGTCTGTGTGGTTGGAAATATAAAACTAAATTGCTTATAATGACTAAACAACCTTCTTATTTTAAATCAGCATGAGAAAATGAATGGCTCTGTCCTCGTGTCCTGCTCCCTCAGTGCCTCCTGCTGCCGGCATGTGTTGTGTGTTTTGTCTGATCCCGTTTATAACTGCTGCTGTAATGTCAGAATTTCCCTTCATGGGGCTAATAAAGTCCTTATCTTATCTTTATCATATCGTCATCATATTTTGTCTTGTCTTAATTTTATCTTATCTTATCTTATCTTGCTTGGCCAGTGGTGTAGAGGTTTTTGAGGGAATATTTTGGGTATCAGTCTCGAACAGAACTCCTTAAGGGCACAAGGGAGCCGTAAAGTTTAAGGGCGTCCTCTCCACACATACAGAGGGTACTGCTGCCCCCCCCCCCCGTCCTGTTTGTCCCGCCTTTCATTCGTCTCTGTTGTCAGATGAGCCCCACGCCTAATTATGGTGACCCCCCTAGAGAAAAAAAAGAGCGGGAAAAAGAAAGGAGTTGTATTCAGGTCAGGGTCACTGAAGAAGTAATGGACTGAGGAGTGTGGTGGCTAATGAACTGCACTTGAATTGCTACTGAAAGGTTGCAAGCTCCCTGGGAGAGCTCCGCTGTTGTGCAGCTAAGTAAGCCACCTAAAGATATCCTGCTGTGGAGACACATGAGGCTGGAACCTGCATTCACAGCCCCATTTCAAATTCAGCAAATATTTGAGATAAAACAATAACATTTCTCAGTTTCAACATTTGATATGTTGTCTTTGTTCTATTTTCAATTAAATGTGGGTTTATGTGATTTGCAAATCATTGCATTCTGTTTTTATCTACATTGTACACAGTGTTGCAACTTTTTTGGAAATGGAATTGTATTTGTTTGGGATACCTGTGGAAATATGATCTGTCCTCCTAGATTTGGAGCTCATGTGTTTAAGAAGATCCCACAATCCTTGCTCTTTCAGGGATGTGCTTGATCTGCTAATTTGCATAGTGATTGGGCAGTCACTATAGGGGGTGTTTACCCAGAAATTCTGGACAGGGTACAAGTAGGATTTTCTTTTTTTGTCCCGTAAACAATCGGTACGAATGAAAGCATCTTATGTTTGCACCTTCCTGTTCTTGGTTACCGTGGATGCCGCAGGCGTCAGATGGTGACATCGTAGTCACATGACCACCACGATAAGCGTTTTTAATTGGGCATCTTTCTGTGATGGAAATAGTTGGTTAATACAGTCACACTCATCTCCAAAGGCCTCTTATGCCAGGGGGGCACATCTAACAGAGAGATCTGGCGACACTTAACTAATGATACAGGAACAAAAGAGCCATGTGAAGTAAAGGCACAATCCTTTATCCCTGTACAGGCGTGTTGCCAAGCCAGCGATGACTCTGTGTGCAGGATATCCTGTGCGACTGGGGTTACTCGTGCTTGTAATTAACTAGATCTGCTGCGGATTGGCTTGTCGTACAGGATAGCTGTCTTCACAGTATCCTCCCTTCCAACCAATCCAACCAGTGTATTCTTCTGTGGGACAATCCTTCTATACTAGTGGCCAATATCGTGGAAACACTTCAAATTTTTAGGGAACTTTATTCCAGTTAGTCCAGTTTCTTATGTAATTGTCCAATGTATTTTATTTGTAAACATTCTTTGACTGTTTATAAACATTACAGCCAATAATCTTGTAGTAATTTTTGAAGCGTAATGCCAAAAATGCCAGGTGTTTCCACAATTTTGGCCACTAGTGTAACTGTGAGCACCTAGCCGAAGTTAGTTGGATATCTCTGGACTAATCAGCTGGTCCGTATTATTGCTGGATATCTGTCATATACTAAGTGACCAGTCTGACTTGCCTTTTTATTGTGGTCCTGTCCTCTTGATGTGCTTCTCACCATAACTGTTTGGTCTTGCAGATTCAAATGGAGGCGTCATATTAAATTAAATAATACCTTCCATCAATCTCTCTAAGCCTCCCAGTGATGTGTGTTACCTTCTCATAGCTGCTACATACCATGTGCTGGGGGATTAGTCCCTTCCTGTACACAAGAACATGGGGGGGCAGAGTACTAAGAGGAGTGAACAAAAGGAGAAGTGAGGAGGCTTCAGGAGAGAATGGCAGCGCAAACAGAAGGACGAGATGGAGGGATAGAAGGAGATATTTGCCATTTCTTTTGATCGTTTTAACAAAAGTATATTTGGTTGTTTTCACTGCAAAAATAAGTTGTAAGCAAAGTTTTAATAAGTCTATATAATCACAGATCCACCTTATACCCTATAGACAGACAGAGGGATAAAAGCAAAGAGGCACCACATATGACACGGTCAGTGTCTATATGCAGCACTGGGCTGTGACAGTGAATAGCTCTCCTCCTATTGGCACTTTCCACATTCAGCACTGGGCTGTATTAATGACCTATCCCCTTCCTATTGGCACTTTCCACATTCAGCACTGGGCTGTATTAATGACCTATCCCCTTCCTATTGGCACTTTCCACATTCAGCACTGGGCTGTATTAATGACCTATCCAGCACACAGCAACAGTAATATGGTGCTATGCATTATCCAAGTGATCTTCCCATACTAGCTAAGTTGTATGTGTCTACAACACAGTTGTTGGTCCAAGCTATTGCAAGCTGTCCCTGACATAACTGCAAATCTCCTTTGGCAAGATTTCCGGCTTGCCATTCCATCCCTTTCTCTCTCACTCAGGACACCGCTGAATAGTATTCACATGTCCTTTTTCTCCTTGTCTTCCAACATCAGGGCCCCATATAAAATGCACAAACTTTGGTACCAGCCAAGGTTACCAAAAAAGCAGCACCACCACGCCTACACCACCTTACAAACCCCATCTTTTCACAGATGCAGCATTTCTCTGATGGTTTCTGGTCAGAAAAATTGGATGGCAACAGGTTTTTTTTACATTCAGCCCTATTTTCTTTGAGCCTAAGGACTGGAAAATATGTCTTCAACAAAGGACCAAAATCTTATTGCTTCAGGTTTTATTTCTACTTATTTTTACTTACCCTATTTTCACTTTAGAGGTCACTTGCTCTGCATCATTGCTTGTGTGTAAATATATGTGTAAGCTTTGCGCTTGCCTGTTTTTATTATTCCATGCTATGAATTCTGGCTCGGTTTATTTTGAGCTAAATTGGGTTAAACGTTTTGATTGGAGTGCTGTTTTATATTGTGTTTTTGGATAGTTAACATATGTTGTATAGTTTTATATTGCTTTGCTTTTATAACTGTATAGGTAAGGATTGTGTGGTTTGGTCATTTCAGAAGAAAAATCTGTAAAATAAACAAACAAACAAATTAAAACAAACAAACAAGCAAGTATATAAATAAGTGAGTAAATGTGAGCATGCACATTAAACAAAGAATGCCATTTTTAGACTTAATCAATCAACAGTGGAAACAAACATTTAGACGTGCAGGTTAACTGTAACTCATGTAGCTAATCCACAGCCTGGAAATACAATAAATTATGAACAATTATGTCAACCAGAAAGTGAAACAACAAAGAGTCTGGTAACTCCAAAAACCACGGCGGTAAAACCAGATAAACATCATGAATTCATCATACCTTATTCAGCTCAAATGGTAAAAAGATCGACACGCAATCAATGATGTTTCTTGAAAGTACGAAGCTCTAAAAAGCTAAACAAGCGTATGAACGCCCCCATGTGGCTAATATGGGAAATTGCTCAACAAAACATACGCAGTACTCGCTAATTTTCTTGTAACCTTGCAGACACTTGCAGAACTCTAAATGCATGCAGTTTACATACCTCACTGACTATTCACTACACTGCTGTTCTATTGGATAAGAAGCTTTTCCCCCAGCAAACCCATGTGCAGTGCCGACATTCTATGCAGCTATGGTCCTGCCAACTGCATCACTGCATCGCCACACAGAACAGCTGATTTTGGCCTTTTTTAAGAAACCCAAGCAATCAATACCTTACTATAACTAAGTTCAGGAATTAGTTGCAATATAGCCTTAATCAAATTTATCTGAAAACAGTTAATCACCAGAGAATTCATATCCTTCAAATAGAATGTATGTAAGTGTCATTTTACTGATATATCTTAAGGAGGCACAGAACTAGATAGACAAATAATAATGAGTAATATGAATACTTTTGACACGAAACGTAATCTAACGATTTGCCTTTCTGAGACTGAGATAACACTTAAAATTCTCCACTTCCAGTTTCAGGGGATTTTTTCTATTGTAAAGTATGTTAGGAAACACTATGGACTGAGGGATTTCAGTTATACGTTTTTATTGCTCTCAGCTAAAAAACTGCATCACAAAATAAAAAGTGGAAGATCACAAGTGAAAATGAGTCAGTCATCTTGCTGCTGAGGGAAATACCTCAGGGGCATCTCCATGAAAGAGAAGGAACCTCAAAGGCTTACTCAGGAAAGCTCAGTGAAAGCGTAAGTGTCATGGTAGAGAATCAGGGGAACACAGTGATGCAGCACATCACTGACTCGGTTGGGTTAGGCTTAGGGTTAAGCTTAGGGTTAGGCTACACTGTCATTCTGTATTTATGCTTTCAGAGTTCTATACATATCATTTGCTAGTAGTACTGCATCAATTCAGCTAACTTTTCAAATTTTCTGTAGCCTGTATCTATATCAGAATTATGCTTAATGAAAAGTTTTTTCATTTTTATTCAAGAGTTTTGCGCCTTTAATTTAATATACATTTTAAAAAACCTATTTGCCAGAAGCAATTTTCTCCAGATCCTCAACACAACTTATTATTGTTACTATAACTGCGCGCAAAAGAATCCAAAGGTCTGCTTTATGGGTTATGTAGTATAACAATTTCATAAACAACCTTCCCAAGTTCTCCCATACCACTCCTTTGCTGCGCTCCCTACACTGGGTTCCTGTGGCTGCCCGCATCAGATTCAAAACGCTGATGCTCGCATACAAAGCTAAAAATGATCTGGCACCATCCTAC